>CM066257.1:9317455-9727222 GCA_033675135.1 Frankliniella intonsa
CTATGCAGGGAGTCGGCGAAGGAGCCGAGGCCGCTGAGGTTGACGCCGCGCTCCGACATGTACAGCGGGGTGGAGGCCTGCGACCAGCAAACGCAACACTAAGGTAAGTCACAGACCCGGAGCAGAGGCACATCATAATTAACCCCGACAAGAAGGAAAAGTTGTAACGACCAGCGTTTCACTGGTAACGTGTGTGTATGTCGCACACTTGTCGCTGTGTGAATTTCCATTCGTTCACTCGTTACGCGTTTACTTGCTCAAGGATATTCACACACTTGGGTTTCCAGTGTTGGTTACAACACCCAGAAAAGCGTATTCTTGATTTTCAGCGTGTTTTTTTTTTTTTTTCTTTTTCCTTCGTCTTGAGCTTTACTTTATGATTACCTCTGAGCTAAACATACTCTGGTCGCTGCAACTTTTCTTTCTTTTTGAAGAAGCATAGGAGTACAGTCGCGCCCACGGGTGAGGCAAGACACGAAGAAGTTTCTGGCAGAGTTTCGTTTCCGACGGCTCAGCACTTGTCGCTACCGACCCGCCCGCGTCCGTCAGCGGGGGCTTATTAGGGGGTCGACGGTGCATACAGGCAGAGCGAGCGAGCGAGCGAGCGAGAGCGAGAGCGAGAGAGAGAGAGAGAGAGAGAGAGGGAGAGAGAGAGAGAGAGAGAGAGAGAGAGAGAGAGGGGGGGGGGAGTGTAGAGAAAGCACCACCTTTCACCACCCTTGTAGCGACGCCCGGACCGTCGCGCTCATTTGCAGATCGGGCGCCGTAATGGAGCGAAAAGTCCCTGCTCACTTTCAAAAGCACTACCGCCCCGCCCCGCCCCGCCCCGCCCCGCCCCGCCCCGCCCCGCCCCGCCTCGACAGGGGAGACATGTGGACAAATCGAGTCGGGGCGAGAGAGGATTGCTGCAGCGCACTTACATAAGTTGTTGTTCTAAACATAGGTTACTTTGCAAGGGTCGCGCGCCCGCGCTCTGCTAATCCAAGAGTGTAGAAAGTTTGCTATAGTTTTGACTGACTCATTGAGTGCGGCCGGACCACCGTGCGGCCACGCGGCCCCGCGTGTTAAATGATAGGTATTATAAATGACCCACATTATGTGCGTTAAATGCAGAAGTAAAAAAGTTTTACAGCTAAAAACCTCGCTGAACTCGAACGAATCCAATGTCTGCAGGTACAATCTTCTTCGTCTGAAAATTCTTTTTTGAAGGAGCGTTATGTGTGTCATGGGGTTGCAATCTAGTCTGGAAGGACTCACGTCACACACTGTGAAAAATATGTCTGTAAGTTTACGACTTTTTTCGTAATTTGTGATTTACAAATGGTGTTGTAAATTTACAATCGAAATCGTAAATTTACGAACGCTTATTTGTGCTCGTTTAAAAATTACAAGTCGATACCAAGTGTCCTTAAAATTTTGTAATTTTACAATTTGATATCGTAGCTTTACGACATTTCTCATGGAAAATTTTCCCGTAACCCTTACGAATATTTCTCACAGTGCAAGGTTTTCCCTGAGCTAACCAACTACAACTAGCGCCGTATTATTTTTGTGGGTGTACCGTACAGCACGAAGAGTGTCACGAGAAGGACAGTCACTTTGGGGCAGTCCTGGGTGGGTGGGGAGGAGGGCGGCGGTGGCGAAGGACGGGTGGGGGCGACGGGGGGGCGGGGGCGGGGGCGTGTCGGAGGCAGCGCGCGCGGCGTCTTTTGCCGGGCCGGTGATTCCGGTTGTCCAAACACGCTCACGGGATGGATGACCCAGCACAGCACAGCGACGGCGACAGCGACGCAGCGGTGGTAGTGGTGGCGTCCTGCACAGCGTCCCGGCGGCGTCCCGGCGGCGCCCTGGCGGTGTCCTGGCGGTGCCATGGCTGCATCAAGCGGCGTCCTGGCGGTGTCCTGGCGGCGTCCTCGCGGCGTCCTCGCGGCGTCCTGGCGGCGTCCTGGCGGCGTCCTCACGGCGTCCTCACGGCGTCCTCACGGCGCCCTGGCGGCGTGCTGCGAGAGCATCCCGGGGACAACTTGGCGGCATCCTCGGGGTGGCGGTACTCTCCGAGGGCGTCAAGGGGACAGCTTGCTGGCGTCCTGAGGGCGACTCGACTTGAAGTGGCGTACCGCCGGGGGCATCCCGGAGACAACCAGGTGGCATCAGGGGGGTGGTTTCCAGGGAGCGGGGAGCATCTTCGTAGCAGACGAGGGAGGCAGTGTTGCCAGATAAGTAGGCAATATTCCCTCGAATGTGTGAGGCAGACGGGTATCTCCGCCTGCCTACTAGGCAAAAGGTAGTCTCTCGTGTGGGGAGTTTGCCTAGTAGGCAGGCGGAGATACCCGTCTGCCTCACACAGGTGTATTCGAGGGAATTTTGCCTACTTATCTGGCAACACTGGAGGGAGGTCTTCGGCCGTTCGTACGGACGTTCTGGGGACGTCCCGGGGGCAATATGGTATGCTATCCTGGGTTTCCTGGGGGCAAATTGGTAGAGTGTGGTGGGGAGGGGGGGGGCGGAGTTGCCACTCGACTTGTGTTGTATTCCAGGCAGCGCGTGGTTGCACTGCTAAAAGTTTACAAAGCATTGCTTTGTATTACAAAGGATTTGCTTTGTAAGTTACGGAGAAAACAAGGCCACTGTAATACGAAGAGTCGGACTTTGTAGCCTACAAAGCATCGCTTCGTATTACGAAGCATTACTTTGTAAGACAAAGGGTGATGCTTCGTAGCTTACAAAGCACATCATTTGTAGTACAAAGCAGTACTTTGTAATACAAAGGAATCGAATTCTTCGTAGGCTTACAAGAGATGTGCTTTGTAAACTTTTAACAGTGTGAAGTTGAAGAAGTCGTCGTGAAGTGACCCTTCTAGGGCCGACTGAATAGCTTCCTACATAAGGGCTCCCTTCAAACTCGGTACTACACTACGGGTTCCTCGCGCTTCTTTGAAGACTTAAATCCCTTCCCGATGAGGATGTCGTCATGACATGACGTAGCCGCGGCTCACGTCATTAATGCGTGTGCTGACAACATTCTGGCTTGGGGAGCCTGACGAGACGAGCACCCCGGGGACGAGGACGCTTCACGCTTTACTTACACACACACACGCGCGCGCGCGCACACACACACACAGATAGAGAGAGAGACTGTAGAGCGTGGCCCGGACCAGAATACCACCATCGAATTAATCGGCGTGTCACCGTGTTCGCTTTCCCCTGCTGCTCGACGGAGGCACGGGGCACGTCCTCGGGCATGAGACCACCCCGCCCCGCCACGCCCCGCCACGCCCCGCCACGCCCCGCCACGCCCCACCACGCCCGGCCACGCCACGCCCGCGCCCCCTGAAAGACACCACGGTGCCGCCCCCGACATTCGACGCACAATCAGCTGCCAGCGGCCCCACCCCCGCCCCCACCACCACCACCCCGCCCCGCCCCGCCCCGACCAGCCCTGCCCCGACCTACGACATACAAACCCCGACCGAGGCGCGGGCGCCGCCGGGGGGCTCATAGCGGTCGGCGTCCTCCACAACGACCAGCCAAGAGCAGAAGGTTCGTTTTTCATAATTATATTATATTTCCCGCCCCAGCTTCCCGCGCATATTTTGAACGTTCCGCCTGATGTCCGACGCCGACTGAGGAGGCTCCCGCAGTTAAGAGATGTGGTGAAGTCTCCCTCCCCACGCCCGGCAACTCGACTCACTAATTGCGCATGGGGCGCAAAACTCTCGGCCCGGCCCAGGGTTATAACACTCACACTTCACTTCGTCCGTCGCACTGCCAAGAAAAGCGCAGGGCAGGGCAGCCGAGCAGAGAGAACACGACGATCCCAAGTTCGCGCCCGTAAAGACACCCCGCCCCGCCCCGCCCCGCCCCGCCCCGCCCCCGAGGGGTCCTTCACTTCGATTTTTCGTGTACATGACAAAAGATTAAAAATAAGTCAATGACTAAAAAATGACTAAAATTGACTGAAAAGGACAAAAACAACTTAAAATAAAATTACTAAAATTGACAAAAAATGACGAAAAGTGACAATAAATGACGAAAAGTGACTTAAAATGGCGAAAAGTGACAAAAAGTGACGAAAAGTGACTACAAATGATTAAAATTGACTGAAATTGACTAAAAATTACTTAAAAATGACTAAAACTGATTAAAGGTTGGGTGACGAAAAGTGACTGAAAATGACTAAAAATGACTGAAAGTGACGAAAAAAGTGATGAAATTTCCGTTTGTACATGACTAAACGGAGTGAAGGACCCCTCGCCCGCCCCCGCCCCACCCCACCCCGCCCCGCCGCACCCTACCCCACCCCGCCACATGGAGTGCGCCGGGGTTACCGGAAAGACAGTGAGGAACACAGTAGCCAATTATCAATCAATTTCCTCTCCACTGGTCGCTAATCCCCTGCGGGCCCAGATGGTCGTGACGATCCCTACTTTGTCACACACGTGGTGTGACGGTTTCGTTCCTCGTCGTGACTCACGCCGCCAGTGGACTCGGGGCGCGGCAAACGATGACATGTGAAATGTGATCTCTGGTGGCCTGGATACCGCAATGCCAGAAGCCTCGCCAGCCCTTCTCCTCCTCGGATAATTTTATTCTTTTTTTTTTTTCCTATTTCATCACGCCGGTCCGACCACAAACACTGGCGCCGCGCGAGTCTGGAAAAAAAATACCGTCCCGCAAAAGTGAAGGGGGAAGCCGAGGCACAGCATCTGCACGTGGACGAAGGAGATGACGACACCGACAGCAGGGTCCCCACCCCCCCACCACCACCACCACCACCAAAATCAAGGGCGGATAAAGTTCCAGTAGAAGACGCGGTGGTCTAAGGATTGCCTACATACAGAGGTGTTGTAGCTCAGGTCGCCTACTTTTCAGGCGGTGCGTTAGATCCCGATAGGGGGGCGATCTTCCCCCGCACCACCAAACCCTCCCTTACACCGCACCCGACCAGACTGTTGGGTCATACGGCTCGAAAAGGGTTAAGTCACGACCCACAAGAATGGGACCTGCACCTGCCCACTGCACACTGCGTTTGACCTGTGACCCTTAGGTGCTCATAGCAGGGCAGGTAAACCACGCAAATTCTTGGCTCCTGCAACTTACATCGCCCACCTGCGGGGTGCCTGAGATATACTATGAATCCAGCCCTGGGAAGACGGTTCGACCCCCTCTCTCCACGCGCGCACACACACACACACACAAACTCACCGCGACGTCCTGCTGTCCGGGACCGCCCGGGCCGCCCTGCGCGCCCTGCAGTAGATCCTCCAGGCTCTCGATGTACTCGATGGCGTTCCGGAGGATCTCGACCTTGGGCAGCCGCTGGTTGGGGTTGGTGGACGTCCTCCGCTTGAGCACCTCGAAGGCCTCGTTGACCTTGCGCAGGCGGCGCCGCTCGCGCAGCGTGGCCGCCTTCCTGCGGTCCACCGTGACCGTCTTCTTCTTGCAGGCCTTGCACGCCCACAGCAGGCAGCGCCGCTCGCCGTGGCCGCCGCCCGCGGGCGCGCCCGCCCCCGCGCCGCCCCCGAGGCCCGCCCCCGCGCCGCCCCCGAGCGGCACGCGCTGCGCCCCGGCCGTCGCCTCCTGCGGGCGGACAGAGACAAGTTAGGCAACCGTCACGTAGCCAAGATACGTGGCGAGCACAGACGTGACAGTCACGTGACGAACATAGGCGTGATAGTCACGTGACTAACACAGACGTGATAGTCACGTGACAGTCACGTGACGAATACAGGCGTGACAGTCACGTGACGAACACACACGTGATAGTCACGTGACGAACACACACGTGATAGTCACGTGACGAATACAGACGTGACAGTCACGTGACGAACACACACGTGACGAACACACACGTGATAGTCACGTGACGAATACAGACGTGACAGTCACGTGACGAACACAGAGCCGAATGACACGGACAGAGGCTACTGCTCGTGCGTGTTACTCACCACGTAACGAGCACAGTGGCGGCTGTCACGTGACGAGCTCAGAGCTCAGAAGTTACTGTCACGTGACGAACACAGAGGTTACTGTCACGTGACGTTTGCTTGTCACGCAAGATCACGCGGTGGCCGATGTCGACTGTGCGTTACCGTAACCAAGCCCCGTGTCACGTGTGCCACAATCGTCACGTGACGATAACAGAGCCGACCGTCACGCGTGAGTCTTACTTATGTACTCACCAGGGAGCCCGGGCTGAGAGGCGCGAGGATGTGCGGGACGTGCTGCTCGCTGTCCGACTCGGAGGAGCCGCTGTCCTCGTCCTCCACGTCCTCGTCGTCCTCCTCCATGTCCTCGTCCTCCTTGCACCTGCGCAAGGCCGCGGAGCCGGTCCGGCGTGAGACTGGGGTGGAGCGAGGGGGAAACAAACTATGTGGGTCAGCCGGATTACCCGTTACACCTGGATTGCCCTGAGATTACCCAACGGATTACGTTGTTGTTTCTCTAAGATTACCTCGGTTTAACCACTGAGTTACCTCCGGGATTACCCCTAGATTACCCCGGGACACCTCTTGATTACCCCGGATTACACCTGGATTACCCCAAATTTCCTTGAATTACTCCGTCCGGATTACCCAAACAGCTGTCGGCTGGATTACCTTAGTTGTTTCCCCCCTCGGACTAGGGTAACGGAGAGAGTAAAGGAGTTTCTATGAACAGAGTCGGTCACACAGTGCTCTCGCACTGCATGTGGGGGGCAGGGCGCGGCGCGCGGCGCAGGTAAGAGTTCAAACCCATCCGCCACCCGCGCGGGGCGGGCGGATTCAAAATATACACAAGAACCCCCGCCCCTGGTCCCGCCCCCGTCTCGGTTGTGGGCCCCGCACAATGGGGGTCTGTGGCTGGCGCTGGCGCGCGACCCCGGCCCCGGCGCTGTCGCTGACCGAATCGCGTGGAGCCAGGAGAGAGGGCGCCTAGCGGGGCGGGGCGGGGCGGGGCGGGGCGGGGCGGGGCGGGGCGGGGCGGGGCGGGGCGGGGCGGGGCGGGCGGGGCGGGGCGGGCGGGGCGGGGCGGGGCGGGGCGTGGCGGGGCGGGGCGGGGCGGGGCGGGGCGTGGGGCGGGCGGGGCGGGGTGGGGCGGGGCGGGGCGGGGCGGGGCGGGGCGGGGCGGCGGGACGGTAGAGCAGCCGAGACCCAGCCCAGGTGGACGAGCCAGGATGAGCGCTGGTCCCCGTCTCATCTAGCGCCACATCTAGGAGCCTGCGGAGTAGGAATCTAGGAATTCATAGACCGCCCCGCGCATCGGCCTAGGCTGCTCTAGGTGCGTCGGAATGCGATTCGGACCCCTCTGATCTCCGTCTCGCGCGTTCCTCCTCGACAAATCACCACTTCCTTGTTTCCAACCCCCCTCCCCCCTCCCTCCCACCCCCACCCCCTCTCGTGCGGCGCTCCCACGAGGGGCGGCATCCCGGACTGAGAAAAAGCGGAGGGTGGCGGGGGGCGGTGGTGGTGGTGGGGGGGCCGGGGCGGCAGCGGGGCGTGGGGGGCGGGGGGGTTGAAAGGGGGATGAGGCTTGTCGCCAACGACACGCATCGCTACTGGAGCGGGAAACTAAACAGAAACGGCACGTCCGAGGGGAAGGGACCTCCTTGTCGTTTAGTCTGTCGGGCCCACGTTTAGCACCCTCCTAACACCCCCCTCCCTCCCCCCTCGTGGCGAGACGGGTAGGGGGCAGATGCTGCTGCTGCTGCTGTCGCTGTTTGAGGGAGACGTCCCCATGACGAGTAGTTGCACTCAGGGAATATCACGCGGCCGGAATTTATGGCTAAGAGGGTTTCTACCACTCTGCAGCTGCAGCAGTGCCCCCGCCCCGCCCCGCCCCGCCCCGCCCCGCCCCGCCTCACCCCACGCCCCTACCCCAGCCGGCTACGAGTCTTGGTTCGCCACTGCGGGTGAGCCCCGCGAGTTTCGCGAGGTGCAAATCCATTACAGCAGGTCGTGAGAAAATTTGCGCGTGAACACGTACGTTTTCATCCCCCTAAGGTTTAACACGGGGCGTGGCGTGGCCATACAGTGGTCATGACGCACTGAGCGATGCGCGAGACACGCTACGGGGTCAGTTGAAAATTCGCGACGTTTTAGGAGACAGCCCCGAGTGGTGGGTTAGGCGTCAAAGAAGCGAACGACGGTCGGGAATAGCCAACAGCGCGACAGACCGATAAATGTGTCGCTGTCGAACAACACAGGCCGCCTCTGAGAGAGGTGTTCTAAGACACTGAAGTCCTTTAGAGCACGCACGGCGTGCGTGTGTGTATATTATAGGTCTGCAATCCTCAATGACTGCATCTTTGGTAACTACGAGGGTGCAGAGCTCGAAAGATCGTAACCGACGCGTCGTGGATCCAGCCGGGGAATCTGGCAAGCGGGGCGGCGCATTCTCCGAAAGCTCACCTCACCTACCGCTTGCAATTATTAAAAGCACTCCCTCCTAAAAGCCCAGCTGTGGTCATACTGCCGAGTGATTCCGGTACCTCCACGGTAAAAACAATGTCTTATAGTTTCGGGGAAAGGAGAAAAATTTGAGGAACTTCCTTAGTTTAAGGGGACCTCCTCAAATTTGGAGGAAGTCTTCTCAGATTTTCAGGAAATCTCCTAAAAAAAACTTTGGGAATTTCCCTCAAATTTTGAGGAGAAATCCTCTAAATCTGGGGGGGGGGGGGTATCTAAAATCATGGGAGTTCCTCAAAGTTTTCCCCTTTTCCTCAGAAAATCAGGCATTGTTTTTACCGTGATCCAGGCCTCCTGGAGCACTGTGCTCTACACTGTAAAATTTTAGGTCGTCACATTTCGACAAAGTCAGAGCTAAAGTTTACTTTTGAAAGGTTCGTCACATGGCAAATGGTTCATCACAGTGTGACGAACGATTCATGTCATGTAACGAAAGATTCATGTCATGTGACGAAAGATTCACGTCAAGTGACGAAATGTATGTCATGTGACGACTGTTTCATCACAGCTGCTCTTGTGACGAAATATTCGTAGCAAAATTCATCGTCACATGACAATTTGGTTTAACAGTGTACCTTAGCTAACGTAGAGTTCTCTTACCTTTCAGTGGCTTTTCTGCGCGCCCGGGGGACGCTGTCTCCAGGCCTCCTGGAGCAGCCGCCGCCGCCGCTGCTGCTGCTGCTGCTACTGCAGCTGCTGTTGCTGCTCATGTCGCTGAGCAGGCCGTGCAGCGGGGGCGTGGGCGCGAACCTGGCGCCGGCACCGGCACCGGCACCGCTGGACGGGCTGAAGCGACAACTCCCCTGCTCGCGGCCCTGCTGGAGCGACAGGGTCATCATGTCGCCCGAGGAGGTCGCCGAGACCGTCGTCTGCTACTCCCCGGCGGCGCGGCGAGGGCGGGAGTACGGGCCGTCGTCGTCCTCCAGTACGGCCTCCTCCACATGGACGCCGCTCGTGTCGTCCGGGTGACGCTGCTGTGCGGGTGACACCAACGCCGCGCGCTCGCGGCGCGCTACTGCGATGTCGTCCGGGTGACGGCGACGCTACACGCCCGCGGCGCACTACTGCGATGTCGTTCGGGTGACCCCGACGCTACAGGCCGGTGGCGCACTACTCCGCTGTCACTGTCGTCCGGGTGACGCTGCTACGAGGGTGACGCCGACGCTACACGCCCGCGGCGCACTACTGCGCTGTCGTCCGGGTGACCCCGACGCTACACGCCCGCGGCGCACTACTGCGCTGTCGTCCAGGTGACGCTGCTGTTGCGCGGGTGACGCCGACGCTGCGCGCCACGCGACGGCGTGCCTGCCGATAGGCGTCGGCCGTGCACGACGCTCGGGCCGGCGCGGCGCCGCGACGCCCTGGCTGTAAAGCCCCGCACGACAACACGACGTCCACGACGCCTCCCGCGGAAGGCTCCCGATAAAGTACGGTGTTGTTACGACCGCCCGGCCGGGGCCTCGGGGTGCGCTGCCAAGACTCACAGCCGGCCCGGCCCGGCCTGGCCCGGTCGCTCCCGCCCACGCCGCCGTACGCACTCGGGCCAGCGCCGCCCCGCCCCGCCGCACCGCACCCCGCTAGATCCTGAGCCGCTGCTGCACCTCCAGGAACGCACCCTGGGGCTGGCCATGCACACACTGCCGGCGAGGCGAGGCGACCAGTCAGGGTCCTGGCCTGGCCGCGGGGGTGCGGGGGCCTCGTGGTGGAGGGGCTCGGCCCGGCCCGCCCGAGGCAGGGGGGCGTGCCCAACAGGCTCCGCCCACCCTCTGGCCTGGCACCACCCTCCTCCCCCTGGGCTGGGCCCTCCCGCCCCGCCCCGCCCCGCCCCACCCCGCCCCGCCCCGCCCCCCCCCGCCCCGCCCCGCCCCACCCCCGCCCCGCCCCACCCCGCCCCGCCCACTGGTGCTTTGGCCAATGGGCCGGCTCCGATGGGGCGGGGGGAAACTCTTCAACTCTTGAATCATCATTCGGGAGATTCAGAAAAGTTTATTTTGAAAAATAAAGAAAAATTCCGCAAAATTCCGAAAAGTTTTTTAGAAAATTTGGGACAAAAATCTAAAATATTCAAAGAAAAATTGACAACAACAACAAAAGTCAAGAAATTTGTGCACTGAAATTCTAAGGGTTCCCCCTTGGCCTGATCACGGAGGTATTGCAATGATCAAGTGACTCTTGGACAACTGAATGAGAAGTACAATACTTAGACCATCATTGCTTTGTTTGACTCTTTTTGAAAAACGATGAAAAATTTCAGTTTTTTCTGTTGAAAATAATTTTTTTTTATCCATTATTTTCGTTGGAAATATTTTAGAAATATTCCCGTCTCGGCTACAATTTCCCTCACCACTTCTTGTACTGAATTGACATGGGCGCAATTTTTCGAACGTTGGTTTCTGGTGACCCTTCAACAAGGCAAAAAGTTTCTAAAACGTTAACCCGATTAGCAAGGGCCTAATCATAACTTGGCAGTCTGGAAGTCTCGAAGTTTGACGCACCCCCTGAATGGTAGGCAACCTATCCAGCTAGCAGTAGGATGGGTTGCCTGCATTGGGCGTATAGAGGAGAGGGGTTACTTTAGCCAGTTCAAGCAGACAGTAAAACTATTAATCCAACACCTAAGAAAAATTTCGTACTTGGGTGGATGATCAGGCCCCAGGAGCAGAAGAGCAAAGAAGTGAAAAATGAATTTTTTTTATTATTATTAATTAATAAACAATTTACAAGTTCAGCTACATCACACGCCTCCGTTTAACACAGAGGTACAGCCTTAGCATGCTTGATCACAGTGACTAAAAAATTATATGTACAAAATCTAAAGTAAGAATTGATTAGATGTGTCATTAAACGTGTCATTAAAACACGTAGATACAGAAAGCGTTATAAAATATACCACAACCACATCTTCATACAGGAATACTGTTCAAGCATAGAAATCCCACCAAAAATATTGTTAATTCACAATATGAGAGGAAATTAAAAAAAAAAAAAAAAGAAAGAAAAAAAATTGTTTGATTGGATTAGCACTGTTATTTTTACTGACTTCTAGCAAACCACTGGGGTAGAATAGGGTTATATAAATTAGTATATATTATAAATACTTATAGCTAAGCAAAATTTTTAGTCAACATTCTTGCACTTAAAAAAAATAATAAAGATAACCAAATAAAAAAATTTTGTAATTTGTCTTTTTTAAATTTAAAAGTTCAACTTCACCAAAGAGCTAATCCCAGAGACATGTTTAAATAAACCATATAGATTAGATATTTGGTGACACTGAACCCAGGCCACATGAACCTTTATGGTTTGGATGTAATATAAGGCCTCTTTCCATGACCTTCCACGGCAGTGAGACATCGTTCTGCTACATCAACCCCAGACATTTGAGCACTCCTCTTACGAGTGACAGGACCAGCAGCATTGCCAGTAGGAGAGGACTGTTTCAGAAGTTCAACATCACTGAAAATCACCTGAGCTCCCCCACTGCATGTTGGCACAACATCACCCTAGAATGAATAATAGCAAATGTAAAAAATTGTAATTCATAGAGTAATAAGAAATAAAACATTTGTACTATTCATAAAAGTATGAAGAAAATACCTTGTAGAGTCGAGTTTCTAGCTCCCCGTCAGTATCCTGCTCTTGAGTGGTTAAACAGTATCGCTCAGTCCCTTTCGTGATGTCTTTCACATCAGTTAGCTTTGTGACAGACTTGCGTTTCTTCATGTTAGGCTGGAACACAGTGTTTAAGGCGACAGGGGTGGCAGGACAGTGATCGAGCCACCTCCCTGTTCCCTCCGCAGACCGGGATCTGCGATGGCGGGGATTTCTCAGGGCCATACCCATCTGAAGACAAATTGACAGATAAAAGATTGCAAAAGGCAAGTGTAGCATCTGAATGTTAAAATAGTAAGAACTTACCCTTCTGGAATCAGCACTTGGAGTTTTGAGCAAAGCACTGGAAGATTGGGTGGTGCCCCCATCCGACTTTGAAGTAACATTGACAATGCTGGAAGTAGATGAAGTAGTAGATGGGGGGATATCTTCCTTGAGAGCTCTCTTAACTCGACGAAGCTTCTCATCCTTCTCACGAATCTGGTTCTGTAAGAGTGCATGGAAAGCCCATAGTTAAAATTAATTAACCGAAAGTATACTTTGAACTGATAACTGCAAAAAATTCAAAAAGGAACAACCTCTGAAGCTTACACAATACATTCAATTATTACTTACCCGAAGCATTTGCCGGTCATTCTCCAGTTTCCTTTCCAAGACATGAGAAATCTTTTCTGTTTCCATTTGCACCTTTGCATTATACCTGGATTTCACTTTCTGCCTATCAATTGCACTTTGAGACAGAGCCATTTCTAGGTCTGCCTTTTCTTGTTGAAGAATGCTGATCCGCTGTTCTTGTTCTTCAAATCGCCTTTGAAGGGTAGAATTTTGACGTTCAGTATTAATCAATTTTGTTGATAAATTGCGCATCTGAAAAGGTATAAGTATGAGGTATTGATGAATTAGCACCCATTTCATAATAGCAATGCAGGATGAATTTCAGGATGGGCTGAAAGGCAATTGACTTACTCTACTTCGCTCCTGATCAATTTGAGCTTGCAAAGTAGAGCTTTCTTGTTTCACAAGGATATTTTCTTGCTCAACTTTAGCCAGATGTGCTCTGAATTGCTCCTGCTTCAATAGAAGATCTTTTCCTAGCAAGCTTCTTTGCTTCATCCTGTCTTGTAGAAAAGCTTTAAGTTCTATCAAAACCTTTCCACCTTCTGGCCCAAGTATATCCATAGAGGGAAAATCAGAAGAAAGACTGAAATAAGGATGGAATAGTACAGATTATTGGTTACTAAACCTTTTGCTGTTCAAAGAAATTTTAGAGTTTAGTTGCGTAACATAAACCTTGAGAAATACCTGTACACAATATCCACATCAATAGGAATATTTTCACTGATACCTTCCTCTTCTAACTGACGAATAGCGGTACGGAACACCTAAAGTAGATAGGAGGTTTTGGAATTATGACATAACATTAAGCTGAACTAGTCACAAACCCATTACTAATTACGAAAGAATACCTGGTTTGCCTTCCTTCTCCCTGGAGTGAAGCCAAGGTCTAAACGAACAGGTACTGGCCTTGCAATTTGAACCTCTTGGCTCATCTCAGCAAATTTCATCACTTGCTAAAATGCAAGGGAAAAAATTATTTTGAAACACTTCACATTCTCAATTTTTACATCAACAATAAGAAGTTAGAAAAATACCAGAGTTTCATCATAATCTTCAGCACGAGGGTTAGCACACACAATCATGCTAACTTCACCCTCACCATCCAAGTAACTTTTGAAGAGAAGAGTGAGCTTTGAGTCTCTGTATGGTACCATTTTATTGGCACCAGTGAGCTGGTTCTCACGTAAAATTTCCAGGCAGGAGCGTAAACTCATCAGAGAATTGTTGATGTTTCCTTTGAGATGCAAAGTAATACACATGTGAATAGAATCTGACAGAATTAATGCACCGCATAGTAAATAATATTTGTTCTAATGAAAGAAATACCTGCTTCTCTCAGGCGCTGTCCACTATTTTTGGTACGATTTGTTCTTTCACATCCAGCCAAATCAACAAGGGAGAGCTGACTAATTAACATTCCACCCTTCTCTTGAGCAACAGTCTCACCATGATAGTCTAATGGTGCCTGGAAAATAAATAAAATGCTTACTTTGGGAAACACAGATTTAGTACAAACATTTGGCAAGGAAAGTCATTTTAAGAGACATACCTGAACAAGACGTATGGAAAAAACTGAATGACTGCGGCTGGATTCAGAGTTAAGCATGGTATTAGCAACTTTCTTCTTCTTTTGGCCCTTATAGAATGCCTCAAAAGCCTCTTCAGGAGATTTCACCTCAACTTCTGTCACCCCATGTACATACATGTTCTTATGTGCATCTTCTCTCAATATTTTAACTTGCCTGTGATAATACCAAAAAGTAAGATACCATTGACTCTCAGAAGTTTGGCCCTTGTGTCAGGGTTAATGACTTACCTCTGGCGCATGAAGTCATCTGGCATATCTTCCAAGAGATCATACACACTGTTGTTGTAGATTTCTACATATGTCACAAACACAGCGTAAGAGTTGTCTTCACAGGGGATCTCAAGCTGAGTTGTATCTGGTTGTCGACAAAATAATTCTGGGTCCGAGTTCCTGCAGAGCAATATTCTGATATTGAGAAATATTACATTATAATTAGATCACAACTTATCCCTCACATTATTCTTACTTTCTTGGTGTTTTAGGGGGTCTCGATTCAAGGTTTTTTATGAGTTCTTGCTGTCTTTCTTGAAGAGCATCAACATCACTTTGGATTTCAAACCCATTCATTTTATCTGCTTTAAAGGTATACTTTTTTGCCTAGAGTCAAAGGTTGGAATGACGTATAAAGATTTCAAACATGATGTAAAATAAAGCTCAAATCACTAATTACAAAATTGATTAAATACCTGGTAGTGAGCAATACTATTAAACAAAACATCCAAGCACCGTGGCATGACACCACCATCCTGAGGGCCTCCATTCATGGTATAAGTTTTTCCACTGCCCGTAACCCCATAAGCAAACAAAAGACCATTGCGCCCCTCTAAAAGTGACTTGACTAAAGGTAGTCCAACAGTTTCAAAAATCTCTTGTTGACCAACATTCTCATCAAATACTCTCTTAAAAGAATATATAACATCTTTTGCAGAACCAGCCCTGTAGTTAGCCGAGGTGTCAGGGGGTGAAACTTGGATTGACTGAGAAGATATTATTGTCATACATGGTTGGTCATTCTCATTTTGCATAGGCCGAAGTCGGCAAAATACTTGTACTGGATCTTTTGATGTGCTTTTGGGCTTTGAAGGTGTCTTCTTAGGAAGATTTCTTGTTCGCCTGCAAAAATTTATGGTCAGCTACAGACAAATGTAATCAAACTTGGAACTTCATTTGAAGTTAATAAATTGCCAACTGATATTGAGGCTATGACGCAAACAAATAGGACCTAAACACATTAAATAGGAAGAGAGGGAAAGGCAAATTCGACATTGAAATTAGTCGTAAGTTTGATTTCTTTGAAAATAATAACTCGCAGCGAAGTAATGCGGTTCGGTCTTTGTATATGGATTTGCGAAAGGAATTTGGAAGAATTGCACATTAACCGTGAGTCGGGGATGTAAACTTTCATGATGTTTGTAAAGGCTTGTAGCTTTCGACTTTTTCAATTCTGCAACACCTCACGATTTAAAACTTACACTGGCTTCATGTTTGTCGATCAATGCTTCGTCCACGCAGTAAAAAAATGTTCGTTAAGACATGTAAATCTGCATAAAATAGTTAAAAAGACAGACGAAGAATCTTCGACAGTCAGTCGGCGCTAAATATTTCAAGATGGACTTTCAAATTGGTAACGAACTTTTGGTTATGACAATTGCACCAACCTCAGATCAGATATTCTGAAAGGTACAGGTGGTATTTTCCTAGCTCAGCGATCAATATACGAGGAACATATTTAAAAAATCAAATTTCAATGAAGTTTTTCACAGACCGCTTTTTTCTGATAGTATTATTACTTTTATATTATTTCAATGAAATTGTTATTGTGCTGCAGCAAACCACTTACGTATGGGATGGGTCTGTTATCCTGGGTTCTAGATGGCGGTGACAAGATGACAAGTTCCTAACCTCCCTTGTAGATGTCAACATTGGGCTGATATGTTGTTTTTGTAGTCTGCTTTGAAAGTTATTCGCTCGTATTATAAATAGTAAATAAGTTATCATGGAAGAATCGAAGTCTCCGCATCCCGAAACTCTCGATCAGCCTACACCTGCTTTAATATCAGAAGCAATCATGTTTGGTTAGATTTTCTTAAACTAAATTAAACATTGTGTTGTAGACTGCTGTATATCATGAATGTTGTACTATTATCATGTTACATTCCAGTTCAAAACATCTATTCTACGTATGGCTGGTATGTGTTGGGTACTTTTATCTTGGCAATGTATATATGGAGCAAGGTGAAACCTCATTATGAAAAGTGGAGAAAACAGCGAGAAGAAGATGAATATGCAGCAAAGGTGCACAAGAGTAAGTAGTGCATCATTCACTTATATGAGTATTTGTCTAAACCCCCGGGGAAAACAAAATAACAACTTGGCATATTCCCTTTTAGATCCAGACCTTTTCCGAGCGAGACAAGAGGCCATTATGGCTGCTAGACTGCGGATGCAAGAAGAGCATGATCACATGGCTAAAGTAAAGGCTGAAAGAGCCAAAGAGGTAAAGTAATGATTTAAATTATTTGTATTCTTAGAGAACCTGTTTGTGTTTTCATTAGAAGGTCTGCTGTTTGTCCATTACAGCTAGAGGAGCAAAAGCGAGAAGAGTGGATTGCACGCCAATCTGGTTCTGGTGGTCAGAGACTTGGAAATCAGCAGAGCTCTAGTAATACAGAATCCTTGCCTGGGCCAAGCAAGAAGAAGTCTTCAAACTTTCGACCAGGTATGTCATTCTCAATGCACATTTGGCACATAGTTCATTGTTAGCTTTTTGTCAGTCTTATATCTCCCCTAATTTTAATCCTTTTATTTTTCTCTCTTTCAAATTAAAGAATATAACCCACTTATGGGTTCTGGTAGTTCAGGTGGATACCGCCCTCAAAAGAGGGGATGCCCTGGTGGAGGTTGCGGGAAGAAGTAGTGAATATTCAGATGAAGAATAAGCTAAAATTTGTCTTGGCCTTTCACTATCAGGATAGGTCATTATAGACAAACAGACTCAGCCTTGGATGTGATAAGAGTTATTCCCACTAATACTTTTATACATTTTCTGTTATCTAACATTATCAAAGCTAATTTTAACAAACTAAGTTTGTATCATCAAATCAACTAAGCAATTTTCAGTGACTGAGATTGACAACATAAGCTTACTTTGACATCATTCAATACTACAGACCAGTAACATTTTGAAGTTATTTTCTTCTCACTTTTTGATGAGTTGTATATACATTCCGATTCCAGCACCCTATTTCATGTTACATTGTTTTTGTTATGCTGAATTAAATTCTAATTTATAATCATGTTAATTTATTTATCATTCTTTTACAACACCTATGGTAAAAGTCTTGCACTCAAAACTTGAGTGATGATGGCAAAGAGAGAATTATTTTTATCACAAGGTTTTGATTTCATTTAAATCAAAATTAAATTTTAAATTAAATACAAACTATCAAATACTGTTTTTGGAAAGATTTTACTTATCAAATTTCAATGTTGGCTTGACCTTTGTGCTTAAGGGATGAATTGTAGTTTTCTTGCAGTCGCCTCCTCATTTCTCTCATAGCTTTATCTAAAAAGTAAAAATAAT
Source organism: Frankliniella intonsa (assembly GCA_033675135.1). Taxonomy (NCBI): domain Eukaryota; kingdom Metazoa; phylum Arthropoda; class Insecta; order Thysanoptera; family Thripidae; genus Frankliniella; species Frankliniella intonsa. The sequence continues at coordinate 9,335,304 of CM066257.1, forward strand.
AAATTGTAGGACCTGAACCACAATTAATCACTTTAGGGAAGAAACAAACTAATTAGCTGCAATATCTCACCATTATCTAGTGGTTCTAATGTCTCTGTTGACTGCTGAAGCACCAAAGTTTCCTGAGCATCATGCTGAAATAGAAGAGGTAAAAATGTTACTATGCTTAATATCCATTGTCAGACATAACATGACAGTGGAAAAAATAGTATGTTTCATCATGGTCACAAAATTACTTACCTCTAGTTTTTTTTCAACTGAATGAATGGATGCATCCGGACATAGCCTCCTTCCTGGAGCCGTATTCAAGTAAGCATACTTCTTGACTTTCTCCTTCAGCTTTTCTGCTTGTCTCTGAGCCTCTTTAGGCTCATGCTATGACAGGTAAGTTGTATTTATTAATTTGAAGTTGAAACAACAGCACCTATTTCATCTACACTGCAAAAACAAAGGTAGGACATAACACCCTTTTAGGGGTGCTACTCGTAATAGTGCCTTTACCAAGGCATTGGCATTATTCAAACAGCACCCCTACAGAGGCACTAATTTGACCGAAAGGTGCTATATTTTAGTGCCTTTGGACACAATCGCGCCTTTCTAAAGGCACTAGAGAATAGCACCTTTTAAAGGCATTAGGTCGCACCTTTGTTTTTCCAGTGTAGTAGTCTGTTCTACAGCTAATACGTTTACCTCTAACTGCTTCTTTTTAAAAGATTCAACAGTTTCATTGTACGCCTGACACTGCTTTTCCCGAACTGTGGGCAAGGATCCATGTGAATCATCCACATCCAGACTGTGGCCCGGAGCAGTGTTCAGGTGGGAATACCTTGCAATGGTTTCCTCTAGCTTTTTCAGTTTTTTCTACAACAGAATAAACGTTGAAACAATAGCGTAGGTTAGCCGACTATTGTTTCCCTTCCCTTCGCCCAGGTCAGTGCATACCCTAGGCATACCTGTCTCTCCTTCTCCTTGAATTGAGCAATTGAGCAATCATTTTGTCTCTCTTGCTGCTCACGAGAGGCTTCCGCTGAGGCTGCCCCACCGAGAGTGTAGCCCTGAGATCCTCCTGAAGAGCTGCTGGGTCTCGGCGAGGAACACAAGGGGCTGGCGGCGGATTGGGACCTAGGCACTAGATCAAAAGCACCCCTAGGTTGCGGCGGGCGGGGCCAAGGACGAGACATTGTGGGGCAAGCGGCTCGGGTAGTGGTCGAAATCCACGAAGGAGCCTCAATCTTCACTCAAGCGTTAACCTATTGCGGTAAAGCGGCCGAAGAATCCCACTTGACTGTTGACCGAAGTCGCAGTTATTCCCCTCATACCCCCTCCTACGGGTCCTGCCGGTCCTGCGCCTGCGCTGTGCGCCCGCGCTACGCCCGCTGCCCGCTACAGAAACACATCAGTACAGGCAACATAACAAGCGCTGGTAAATATCCCATTGCCAGTCCAGTTTCTTTATTTATATATTCTTCACTAGAGTATGGAGATGAATATTTTTTAGTTTTGCTTAAAAAAACAAATTAAAATTTTTCACATATTTTTCATAAATTTACGCTTTTATGGAGGACACATATTTTTCTAGTGTTGGCTATGGCTAAACGATAAATTTAAAGTTCGCGCGCGATACATTTAATATTCGCAATTTTATTGAAAAGGGTAATTTAGAGAGTGAACTATTCTACGCCAGAAGTAATTAAATGTTAAACTTGAGAAGAAATCTATGAAAAATAGCAGAGGAAAATTGAACTCAATTCATTGATTGATTCAATCATTCATTCGCTCATATTAGTCATTCATTGGTGCAGTTGGCGAACTAGTACTTGTTTACTTTGGCAGAGCAGACATAAACGTCAAATCAGTTGCGCTCCAGTACGGCTAAAGCGGCTAAAGAAACGAGACCCCTTGTGCGCGGCGAGCCGCCAAACAATCGCCACAGGTTTCTGTCCACTCAAGCGTTTTCTGTCGGAAACAAACAGCAAACGGATCGTTCGTTGTCATGTCTCGCGTCACTTTGTACATTTTGTGACACACAAGGTTAAACGTCGACTGTGGCTCTCTTCGCTTTCGAACTTTTTATGTCACGCCGATTTCGTGAAATATTCAGCTCATAGAGCCCGACCCCGGGTGTCCACTGTCATCAGCGGAGATGCCCTCCCCGAGGAAAGGTGGTACTACACCGATTCGCCGAGGACGTAAATTTAGGACTGGTGAGTCCGTATGACTGTCGGTGTCACAGGTGTCCTATGTCATACCGTCCCACTTGCACCCGAGCACAACCGAGTCATTTTTATTTTTGGACAAGATTTGCTAAAATTTATCCTGTGCAGGTCCCCGTGCGTCGCCGGCCGCCCCCGCGCCGGCCCAGCTCGCCCCACCGACGTGGAGGAGTCCGAGTAGGAAGTGGAGGCCCGGACGGCGCCTGTCCGTGGGCTCCGCCGAGTCCAACTCGTCCTGGACGGACACCACCGACACGTCCCTGGCCACCACCTCGACTTCGAGCAGTCCGGGATCGCGTTCTAGCTGCGGGTAGGTATAGCGCCTGCGCCGGCACCTCGCCCGTACGTGCGTACGTGTGTGAATTTTCATTCACACTTTTGGGCTCTCAGTGTGTGTCCTTTATGGCTTACTGCTTATCGTCACCTTTCACTGGTCTTCTTAATCAAAGAATGGTACATCTCTCCTTGTCGCTCTCGAGACATCTCCGTAAGGTGCGAGTGCGAGAGAGAAACTATTATACCACTATTCTTTGGCTGGGAAGACTACAGATGCGCTCTCCTCGGCAGGGACTCGAGCCAGTCTCCGTCGAGCTCGTCGACGAGCTCCTGGTTGACCGTCTCCTCCTGCAGCAGCTCGTCGAGCTCCGACAGCTCCTCGGAGGAGAGCTCGTCGGGCTCCGGGTCGGACGGTGACGGAAGCAGTGGTGACAGCGAGGAGGAGGAGGAGGACGACGGCGACGGCGATGACCGTCGACGACGACGGGCCCGGTCGCGAGGGGAGCGCTCCTCGGGGTCGCCGTCGACGCAGCAGGACAAGCGCGGGCGGTCCTGGTCGCGGCGGGGCGCCCGGCAGCGCGGGGGCTCCGTGCTGTGTCGCTACTGTGGTCGGAGAGGTAATTAGTACCAGCCCTGACCGACGGAGGAAACAACTCTGAATTTTTGTCCGCAAGTAATTTAATTTTTTCTAAACTTTCTTGATTTTTTTGCCGAAATTTTTGTTTTCTAAATTTTCCTTTTAAAAAAATTCCTGAATTTTTTGAAGGTCTACTATTAAAATTTTTATATTTTTGTGGGGAGAAGGTTTTTGAATATTTTTAATTGCTTGAAATACATCTCATTCCGGGTTGCTACCCCCCTCTGCCTCCCCCTTGGAACGTTGGCTCACAATATCACGTTTGTTTTTTTAATTCCAGGCTATGGCGTCATGAAGATGGTGCTGTCGTGCTGCCACAAAACCTCCAGCTCGAGCTGGTCCTGGTCGAGCGGTTCAGAAGAGGCTGCCGGCGCCGGCACCCCGGAGGGCCCCCGCAGCCCCCAGGACCGTCTCTCGGCAGCCCCGGCCCCGGCACCACCCTCCACCTCCCCGTGCCCCTCACCGAGGTACAACTGGTCGCCGTGTTCGTCCGACTCCTCGTCGTCCACCCTGTCCGAGGACGGGGCCGTCTCGTCCGGAGACGACGCCGACGTGGAGGACGTGCCGCGTCAACTGTCTCGGGCTCATCTGCCCCTGGTGCGCCATGGCGGACATGTTGCAGTCAATTGAGGATTTGAATTAACTTTGTTACCCCTCCAAGTTGATTTTTTTTTCTAGTCTCACCATTAGAATTGATTAGAATGTAAATGGGGTTGAAAGCAGTACTGTGATCTGTGTTATCTTTGGCTGAAATATTGAGTGAATATTGTCTCATTTAATGTAAGTTTGTTGGTTTAGAATATTTTAAATTACTGAACCTTCCTCACTGTAATATTCAAAATAAAATTTTCAAGGTTCTTTTTTTAAATTTTATATTTGAAAGTTTTATGATTAAGTAATAAATCAACCTGATAATGTAAATCTTGTTTTTATTGTTTTTTCATTTCTTAAGAATTGAGGCACTGCTATTAATCTTGTTAGCTCGTGGAGGATGAAGAAACTACGGCCAGTGCATTGCAATACAATACATTTTATACTTAAGTTAAGTTTTACTCGGTCCAACGATGGGTGCAATGCTGATTGGTACACACATAGTACAGCCTCATCTCCTCCTGTTTGGGAGAAAATCAACAATTTGTTAAGAAACTGTTGAAAATTTATGTCAAAACCAAACTGATGAATAACATACCTCAGCACGTCGAGTTTGGGCCTGGAAAAACACTGCTTCTCTATGGTTGCATTTAGGGCAAGGATGTTCTTCTGTTCTAGGAAGAGTGGGATCCGAAATAACATCAGCCACTATATGTGTGAGCTCGCTGCAAGCAGAAAGTAGACAATGTTTATGGAAGAATGTTATAGACAAAGTGAATCAAACCATTCACTAAAATAAGTAAAACTTACTCAATTTCGTGCATAATTTTGTTAACATAAATACAGTTGCTGTCAGCTAGCTGCTTATAATCACAATTTCGACACTAAAGAAACAAAAAAAAATGAGTACTTCATAACATAAACAATCATTAACCACAATCTCTTCATGATCAGTACCAAAACTCACCGCATACAACAGAACTTTGTTCTCTTTATCTTCTTTGGGGTACAGCATATTATTGCTGAAAGAAATACAAAGAAGAGGAAATAATATTCGGAAACCAATGTTGAATGAAGTGTCATAACCTTAACTTCACTTACCATTCTTGACAGAACCTAATACCGACGAAACCGGGACCGTCATCATGGGTGTCATACCCAGATTTTGATAAAGAAGCCATACTGCAAATAAAATACTTTATGCAATTCCTCTAAACAGTAGAAATTCGTCTTCGCCGCAAAGCTTGAGGCTAACTTCGGGTCTTGAGGTTTTGTTTTGATTTTGTGATTTTGTGTTTGTCCCTTCAAACAAATGAAGGTGGGTGTTGATGATACAGGATAGGAAATTGTGTCGATTATGTAAACACTTACACGATTTCATTTCGTTTTCATTTTTAAAACAGATATTAAACCTAGTTCAAGAGCATTCTGTGTTATTTTTCAATATAAAATCATCGATTAAGATATGAAAGCGCAGAAACACACTTTAGTTTTGGGTCGCTCTGGTTGGTAGTTCCGTTAACTTAAACTTTCTATATCGTAGGGTTATGGCATTATTGTTGCATTGGACTTCATGCAGATTATTCCGGTCGTTCGCCTCTCTTTGGTAGCGTCAGCATATTTCTAAGAATCTCAATTTTTAGTCAGTTTCCTTTTTCTTCTGTACTGTCTTAAGTTCACTGTTATTAATCATGTGAACTGTTACTGTGTGTGACTTAAATACGGAGGGCATTCCCTGCTTCTCCGTACTGGTTACATTTTATTTCCATCCTTAATTAATTATTCCTGTGAGGGAGACAGTCAACAAAACACTTTATTTCCGAAGTCTGCGTAAGGTAATTCAATCGGTTCTTTTTATGCAGCCCTCTTTCGCTTGGTTACCTTGCTGGCTATATACCTGTTGCCTAACCTAATATTAATTCTATTCATTTTCACCGACATACTCAAACAGAGCCATGGCTGACCTGGACACCATCAAAATTGTGTTGCGGAGTCTACTCATATCAACCCAGAAACGGTTGACCGTTGACGATTTGCGTAAAGACTACCGTAACACTGAGGGCCATGAGTGCCCATATTATGCACTTGGTTACCGTAACTTCCAGGAATTTTTGCAGTCAATACCCGATACTGTTACGGTATGTTTTATGAGTAACAAATGTTGGGCGTGTAGTGTGTTTCGGACAATAATTCGATAATGTTTGTTGCCTTGTTTATAAGGTCTATTCCTCTGGAGAAGTGAAAGCTGTGACCACTAAAGATACTGCACACATTCAACGTCTAGTGTCTCTACAGAAATCCAGCAAGAAGAGGTGGGCTATTTCTTGTAATACGTGAACTGGTACCTCTGCCACCCCATATTACTCATGTGAAATATTTCATCCAACCCTATCAGACGTCCTATTAGGCCTAGTAGCGGCTATTATGGCAGTGGAGGTCCTAGCAAGTCCTATGGATCAGGTGGTGGATTCTATGCACCACGCCCTAGATCTTATGGAACAGGCTATAAATCCTATGGAGGAGCAAGCAGTTCTTATGGAGGAGGAAATAAATACTATGGAGGAAACAGTGGTGGTTACAAGTCATATGGAGCAGGCAGCGGAGGAGTTAGTAGTTCCAAAATCTCTGAGCGAGTGCCTTCACCCCCTTCTCAAAGTAGGTACAGAGAGAATTCATATCCATCGAACACAATAGAAGAACATTTTCAAAAAGTCAGAGAAGTCAAAGAACAGGCAAGGGCAAAGGAATTAGGCTCTAGCACTTGGTCAGCCCCAGCTAACAAACCTTCCCCACCAGATATTTATCCTCCATCCTCTTATACTATTGAAGATCATTTTTCACGAGTGAAGGCAGTTAAGGAAGAGGCAAGGCAGAGAGAACTTAGCTCTGTGGCATCACCTTCCCCTTCAAACCCAGCAGGTTGGTCCGGAGAAACATTTTTAAAAGAGTGGCAGAAGCAGTCACCACCTGAAGGTATCCTTTTTTTTCAACCAGCTGTTGTAGTTTAAACTGTTCATATCACCCATTCCCATTACTCTCTATGTCCATGCTTCTGTTTCACTGATTTCCAATATTCATAAGGGCCAAAATATAGTTCTGGTTATAGCTTGAGTGCAGCATGATGACTGTGTTGTGGTTCACTTTCATTAGTCCTCTAAGGTTTAATTCAGGGTAGTAGTATAGGTGAGCGGGATTTCTTGGTGTAAATGCCAACCATAACTGATGATATTATGGGTCAAGATTGAAGCACTTCTTGAATGAAAAGACTTCTTTAAATTTGTTCACAGAGTAAATCTGAGATGTAATCCTAGTTGGCAGAATTAAAATAAATGAGTGTTTTCTTCTTTCTATTTTTTTTTTCTAGATGACACATTTCAGCATAGATTATTGCCTGGAGGCAAAGAAAGTTCCGATGAATCAGATGACAGTTTTTATGAAAGGTACGTTCTATGGCTTCATAGTTATTATGTCTGAAACTAACACTTTTTATTCTTATTATTTATCCCTAATTTTTTTTTTATTTTTTTTTTATTTTTTAATGTGTTTAGATTTCATGACCCAGATGATAACCATTATGGTCAGGCGAAGACATTGGAGCCATCATCAAGTCCTGATGTTGCATCTGCTTTGGATGCTTGCCTTGATTCTTCTAGCAAAGTTAATGATACTGTGAAGAGTAACCTGAAAAATCTCATGAAATCATATTCATCAGGGTTGTGGGCATGTGTACTACCTGAAAAATATGAGGTACTTTTTCAACTTAGCTTTTATATTTAACTAAATATTTAATAATACATCTCAAATTTAGGAAAATCATTTATTTATTGTTTTGCTATTGAAACCTCTACTATTATGTATTGTCCCACACAGGAGCAATTTGGTGTTCATTTGAATTGGAATGAGCTTGGCTTTGATAGTATTATTCAGATGGCTCATGATCTGCCAGATATTTTTGTTTGCAAAAGGGTGAAGAGTGGTGATTGGATGTTATTTGATGTATCAAATCATGAATCTGTTAATGAGTGTGCTGACACAAATCCAGGTAATATAGTTCAACCTTGGTCAATCTAGATATGCTCATACATATCCAATGACAAATTAATATCATTCCTTTTATTCTCATAAACATTTGTTGACCAAGATAGTGTGAGCTTGTTTTCTCCTCTATTTTACAGTTATTACGGTGCCACAGTCAGTTAAGAAAAAAGTCTTTGATATTGTGGAGAGGTACACATCTGGCATTCGAGGAGAACAACTTGCCCAGTTGTATGAGGTGACCTTACAAATTTGAATTTGGCAGTATTATTGGTGTTTCTCATTTCTGATGCCTGTAAATTTTCTAGGAGTACTACGGTAGAACTTTGAGTTCTGAAGCTCCTGGGTTTAGTAGTTTGGAAAATTTGTTTTCTTCACTACACAATACAGTCATCAGGGTTCGCTATATTCGTAAGGAATGTTATGTGTATCCTGGGGAGAAACCTGAGGTGCAAATCATGCCTAGTTTAAAACTTGATTCAGTAAGTACCTCAAGTTAAAATCTGCTTGTACTCTCGTCTGTTGCACTTATATCAATTCATTTGATTTGCCCTTAGGATGAGAAGCAGCTTCTGGGACTCTTCCCAGAGGAAGTGATGGGACCAGGGGAAACTTTTTTCCTACCTGTACTCCCTTCTAATTTGGAGCCTGGCGTATATGTAGAGCTTAAGGTTGCAGAAGTCTATCACCCACAAAAGTTTTGGATCATGCTACGGAAAGATTCCATTACCTTAAACCAGTTGATGGATGAATTACAGTAAGTAACAGTTTTGAAATTTTTCAAGCTATTTATGTAGTTTTTAGTTACTGCATGTATCTCAATGCTCTTTTATTTATTAGAGATTTTTATCAAGACCATGGTGCTAAATATGTTATGCCTGATTGCACAATTGTAGAAGGTCAATGCTGTGTAGCCATATATGACCATGAGTGGCATAGATCTGTAATTAAAACAGTTGGTGAAACTATTGAGGTCTGTATTAATATACATGCTCATCTATATTTGTGTGAAAACTGCATTGCTCAATTTTTCCTTTTTTTAAAACTAATTAATTAATATTTTTTTCTTGTGTGTATGTGCAGGTTGTGTATATTGATTATGGGACTGTGGCTAAATGTCCCAGAAAAGACCTCCGTTTTATTCACAAGGATTTTGCTGTTTTACCTAAACAAGCCATTCGTGCATCTTTAAGTGGTATCCAACCACCTACCGGTAGTCAAAGATTTACCAAAGAAGCTAGTTACGCCTTTCTAAATCTTGTTCTTGAAAAGGAATTGATTGGCTTGATACAGAATGCAGATTTAGAGGTAAGTACATAGTCACAATCTCTTTGTCCTGCAGTAAACAACAATGTTTAATGTACTTTCCTTTTTCACTAGGAGCCGTTTTTAGAACTTTTTCTTATTGACACTACTGGAGAGACAGATGTCCACCTAAATGATGTGTTGGTAGCCGAAGGTCATGCTTCTTTCAAAGATGACCTTCTAGAAACTGCACAGTTTATTGAGGAAATTAATGGAGAGCTGGAACCATCTTGTCTTTCAAAAGAAAATAAGGAAGATTGTATGGAAGACACTGGAGAGGATTATAAGGAAGACACTAAAGACACTAAGGAAGAGACTGGTTATAAGAATACTGAAATGTCTCCAGTTTCCACTCAACCTCAGAATGTCCAGTCCCCTTCAACAAAATGTCAAAGTTCCTCCATAGAATCTCCGACTTATCAGAACCCTTATTCAACTGCTTCTATACCATGTTCTTCTAGTGTGTCACATCCCCAGGTAAATTTTCAAACTCATTTGCAAGTAGAGTTGAAAATTAGCAATAATGTGATGTTTTGATGGCCTATTTCATACTTGTCCTTGTTTGTTAGGTAACGTCAGTATCTCACATGCCACCACCAGGCTTTGGGGTTCAGGAAGGTCAAAGTCCTGCTTCTGGTTTTAGTGCAACTGGATCGTATCCGTATATGGTAAACTCTTTCAATCCACTGATGAATCCAGCCTTAGCTGCGAATCCAGTCCTAGCTGCGAATCCAGTCTTAGCTGCGAATCCAGCCTTAGCTGCGAATCCAGCCTTAGCTGCGAATCCAGCCTTAGCTATGAATCCAGCCTTGGCTGCGAATCCAGCCTTAGCTGCTTATTCTGCTCAAGGATTAATGGCACAGGTATGCTGTAAACTTAGCATAGAGCTATCTAAATTTGTTTTAGGTATCTTATGCTTCATTTTATTTATGAATGTTATAGTTTTCTCCTCAGCAGCTCAGTGCAGCATTGCTACTGCAACAGCAATGGCAACAGCAACAGGCTTTTGCCTTGGCATATTATCAAAACTTGTACCAGCAGTCAGCTGCTCTTCTGAGTGCACAAGCAAGGGCACCAGCAGACAGTGCCTGGTCTTCATCTAGTTTTAGTCAGCAGCAAACTAATGACAAAACCAGTAATAGTACAAAGCCTGTTGAATCCCATTATAGTCTATCAGAGATTAGTAGTTCAGATAGATTTGAAGAGAGTATAAAGGGGAAATCTAGTTTGGCTTCAGACATGTATGCACCAACTTCCAGTTCATCTGAGGACAGTTTTAGGAATAGATCAGTCTCACGGAAGAAGAAAACCATTCATTCTACCCCAACCCATTCAAAACCACATCAGAAAACTGCTTTATATGATGCTGATAATTCAGATGACTCTCTAGTTCCATCATCTTCTTCTTCTTGCCGAAATGTTACCCCAGATTTAGTGCAAAGTGTTGGCAACCTAAACCTATCTAATTCCAATAGTTCTACTGTTATGAATTTCTGGCAAATTGTTGGTATGTATTGTAGTATCTAACTTCTAATGTAGTTTTATTTTATTTTTTTAAACCCATGCTTAACTTTTGTGTTCCTCTTTTATGCAGAAATTGAGGGGCGTACCTTACACCTTTTTAACATTGACCAGAAGGCTTTTGTGAGTACTGGGGAGCTGGCCCGAAAATTTACACAATTTAGCACATGTGATATACTTGTCAGAGTCCTGAAGAATATGGATATTAACCCACCATACAGTAAACTAACTCGGCAAGAGAGATTACCCCTGTTTTCTGCTCTTGATGGGTGTGTTCAATTGGCGCTTATCTTGTTATTTGTGTGGATATGTCAACAGTTTGACTATAATTTTTTTATTTTTCTCTCCCAGGTATGAGGAAGACATTAAATGTTTTGATCTTATCAGGAATAAAAATGGGTCTGTTATTGGAACTTTCCACTTAACTCCATTGACAAATGTTCCAAGTATGATCATTCCCCTTGGACTAGATGCATCGATTGTGAAGGAATTTCGGGTATGATTGGTTCTCTCTTTATGATTCTTTCCAGCCCTGCCAAGAACTGCCTCAATAGTCCTTTCTGTGTCTTTGTTGCAGTGTCTTCGAGATTCTTTTAACCCTAATGACAGGTGCTGGCTAGACTGAACATGGAATTTATACCTTTTACATCACACGTAATAAATGACTGATTTTTTTATTAAATTTATTTAACATCATTCCTCGAAACCCTGAATTATTTCAGAGTACTTGGATGGAATTTTGAGGGTATATTACTCATTTCAAACTAAATATTGTGTTATCATCCTCTCTCTCCCTTAGGAAGAGACAGTTGTTGATTTTGTATTTTCCTCAATTTAATTGAATAGTTAATCATTTTAGAATTGTCATTAAAATGTCAGGGTACTGTAAATTTTTATTTTCTTTGAGAATTAACTCTCAAATTATTTATGTATTAGTTGTACATAGGGTGTAATCAGTAAATAAATGTTTAACGGTGGCAGATTTTATTTTCTCCAGTTCTTTATGAAATTAGTGACGGTTTGCAGCAAATTGGATAAAGCATGACTAAAAATTCCTAAAACATGTCTGTGGTGCTACATAAACCATACAGGGCCAAATCTTAACTGACAGATGCTTAGTTATCACTTAATTTCCAATTGGTAGGTATTGTCTAAAATCTGTCATATCATTCAACAAAAACATATACATAGAAAATACAAAACCGGTAGCCTACATCACTGAGCACACTAGTGCTCTCTCCTGGTCCTTGTTGAATTCATGTTTAAGTGCTTTACAAAGATGTTGAAACTAACAATGAATCATCACACTTCTGCTTGGCAGTAAAAAGTATCAATCACAATACTATTAAGAAAAAATAATTCATAACATTAAAAATTTTCTGATAAAAATTTCCATTTACCAATGATATAAAGTTGGAGAAACATTATACACAAATCAATCACAAATCTGCACCATACAATGTTCATCCATTCACTCAAGAAAAAAAAAAGGTTCATAGAAACATTCACTCATCTACTCAGGTAATTTGATGATAATAATACTGTGACAGTCAGCATAATGCACCCTGCCCAGTAAAAATCACAGAAAATACGGAGTTGAGGTTCTCGGTGGTATCACTCTCGCACAATCAGGCACAGCAATAAATATTTTGGCTTCTCTGCAGTCAGCGTCAGTACTTTTAAATTCCAAAATTGATGCCACATTTCCACAACGATAGCAGTAGTTTGGAGCCGACCAAACAGTTACAAGTTTGTCATCAAATGTATACTTGATACCTAAACAAGTAATTTGAGGAAAACATAGTTAAATATTCAACCCAAAGATTTTACATGTAGTTTGGCTTAGCTTACCTTCATGTACTAGTTGATGTGCTCTACAGATGAGCTGTAATTTATTCAGTTTCATAAACTCATGAGTTACTTTAGCTCCAAACAACCATCCAGCGCCTCTAGGACTAACACTCCAAGTTTCAACAACATCTTCTGGGTCTGACCACACAAGATCACAGAAAGCACCTGGAAACATTGTCAAATATGTAGAAAAAATATATAAATGGACAGTAGTCTGCTCTTCAAAGAAATAATATATAAATAAGACCTGGAAAGTACCTTTGTGAGGGATTTCTTGATTGCGGTCAATGCTTCGTATTTGGTCGAGAGTTCTAATATCTGGAGACAGTCCTCCATGTACACAGAGCACCTGCTCATCAATGAGCTACAAACAAAACAAATCATGATAGTACTCAAGAGAGACAAATGTGAAGATAAAATTAAACAGCATATGTTCTTACTGCTGCTATTGTCAGAAGATCAAACACTCTACAACAATATCTCCATGCATTGGCATTTCCATATTTGGTTTGACATTCATCTGAAAGAAATATTTTCAATATAAAACTAGAAGATATTATAAAAAAGAATATAGAATTAAAATCTCTGTCAGGATTATAAGATAGGTTTTATAGATAGTAGGATGAAAACATTGATGAATAAAGAAAGGAAATCTGCTCACCATAAAATCCATACACTTGGGTAATTTGACGGGATTCATGGTTGCCTCTCAACAAAGTAATACGGTCTGGCCACTTAGCTTTCAAGGTAAGTAAACGAGTAAATGTTTCCAAACTGTAGTAACCTCTGTCGACGAAATCACCCATAAATATATAGTTGGTGTCGGGAACTTGCCCACCGTTGCGGAAAAGTTCTTCCAGATCATAAAACTGTAAATGATAATAATCAAAATTAAGTAACACAATACTTGAAATATTACATAGAAGACAAAAAATAAATAAATATAGGTTAGGTTTAACCTGGCCATGAATATCACCGCAAACCGTGACAGGCGTCGAAACGGGCTGAATGTTGGACTCTTCCAGAAGGAGATCACTCACAAGGTCACATAATTTCTGAAAGAAATGACAGAATTAACTATGGAAACAGAATGACAACACTCTACAAGAACAAGGGTGGGTGACGGGGAAGCGATCGTTGACATTCACCATTCCATCAAAAAATCGGTCTAGGTAAAACACCACAATCAACCTTTGAGATGAAATTACCTTTAAATCATTCTCTGGCAAATATTTGCATTGTTTCGCTATTTCAATCCAGTTGTCAACGTCCGACATTTTGAAAAATACAATGGCCTTTTGAAATTTATCTTTCTGCTCCCTCTCTTCCTCGACGGGGAAGAGGAAGGAAGGGGGTGGGGAAGGGAAGGGAAAGCAAAGGGGAGGAGGGAAAGAGGAGTGCGGGGGGTGCGGGGGCGTGCGGTGAGGGGAGGGAGAGCCGAAAGTGCTTTATTTTTCGTTACTTTTCCTATCAGAGTGTCACAGTTTCTGAAAAATGAGTGCTGCTTGACGAAGGCGGAAGGGTCAACTTAAGTTCTTTTTACAGGGCTGTTATCAGAACCACCCCAAATAGCAATCAAACAGGCCGTGTGTAAGTATTCGATCTTGAAGCAGTGCATTGTGGGTTATCCGCCATCTTACTTTTCCACCCCTCTGTCGAAGACAAATACAGACACTCGAGTATTGGTCCTATTTCAGACAGAATACAAGTCCGTCACGATGGCAGGTAACGTGGGGATGGAGCAACTCATCCCCATAGTCAACAAACTTCAAGATGCCTTCACTCAGCTTGGGGTTAATATGCAACTGGACCTCCCACAAATTGCTGTTGTGGGGGGCCAGAGTGCAGGCAAATCCTCTGTGCTGGAAAACTTCGTTGGCAAGTAAGTTGACCGTAAATGTTCATTCGTGACACAATTGACTTGGTTTCTAATTTTCCCAGGAAATATTTTTCTCTAAACATAAAAATCTGTCCGTCTGTTCTCGTTCAAGTGAGTCGATCGAAGATTCAGGACCTATTGGTCAGGATGACACATATAATTTCCTGTTCTTGCGTTTTAGTTCTCTATCTTATGTATTAAAGTTAATATATGTGATTCACGCTGCCCCTTTTCTTGGCTTAATGTACATAATCCATCTAGAAATGTCTAGATATATTACGGGCATGACCTTAACCACACCTGTCAAACTGGGTCTGTGGGCCCAGTGGCACTTCATTGATTTGTTTGACAGCATGGGTCACCAAATATATTGATCTTCGTTTATGTTCTACTTTAAAATCACACATGAAATAGTTGTAATTTTCATTTATTTTACTTGACCAGTGAGGTCTTCTTTTTAAATTACATGTTGACTGGTAAAATCTTGTGATGAGAAAATTTTGCCTTTAGTCATACCACCTTTATCATCAAACTTGCTATTCTGTTGGGGGAAGTTTCGTTTTTTTTAAAAGAAAAGAAAAATTGAAAAAGCAATATTGAAGTACATTCTGTTGAAACCAAGAACACAATTTCTGTTTGTCCATCCCTGACACTTGGGGTGTGTCGTCTCCAATCAATTTTCAAAATTTTAGACTCAATGTGAGCTATTTATTGCATTAAATCTTAATTTGTTTTTGGATTTATTTTTGTATGTGATACAATGTTGCCCTCAATTTACATTTCTGTAGACCCAACAATGTTTATCTTGGCTACCACATTTCTCATTTTTACAATTTCTATTGCAATATTCATTATTGCACTTCACTTCATCCTTACCTGTGATTCTAGATTACATGTATTGCACTTAAATTGTTCTCTGGGGATATTTTGTGTGGAGGGTTGCATTCACTCACCAAAACTAGTGTTTTTTTACTTTTCTTTTTCCTTTCCAGGGGGTGGGGAGGAGGGTTTCTGTATCTATTTTGGTCAATTATATTGTCTTTTCTTCTCTTGTTTTGAGATTTATTTGCATATGAAACATGAGTATTGATTACTGTGGACATTTTCTTTTTCAGAGATTTTCTTCCCCGAGGTTCTGGTATTGTGACTCGACGACCTTTAATTCTTCAGCTTATCAATGCCAACTCTGGTGAGTCAATCTTAGATTAAGATTATGAGAGGAGTATGTCTCTCACACTGTCATGATGGTTGTTATCTGAATCTTATCTTGTGATCAACAACATCGTTCAGTGTCACTGAAGTTTTTTGTTTCTTCTTTCTTTTCCTTTTTAAATAGTTTCTTGAGTTAACTTTTTTTCCCCTCTCACATTATGAAATAAATGGCTGGACTTCCTTTTGAATTACAAAAATAAGATAAAAGTGCCCTGACCTACTAAGTAATGCTCTTACTAGGCAGCTGCATGCTGCAGGAAGTTGTGTGATAAGGCCGTAAAGTGATAATTATCCCAATCCTTCCTCCTCCTTGTTTCAGAATATGCTGAGTTCTTGCATTGCAAAGGGAAGAAATTTGTGGATTTTGATGAGGTTCGCAGAGAAATTGAGGGAGAAACAGACCGCTTGACTGGCTCAAACAAAGGAATCTCAAATGTTCCTATCAATCTTAGAGTTTATTCTCCCAATGGTAAGTGGATGCTATCATGCCATTGTATTC
Organism: Frankliniella intonsa; assembly: GCA_033675135.1. Classification (NCBI taxonomy): domain Eukaryota; kingdom Metazoa; phylum Arthropoda; class Insecta; order Thysanoptera; family Thripidae; genus Frankliniella; species Frankliniella intonsa. The sequence goes on from CM066257.1 coordinate 9,351,323, forward strand.
CTGTCTCTTTATTGTCATCACAACCTACACTTTTCAGATCATGTTTTGTTCCTGAGTTTGTTGTCAGAAGATTTCTTGAATGACTTACTTTGCAGTATTTTAAGGATGTGTCAAGGTTTTACAGTGTCTTGTTTTTGACAGTGCTGAACATTACTCTTATTGATCTTCCTGGCCTAACCAAAGTGCCAGTTGGTGATCAGCCTGCTGATATTGAGCAGCAGATCAGGGACATGCTATTTCTCTTCATTTCGAAAGAGACATGTCTTATTCTGGCTGTTACCCCAGCAAACACTGATCTTGCTAATTCTGATGCACTTCAAATTGCTAAGCAGGTTGATCCAGACGGTATGGTTCTTCTCTGGTCTTCAAGTATAATTTGTCAGCTTTGTAGATGGAACCATTGTGTATTGTAGAATTATATCTGCACGTTTATGTGTTAGGGTATTTTTTAGTTAGTGTTATTTTTTCTTGTATTTTCCATTCCACTTGTAGTTTAGCCAACTCTTGTTTTTTACCCCTTTTTAACAGGAATTATGCAGCTTTTGGAAGATTCACTGCAGTGCATGTAGACTATTCTGTTGTATTAATTTTGGCACACACGTTGATTTGGTTGCTTTTTCTGTTTTGTGTTTTTAGTTCTTAACTTAACTCTAGTTGATCTCCCGGGCATGACAAAAGTACCCATTGGTGACCAGCCTAAAGATATTGAACATCAAATTCGTTCAATGCTCCTCCAATTCATCCAGAGAGATAATAGCTTGATATTGGCCATTACTCCAGCGAATACAGATTTGGCAAATAGTGACGCATTAAAGTTGTCCAAAGAAGTGGACCCTCAAGGTATTAATTTTATCATTAGGAAAGAAAAAGAAAATACCAAAAAAAAATAAAAAATTAAGCAATTAAAAATATTTAAAATATTTTTTAAAACTCTTTCCTACTTTTGGTTGTGGGCTGGTGGAATGTTTATTAAAATTGTTGATATCTACTTGTTTATTTGATTCAGTAGCTGCTTTTATATCCACAATTTTATTATTTTCCTTTCCTATTAGTTTCTATTTGAATGGTGTATCTATCTACTGCATGTGTTCCAAATAATAGTCCTATGCTTCATAGAGCTAGAATTCATTGTAGGTCTTAAATTTCTTACTACAAATGTCCTGTGAACTTTGAATTGACCTGATTTGTTTTCTACATCAGGTATTCGAACCATTGGTGTGATTACAAAACTTGACCTGATGGATGAAGGCACAGATGCTCGTGAAATTCTTGAAAACAAACTTCTTCCTTTGAGGAGGGGTTACATTGGTGTTGTGAACCGATCTCAAAAAGATATTGAGGGGCGTAAAGATATTAAGGCTGCTCTTGCGGCTGAACGTAAATTCTTCCTAAGGTGAGTTATTTTCACCCAGAACAATTTCATTTCAAACTCTACAGCTGCACTGAAAATGTTTCAACATCCCTTTTTCCCCCTCTTAGTCATCCAGCATACCGGCATATGGCAGATCGATTGGGTACTCCATACCTCCAGCGAGTGTTGAATCAGCAGCTAACAAATCACATTAGGGACACATTACCTGGCCTTCGGGACAAATTGCAGGTATGCTATCAAATAATAATTGACTCTTCTTGGACCTGTTAATATTTATGCTCACAAGCATTTATGATCTTTTCTATTTTTTTTTTTAAATTTCAGAAACAACAACTTGCTTTAGAGAAAGATGTGGAACAGTACAAGCATTTTCGCCCCGATGATCCAGCAATCAAAACTAAGGCTATGTTGCAGTATGTATCCAAAATGGTATTTTTAAAAAATACTCTTTTATTTGTCATATTTTTAATGTTTCTCTTCTTTATGCTAGGATGATTCAACAGCTGCAATCTGATTTTGAGCGCACTATTGAAGGATCTGGTTCTGCACAAATTAACACAATGGAACTCTCTGGTGGTGCAAAAATCAATCGCCTGTTCCATGAACGATTTCCTTTTGAAATTGTTAAAATGGAGTTTGACGAAAAAGAATTACGGCGTGAAATAGCATTTGCTATCCGTAACATTCATGGTAATGCCTCTTCTACAACTGTGGTTATTATTTTACCTCCTATTATGATTATTTAGTGATGCTATTTACTTCTGTGTAGGTATTCGTGTGGGCCTCTTTACACCTGATATGGCATTTGAAGCCATTGTCAAAAAACAAATTTCTAGGCTAAAAGAACCCAGTTTGAAGTGTGTTGATCTTGTGGTACAAGAATTATCGAATGTTGTGCGTGTTTGCACTGATAAGGTGAAGATATTTTTTTATGTATGCATGTCCTCATTTTATAGAGGACATGAGCTTATGAAAACAGTTTTTGCTGACCTATTATTTGGTAGCTCATGAAAGGCTTTTAACTACTCTTGCAGATGAACCGCTATCCCCGCCTCCGTGAAGAAACTGAACGCATCATCACAACCTATATTCGCAACCAAGAGCAGAGATGCAAGGAGCAGCTTATCCTTTTGGTAGAGTGTGAACTTGCCTATATGAACACCAATCATGAAGACTTCATTGGATTTGCAAAGTAAGTCGCCTTGCCATCTTGCAATGATAATAAAAGTGTGAAAATTCAGATGGTTACTGTCATCAATATCTATTTAGCTTTGGGGTCATAGTGTGTGGTTTCTTTCAGTATTAAGCAGTGTTCTTATAAGTTTCCCTTCTTGCTTCGTATACATTTTAAGCTATTGCCTGTGGAAGAAAAGATTATTCCTTGTGGGCTGCTTAGTTACATTAAGTTTTAGCTGAAGAAATTCTCTTTCAATGGTGGACGCATTCAAATCCTTGCAACATAATACAATGATAGCTAACAAGTCTGTCATTCAACCTACGCTTTTTTCAAATTTAACTGTAGTGTGAGGGGTTTGTCAGATATTTCTAAGAACACACTGTTTCATGTTAAATAACTTGGACTATGCTGTAAATTGAAAATGCGAACTTTTCTCAAGGCAGCTGCTTTTGTTATGTATATCAGTGTATTTTTGTCAATAATTCATTGTACAAGCACACAGTTTGATTGAAAAGGATGAAATCCTTTGGGGCTGAGTACATAAAATAATTTTTTGTGTGAATTTACAAAGTGCTTTTTAAATAAGTGTTGTAGTATGTCATGCATTTATGCATAACACAAGCTACAATTACATTTTCTGTTTTTCAGTACTTTCTCTATTTTCATTACACTACAATTTTTAATTGATAACCATTTCAAAGATATAGGCACTTTGAAACTAGTGGTTTTCTGTCCTAATATTATGATTTGTTTCTAATTAACCTAAACATCAAAATCTTAAGTCTACAAACACTTTCAGCTCAATTTTGTCTAATTTTCTCCATGTTTCTTCTCACTCTTGTCACTTAGCTTCTCACTGAATTTAAGCATTTGGCTTAATTATTCATGGATAGTTTTGGTATTCTATACCACAATTTTAACAGTGGGTTCAAGTGGTTGGTTTCATCGGTGATGTTGTGCAAGTTTTGCTCAGTTTAAACCGTTGTCTGTCTTCTAAAGCAAATTAAGGCATTTATTGAACCCAGCCACTTAAGAAATTAATGCTGTCATTGAAACCCTAATGATTTTAAGAATCATTTGTTTTGTTTCTGTCCCAACAATTCTTAAATTTTATGTGATAGCGATTGGAAGCTTGGGTCTTCTTTGTGTGTCTTTCTTGTGTCTGTTAATCAGAGCTTTGCTTTTTTGCTCTGGGAGTTTAGTGATATAGGACTGTAATTAATCTTTGCTTTGAAGAAATTTATGTGATTATTTGCCTCATGTGTCCTCTTTGCTCTCTTGGACAACTCTTCGAACAGCATTATGCAGAGGTATGATTTTTTTTTTTTGGTTTTGTAATTGCACTGTTGTTGGGCTTACCTCTTGTCTTTCATGTGATTCTGTAATGCACTATCTGTGACAAAAGTGAAAAGAAAGTGAAGAAGAGCTAAGTCTCAAATCAGTTAACTGGAGCCACAGAACACATTGTAATTAGCTCTCCTGTGCACTGTGGTTGTGGGTAGGCATTCACTCCAAATAAGAAAAATGTGGTTTACACTTAGAACATGGTTAATGTTGGGGTTCCGTCAACCACATTCCGTACAGAAGGGTATTGCTGAGTGCCTTGGGTGTCTTATGGTGGTGGCATTAGATGAAAAACGTGATCTGTGATTCCTGTAAATTTCTATAGGTAATCTGACTACACAGGCCCAAGTAAAAGCAGCCTCAGTCACCCAAGGTACCACAGACAGCAGGTACTCTCTTGTCTGGATGCATATTGAAACTGAGACTCACAAGACCACTTTAGTAAATTGTAACCATACATACTTCCAAAAATTGTCTTAATAGTTTTTGTGCTCTGCTTATCCATTTTGTTTGAATTGGAATGTTAAATGCATTTTTAATTGCATGGTCTAATGTGCATTTTTTTAGGTGGGAGGTTTTGTTAATGCTTAGTTTTTTCTTGAATCTTCTCGTTCTTTACTATTACATACGTAATTGTATTTGAAAACATGTGTTCTATATATACATATTGTAGTATTACTGCCTTTTTAGTGTTGTATTTAACTCTGTGTGTTTGCTAACTGAAAGTTAAACCTACCGGTTTTACACAGGAAAATATGAAAAACTTATTTGTCATAATTATAAAATAAATTCTTTTGCTTTTACAGTGCTCAGAATCAGTCCGAAAATTCAGCCAAGACAGGCCGCAAGTTGGGCAATCAGGTCATTCGGAAGGGGTACATGTGTATTCACAACTTGGGTATAATGAAAGGAGGCAGCCGTGACTACTGGTTTGTTCTTACTTCAGAAAGTATTTCCTGGTTCAAGGATGAAGAGGTTTGTATTAATTTTTAATCCTAAGTACATTGGAAGCAATTCACCTAAAATTCTTATTCAAGGCAAAATGCTAGGGCTTTTCAGCCATGTCTACATTTCATCTGTTTGAATTTTTGTTTTAATTTCTAGGAAAGAGAAAAGAAGTACATGTTACCTCTTGATGGATTAAAATTGAGAGATGTTGAACAGGGCTTCATGTCTAGACGCCACACTTTTGCCTTGTTTAATCCGGAGGGCAGGAACGTTTACAAGGTAAGCAACTCAAGATCAAAGTAGGTGGTGAAATCCAGATGTTTCAACTTAAGCTGTGTGTTATGCGTATGTGTTGTTTCTTGTCCAAAGGATTACAAGCAGCTTGAGCTCAGCTGTGAAACTCAAGATGATGTGGATTCATGGAAGGCATCTTTCCTTCGGGCTGGAGTGTACCCAGAGAAGGCAACAGAGCAATCCAATGGAGAGGAAGTAAGTATTCAATTTGGGCCATTCTTCCAAGATCTCAACTGCTATTTTTCATCATGATGTCTGTAAATTTTGTGCCCCCTCTCAAAGATATTACTCCTTGCCAAAGAGCATTTCTTTCTCAAATTTCTATAACTATATTTATGAATTGCAGAGTGTGTTATCTTTTTCAAATTCTTTTGGAGCAATTACCAAATGTTACTTTTCCTAGGTTTCTCAGTCTATCTTATTACTTAAGTACCCTTCTTTTTCCATTATTTTTCTCTCAAGGTCAGGGTAAGTGCGTAGAAGAGGCGGAAGATACGTGCTGACTGGCAGTCTCAATGAAACTGGTGCTGTGAACCTTTTCTCGCTCCTTCTCTCACCCTGTATGTTTTTTGGCGCTCTTATCATGCTTTGGTTTGTTTTGTTTCTGCATTCCCCTCCCATAATTTTATGCTTGTACTTTTTCCTTTCTCTATTTTAAAATTACTCATGGTATTTTTTGTGTGAGTTTCTGTATGTTTGTGTCTGTACTGGACAGGCTGTATTGTACTTGCCTTGGTTTCAAGCTTTCACTTAAGGAAATTGCGCAAGTGCAGAGTTGGTTGTATCTAAGATGACAAGTTGTGTTTGTTACTTTACGACTAAAATGTATGTTTTAGTGTTGACAGGAAAAGGGGTAGATTGGAGATTTAATAGTAGGTCATAGGGTGGAGGAATAGCTAATATCTGTTTTCTAGAGGGCATATTCATTTGCTGATGTGTGAAACAGAGGACATACATATTATTGTGAGAGTACATCAAAGAAAACCTAAGGAGCAAGTAGAGGCCTGTGTTTCTTACATTCAATAAGGTCTCTTCATTGTCTCTTTGAGGTCTGAAATTTTAAAGTTCTGCATGCTTATTTGGCAATTGGTGTGTGATGAAATCCATTCTGATTGTCTGGTGTGCCCTTCTGCAAAGAAGCAAGTGTTTGGGGCTTTGTTTTAGTGGTGGGGAAATCCATGTGTGTTTGTAGTCCGTAGTGCAGGTCGTGTGTGCGAGTTTGGTGTACGTGCATGTCTTCTTCTTTCCCAGCTAACTACAGCAGGCATGTTTGCACTGTTCTTTTCGTCAACAAGTTTGTCACTTCTGTAGGATTTTTGAGGCAGTGAAGCTGAAGTCGAGGTGCTGCAGAAGTAACCTCTACTCTTATAAGCTTGCCAAAATAGGGAACAAAAAGACAACCTCTTTGACCTACTTTATTCGATGAATAGGTGTAGCACACTATCCCAAAATTGATTAACTCCTAATGTTCGTGTCCTGCAAAGTTGAAACTAGTGCATCAAGTAATGATTCCTCTGTCCTCTCTTTGCTAACTCATATTCATTTTTATAGCGTTGCCTCTAAGGTGATGGTCAACCTTTAATTCTAACCAGTTTTCAAACAAAGTATTCCATTCCAGAAATTTTACCAAGGAACTAAATTTTAGTATTTTAAAATTAATCTTGGTTCCTGATGTAAACTTATTTTCACAGCCACCGGGTAGGCCAACAGAGTTCCCTATTTGATTGTTTCTTTTCTATTCTCACATCATAAAATGCACGTTTATCTATGCTCAGTGACAATATGTTATGTTACACTTTATAAATTTTTAATAGTAGCTAATCTGTTAATTCAGGTCAATGTTCACTATTACATGTTGCATTTGTGCACACACACTGTTCATTTTACTCGGCTATATATGGCTGCTTTATGGAGTGGGAGATTCCAGATGATTGCATGAAAATATTCATTTCAGGAATATGAATATGTTTATGATTTTTGTAAGGAAAATACACTTAGTGATTCCCGTTTTTGTCCTTGCCCTATTTTTCTCCACTGGAGGGCTACGAGGTTGGTAACATAGATTCTTCATTGTAGCTTCACTAGTTTCTTGTAGTCCTTCAATTCTCAAATGGTTGATCAGAAGCTTCTTTTGATTACTGTTTTTATGTAGGAGAAGACTTTGACTATTAACTAGTGCAGGAATTTGGTTTCTATAGTCTATTTTTACGGAGAAACATGAGTTTTTCTGCATATCTCTTGTATTCAGAAGTCATTGGTATTGACCTTGCATTTTAAATTAGGGGTGAAGAACTTTACGGCTTAAACACACATGGTAACCAAGTTAAAGTTGTAGATGAGAGAGGGTAATACGTTACGATTTGTGTCGGTTTGAGTTGGGGAACACACAACTATTATGCTGTTCAAAACTTACTTGCAAATGATACTGCTACTAGCTCAGATAATATAAATACTGTTAGACTTGATCCAACTAAGCAAATATTATGGCTTACGCATGCTAGGTTGCCTTGCTTTGTCAGTTATTAGAAGAGAGTAAACTGGACATCATTAATTGCTTGAAGTTAATATTTTTTTTGTTTTTGAACTTTTCAGTTTATTCAAAAGCACTCCTGCACTAACATTTTATCATTGAATATTTATTTTCAGGAATGTCATTGGTATGGATTTTAGGACTGCCTTTTGGCAAATTGCAAATGTAGTCTGTTTTATCAATTTAATGTACTCTGTATAATGTTTCCATGGGAGAAAGGCTACCCCTTCTCTTGACAGTGACCCTCTGAAGAAAGTCAGTAGTTTAAAAATTGAAAAAATTATTTAACATGCCTAGGCACATCCATGGTCATGAATTCCTCTAGTACTTTGTAAATGTTAATTTTAAAATCTTGGTTAAATGTTCTCTCCTTGAAATCCTTCAGATATGCTCACTGTTTGCATGAATTAGATTTACTTTCTTGTGGTTACTAAATATTCTAATGCATTTCGACTCTTAAATCTACATTTTACTAACATATTGTTTTTGTCAATGATCTGCACCATGAAACTGGGGTCCTGCTGAAGGCATAGCTTTCTTTTTAGATGGTTGTATCATAACAGCAGCCTATTTTTGCACTTCTGCTTCTAAGAATACACACTTTCTTAGATACTAGGTTAGATTTTGGGTACAATTTGAAATTTAAAAAAAATGTTTGTTTTTCCTTTTCATTTTTTGTTGGTTTTGCATCATAATTCATAATTTATGGTTTTTCTTCTCTTATTAAGCTTTATCCAAATATTTTATATGAAAGTTATCAAAACACCATACCCATACCACACTCATTAACACCTGGCTTCAAGAACACAGTATTATGTTAGGCTTAGAGTTCTGTGTTTCCTTCCATTTGGAGCCTGTTAGAAATCATGGGACCACCTTTGTGTCTTCATGGTTTGTTATGTTATCAATAATTCTTTTGTAGTTGTATAACAGTCACTGCATATGCATGCTTGTTACATTGGGTAATGCCTTCTATGAAAATTGCATCTTTCAAAAGGTTGCGTTTTTGAATTTTTAAAAAATTATGTAACCACATTGTGGCAGGACATGCAGGAAAAAATATTTTTCTGATGTCCTTGTAATTTCCAAGTTCTTTTTGATTTCTGGCAAATTCCTCATGGGGCAAAATTTCTATGCAAGTTCTTGTTACTTGTTTCCCATTCAAAAAGTAGGAGTTATTGACTAATCTTGAAGTCTCCAACCTTATGATACAATGTTATTATGGGTTTTAACTTTGTGCATGAAAGTTACTGAGAAATTAATGGGGTTCAGAATTATGTCAATAGTCTCATTAGTATCCTTCACAAAAGGATGTCAATTTAAGGGTTTAAAACAATTTACTACACCATGTTTCTCACTGTGTGGAGTGTCCTCTTCTTGATTTTTGTTTTGACATATTTCTTGTACTTTTACTTTCCTATGAGCTTTATTTTGTAAGTCGTGTACACAAGGAGGTATTTAAAATCTACAGGTTTACAAATTCCACATAGAGTAAAACACAAAAGGAAACCTAGTTTTGTTTTTTTCCACCATGTTGCTCTGACTTACTTGGATGTTTGATACTTGTTTCAGCAGGGAGGAAACGAAGGCAGCTCTTCAATGGACCCAATGCTGGAACGTCAAGTTGAAACTATTCGGAACCTTGTTGATTCATATATGCGGATTGTGACCAAGACAACTCGTGACTTGGTCCCTAAGACAATTATGATGATGATCATCAACAACTGTAAAGATTTCATCAATGGTGAACTCTTAGCCCATTTATATGCCTCTGGAGACCAAGTAAGTTTTTCCCTCAACAAATTATGTAAACAAAATCTGAAATTTCCATATCCTTATTTTCTTTTTTTCTTCTTCTTTTTCTTCTTCTTCTTTTTTTTCTTCTCTAGTCTTCCATGATGGAGGAAAGTCCAGAAGAAGCCCTGAAACGAGAAGAAATGCTAAGGATGTACCATGCTTGCAAGGAAGCTCTTCGAATTATTGGAGATGTTTCAATGGCCACAGTTACAACACCTGTTCCACCCCCAGTCAAAAATGACTGGCTAGCCTCTTCCATCGACAGCAACCCTAGGTGTGATCTGATTCTGATTTCTTCAAGTTAAGATTTAGCTCAGTGCCCCTCCTAGTAAGGAGAATTGAGGAAATTTGTAGACTGGAATCATAACCAGGAAAAGAAAACCATATAACGTATTCTGATTCTGCACAAGAAAGTTTCTTATCCCACCCCTATCAGAGTCTATGACTTTGCTCTTTTGTACTCACAAACATTCCTCAATCTCTCTACCCGGAGGAGATATTAGTGGGCAGAGTTGCTCTTTTCTCTATAAAGCGTTGAAAAGATTATGGGACGACAGGTTATCTCCGCCTTCCCCCGGTGGTCCAAGAAGAGGTGTGCAACCAATGCAACCGATGGGAGGTGCACCAATGGGAGGATCGTCGCGCCCTCCTCCAGTTCCACCAGCGAGTGGGCGTCCTGCTCCTGCTATTCCCAACCGACCAGGGCCAGGGGGCCCACCAATGCCACCCGGCAGACCTGCTGGTGCTGGGCTTCCTCCTCCACTCATCCCATCGTGAGTATTTGTCTACCGTTTTCATCTTTTTTTCCTCACTTGTTCTAAAAAGAGACGATAAGATAAGGATACTTGTTTTATGCTTTCCTTATTCCTCAATGAGTACCTTCCATTGTCCTTTCTAGTCTATTGACGTATTTAATATAATCAGTTTGGTTGGAAAGCCCATCCTGTTTTTGTCAACCATCAGTTGACAAGGAGTAGAGTTTTGCTCTACACTCCTTAAGTGTTTATTGAAATGAGAAGACTTCAGGTTTATTGTTATTATAGATAATCAAGTTGGAGGTTGCGACATATTATTAACATGTGTTTGGTGTCAATTTGATGAATATACTCCCTTCTCTTTATAATTATCTATGTAGATGACTGGACTTCATGACTACTCTTCATCTGTTGCTGGGAGTTTTCATTTATAAAATATTCTCATTGAGGACTTTGCAACTGAATTAGATATAAATGTCTTTTCCACAACGTTAGCATTACATATTATGTTGTGGGCTTTTTACAATTTAATCCTGAAATATCACATTTTTACTGATGGAGAGGAGAGAGATTTTTCCTTTTCCTTAATTATGAAAGTTTTCTTGTATGTTTTCCTTCAATTTCATGGTACAATACTTAATTTGATAGAGATTGGAAGGGACAATTCTGAAGTTATTCTTAAAATTTTAACAATATTTTGGCGTGCCTTCCTGAGCTTGGTGTGAGATGCGGCGTGGTTTTCTCTTGCAGGCGCCGCCAATAGGTGTGCATGAGTCTAATCGGTTAGGGCAGCTTCCTAACATCTATAACCTTCCCTGCAACAAACAACACTCACCTCTGGGAGATTGTAAAGCGCATCACTGTCAGTTGTCAACAATCAGAGCAATTCGATAATGGTTGACCATTTGCACCTTTTACCTCTAGAATTTAGCTCATTTACAAATGTTGAAAAGAAAAAAAAAACAAATATTTAAGTATAGGGAAAACCTTTTCTTGGTTGATTATGTAAATGTTAAAACATTCTTCAGTACTGTATGTAGTGAACTTGTTTGAGGTGCTTTACATTTCTTTCATTGTGCTGAGGATACATTCAGAGATTTATTTTAGTCCACAAGTCCGCACACTCCACCCACTTGAAGGAAGAAGCAGCCATGATCACCATCTTCAACACCTCTAACGTAGTTTTATTTGTTAACGTTGGGATATCAGACGTGGGCAAATGCCACAACTACCCCAACGTGTACAACAGGAGGTTACACAAGCTGTCGGACAAGCTGTTGCTCGGGCCGCTGTCAACGAGTTTATGGGTGCATTCAAACGCTGAGTTCATCATCTTCAATCTTCCTAAGTAGCAATATCTGTATGTCTTATACTTGAATATTTTATAGACAATCTTGTTGTTTCAATCAGCTGAACGAATGATTCTCAATGCATATCCTGGTTTTATCAATTTGGATAGGCCTAACTTGCTTGAAGTCGTGCAATATATTGCATAGAACTAGAAAAGATGACAGCTCTGACAGCTGTCTGTCTTAGGGGCATTGAATGGCTGAAACGCACATTGAAGTTTATGCTGTCAAATCCTTGTAGGACTACTTCTGCCTCATTTTAAAATAATCGGAGCTCTGATGTGTATTTTCCCCAGTTGCGTTTTATATATATGAATATCATTATTTGAGAATTATACATACCAGTATAATAATGTCTAATTCCAGTATTTTGAGAAGGTTCACGAAGCTTTGCCGAATAAATTTTGGGCTTCATTAAAACCCATGTAGACTAATTGGGTTTGGCTAGTACCTTATGATAAATTGCTCTGTGAGTGGTTTCCTCTGTACTAATAGTTTAAATTTTTAGCCATTGAAATCTCAGGCCACATGAGATTTTTGTAGTGGTTAATATCCTAGTTTTAAGTGTTCTCTACCTCAAGATTTGAGGGCTGCCACCAAAAAATAAAAAAAGAGAAAGTCATTTTTCAGGCTGATTATTTGTGTTCACTCCATTCCATGACATTTTACATCTCAGCTGTATTATCTTTTCCAATCCGCCTTAGATGTGTCCATGTCATTGTTATCAGTGTATGTAGTAAGATATTTTTATGCTGCAATTGAACAATGTCTTGTGAGTGCTTAAAATATGTAGTGTAACACACTTATGTGTGTTTATCTTTCACTTAAAATAGCAACATGTTACCAAAAAAATGAAAAGGAAACTAGGTACTTTAATAACTTAGGAGGTCCAGCATTCTGGGTAAGCACAGCATTAGCACAGTAATGAAATGTATGCGTAGATTTTAGTGTTAATTTATGATACTGCACTTATCTATTTAATGGGTGATGTACATTCCAGTTGTTAAATGGACACATTGTACAGTGTACATTAAAAAAAAAAGAAAGAAGTATTCTACTTTGAAATATTGGAGCTTTACTATTACAAATGTATTTTTATGCTTGTTGTTGCTGTTATTGCAAAATTTTAATGAGAGTTATAATATTTATTGGTAGATGTGAAGCACATTACATAGACATATGTACATTAATCAACTTTCAATAATACTGGTACATTTATATTTTCTAGTAACTTGCAACATCCTTAAAGTTAAGTGCAGGTTTGTACAAAGGTATCAGCACAAGTTTTCCTCTTTGCTCCCTTATCTTCTGCAAATCCTGTCTTTGTTATAACATTAGGGACAGTATGAAATCTGGCTTAGGGGAGAGGTGCTTAGGTACTTCCTTTGATGACCATTACTCTTGTCACCTGTTTTAACCAGTCGTTATTTCAACTATATGATTTTACCAATGTGTTCCTGTGGAGTTTTCTGAAGCTGATGAAGAATTATGAAATGTACTATGATTTGAAAACTGATTTAAGTAATTTTCTTATACCTGCTATGTAACTTGGTGGTACCCTTGTATTTGGAACATTTTTGTTGTTAATTTCCATTAGTATAAGGCATGCTTTATATTTGATGTTCGAATTGTGATACTTTTGTCGTAGTCTGTTTTCGTATATTATATTTTTATGGTTTTGTATGGGGGCTTTTTCCAGCAGTATTGAGAAGTCTGTTCCAACCAGAATTTTCTCCACGGTGGCGTAATTATTCTAAGAAAATATGATTGTACCCTTACAATCAGTGTTTCTAAAAACGTGTTCTAAAATTATTACCGTAAAGTGTGTCTTTATTAAAGACTAATACTGAAGCAAAATTTTCATTTTCATGTAAATTGCTTTCCCTGAGTGGTCCGTTTGTACATACTTGAGCAAGACATTGCCTGTGCATTTTCCAAAAGTAATTCTCACAGTATGTTCTGGGGCTTTCTGGAAACGGTAGTGAAATTATGAATGTAATTTGTCAGGGGGAAATGTAATGTGATTGATTTTCTCTCCTAAAAGTTAAGCTCATATATTTGATCATTCCAAAGGGACTCCAAGGAAAATTTGAGATATTTTATAGTGCTATTCTGATAATCACCATTTATAATGACTTAATGCAGCAATGGTAGGCATAGACATTTCCCGTGTTTAATTAACTTGCGAATAAGCAGCAAGTATTTCTGGTACCTTGTTTTATTTTTGATTGTCATGATTGTTGAACCCAAATGTACAGTAGGTGTAAACATTAGTGTATAAACAATCCCAATGACTTCTGAATTTGTAACATTCTTTCAATTGCTTACACACATTATGCTATGCTGTGTTAGCTAGCTGTGCAACTCACTCAAATTATGGGCTGTATTATTAGAAGCTTTTTAACAAAATGTGTGTTAGTTTTGTTTAATTTAAGGATGGCAAAATTAAGTGCTGTTAATCTTTTATGCATATCTCAGATTTGCATTCCGCATAAATTACATTTTGTTGAAAAGGAAAGAGTTACCATGGAATTTTACCATTAACTTTTATTTTACAATTCATTTTTTTTTCCTTGGTTAATGTTTTACTGTCTTTTGATCTTTAATAGTCTCAATGAACCATCAACGACCTAATAAATTATGAATGCTCTAGTCTCAGATCTGATGTTAAATATGTATGTATATAAATGTGTGTATCTTTTTTTTTTTTTTTCCTTTTGGTCTTGACTGATATTCACTTGCAAATGTCAAGCTCTGTACCACGTAATTTTTAATAAATGCTGATTTCGAGATCAAGGGTGTATAAAGACCATATTTGGCAACCTTTCAGCTCCCGGTTGCATGATTTGTCAATTAACATCCAGGAATCAGCTTTAAACTAATTTTGTGTACCCCTGGTTACATGCTGTGCTAGCAGCTAGCTGAGATTGAATTTGTAGCCCTCACAATATTAATCTTAATAAATATGCTAAAAAAATTCCGACTATGACTGTTGTATTGCAATCCCTTTTATTGTAGCACGTCATTCGCAAAAGGAGGGCCATATGTGAACCATGTCACAATAAATTTGAGGAAAAACCATAATATACTGTTGACATTGAATACAATCAGAATTCTTCATTAAGGAAATAGGAATGGCAACATCTGAACTACTTTACATCAGAAGAATACCCTCTCTCTTATATTGTACTAACATTTTAATTTCCTTCCCTACAAACCATAGGACCTATTGACCCATAAATTTTATCTTTCAGGAAACAACTATCTTTTGCTTGGTCATCTTCTGCTTGGTGTAGTGCATGCGTTTTATTTTCTGTATAGTTTTCTCACATTTGCATTGTGCTCAATTCAAGTGTTTAATTAAATTTTAGACTGTATTGTTGTCTTCCAATAATTATTAGTTTTTAAGTCCTCCTAGCCAAGTAAAGGTTTCCGAAACAGATTACTCAAAATGCACCTTAGAAGTAGCTGCACTTAAGTAACATTTTTCATTCTGCATTTCTTAGTTTTCTTTGCTTATGTATATGTTCTCCAGGCGCCCTGTTCCCACGATCCCTCCCAGAATACCGGACAGACCGTTCATCCCCAGCCGTCCCAACTGAAGGCAGAATTGGATGATCTAGGGACCAATCTTTTGGCCTTGGCTGCTGGTTGGCTTGGGCTGTCTTGTACCTCGATCTTCAAGGCTGTGAATCTCAAGAGGGAGGACAAGGCATCGTAGTTCTATTCAGACAATGGAACACGTTTTATGACTGCTGGAACAACCAAGTTGTCATGGAGCTCCAGATAAATAATAGTAAGATATGAAATGTTTGTTGTGGGATCTAAGGTATTTTTCTTCTGAAGTATGAACTGCCTTTGCAGTATTTTTATTAATTAACTTTCCCATTGACAGCAGTTTTGTGTAATTTGTATATACATAGTTAGTTACATAATGTTCTATGCAGAATATCAATGTAAATACTGTGCGCAAGAAATGATTCAGTGTATTCTCAGTGAGAATCATAATCCTAGTCTCCAAAGAAGCAGTTGTTTGAACTTTTTTTTCATTTAGCTTTCATGTTTTACAATTGTAGGCTTAGCCTGTTAGAAATTATTTCTTATTGTTAATCCCTAAGTCCAGTCTTATTGCGGTATGTACCTAAATCAATTTAGACCAATTTTTTATTTTTCAATTAGAAATATTTGCATGTCATTATTATTATTTTGTAGCATGACTATGGAGCATTTCTGTATCCCCCCCCCCCCCTTTTTTTTTTATTCATCCACTAAAGTCTTTTCTAAAAATTAACTCTTTGATGCAATCAAGATTTTTATTAAGATAGGAGCTGGAGAAGAAAACTAGTATTCGAACTTTAGACAGATAACATATTACCGTACATCACAATCAATGTCATTGTATTACCATGCGAGAGTCCTAGTTTTAAGTGAAGGAGAAGTGTATTGTGTTGATTCTGCTGCCAGAACATTCCATTTGGTTAATTGTGAAAGTAGGAATGATTTTTTTTCTACTAATACAGCCTCTTTTGACCTTTAAGTATGATCTTTTCCTCATCATATTTAAAATTACTGTGTGAGGTTTACTACCAGTAGTAAAAGTAATTAGCTATTCTTTGTGACTGAATCACCTTACAAGTTATCAATTTTCAGGGAAATCATTATTCTAGGGAAATTCAATTTCCTAGTGCCTTTCAGCTTACTTAAACTTGCTTAAAGTTGAGGCAAATGACATTGTAAATCATTAGTGTAAATGATCTCTTGTATTGCAATTGCCTCATTCAGGGATAAGTCTTGTCCATTTGTAATTACCACTGCCTTAAATGCATGCATTCTTCCCCAATTATGTTTTGGTGATGTGAATGAAATATACAAGTCAGAAACCATGTTTGCAAAATGAAGATAAAATCAAATTTTTTCTAATCTTTGGTCTTAATTGCCTTGACAAAATTTGATACATGTAAAATGGTGCATCAAATAAAACACATATATGAAGTAAGGTACTTTAATAAATTGCTGAGATGAAACAGCACTAATCCTTAATGCTTAATTACAACCTTCATGTAAAAAGGTTTCATGATTTAGACATGCTGTTAGGAAACAACAAAAAAACATCTCTTCATAAAATGTTGAACTCAAAAACAAAAGAAAATTTAAAACCAATACAGTACTGACTGAACAAAACATACATACATGAAACACAGTGAACCTAGTCAAAGGCGAGTCATTAATAAAGTAAGTCAAACAAATGCAGGAAACTTCTCTTGAGACAATAGGCTTTTTTATATCTTTGATCCACAGTAGTTCTAGTTTAATTGTGAAATATGTAAGAAATAAATGTTGTCAACTGACAAATATTTAAAGTTCTAAAACCTATACTTCACATTGGTGGACGAAAAACATAGCCACATTTAGGATTGTACCTACATTGTTATAATTGTTTTAAGAGCATTTTGTATGCATGTCCCTGCATGAAGAACTGCTTCGTATGAATTCTTATGCTAAAGAATTCCAACAATGTTAAATACATTGTTGTTACATAACAGTGATGCAGAGGGGATGGAAATGTTGCAAAATGATAGATGAATGACTTATGTTCTTAAGATTAGTGACTTAACAATAAAATGAGAGTAGAGACCAATATATTGTGTTGACTTCCATTGTGTTGACATATATGATGTGATTCAGGGGTTAGAACTAGCTGCCTGTCGACGGAGTAGTACATAAATTTTCTCCTTGATCCAGTCCTTATTGTAAGGTGCATATGTATTAGTGCTCTTCTGATAGCTGTAGAGAAAGATGGTATAAGTCATTTCCAAAATCAAAAGAAAGCAGTATATGATTATCATAAACTCTTACACAAGACAGGAGAGGTCTGCCAGCTGATCGACAAAATCAAATAATTGGCTAATATCATAGGTAATACATGGAGTGTCAGGGTTTTGCCTTTTCAAATGCTCCTCATATATCTTGCATACACCTATTACACAAACAATACCGTTTCATTAATGCTCAATCAAAAGAGAAGACATTATGGCTCCTTCAATTTTTTCACAAACCTTCCATGCACTCGTTTACTGACTCATAATCAGAGTAGGTCCTTGTCTCGGGCTTCTGTCCGGGTTGGACGAGAAGAATTGTGTGACTCTGCAAGACAATCAAGATAAATTTGAGTAGTAAGGGCCAAATAGGTTATGGTGTGACAGTTGTAAGAAGGGTAGCAATAAGTATCACAGTAATTTAAAAGAAAATTTGGGTAATTATTAATTAAAATCGAAAGTCCTTCGACATGATCACAAGTGCTATAAAACAATTGTAAAGAATAACACGAAGTTGGTGATCGGTTGAATAGGGCCGACATAAACAGAGTACTAACCAACTTCCGTGATTTTCATAAAAAATAACGCAGAGTATCAAGGCAAGAAAACCGGCGGAGTGTTACTCACCATGGCTGAAAGAAGAAAGCAACCAAACTTTGAGGAAAACTTGCAAAAGTGTGAAGAACTTGGACGCCGACGACCAACAAATTACACGAGCACAAACTGCAAACGCGAATCGGAAATCTGAGTGTTTGGTGGGCAAGGGTGGGAAGGTGGGGAGGGGAGGGGAGGGGGAGAGGAGGGTGGAGGGTGAGGGTGAGGTAAAACAGTTCTGCGACTTTTCTCAAAGGCTGTTGTTGTTGTTTTCGTTTGTGGACTGCGGTAACGGTTGTTGTCTCTTTGATGTCTGTTCTGTGTTGATTGTCAAATTTCAGTGATTTCTTATCTTCTTGCGGCATCTAGATTGCGTCAGCTCGAAATCTCGTAGGTGAGTGATTATCTCTTATAATTTCGTAGGTTTAAGTTCGAGACGCTGGAACAGCTAGACCTGGGATCGAACTTTTAAGACCGGCCGTTGTCAGTCTTACGCTTATTGAACATATTTCAGATATATTTATAGGGTGGACCCTTCTCAGAACGAAAAAGTTCATTACGAACCCAATTTTGCACTGTATTTGTCTCACAGCTAAAATGCTTCGATCCGATTCGGTGTCAGTTTTTTCGATGTATTTGACAGCATGGTTTTTAGGTTACCGATACCTGTCTCTAATCTTCTGTGGCTCACTGATGGCGTCTTCATTATATTCCGGGTTCTTTTAATTTCTTATAAAGTTAAACATTTTTACTAGCCTTTTTTCCTAGTAAAATTCAGGTAGTATTAAATATTTAATAGAAATCCATAATTTGTCAGAATCAGAAGTGATGTGTGTATCCAAAGCACAACACTTGACATTTCTCAAGAAAACTTGTTTAAGACACACACTTGTGTTCAAATCATCTTTTACAACTGAGATGTGTGTACTGTACATATTACTTTACTAAAAGTATCTACACCTATTGAAGAGTAATGTCTCTAACTTTATTTTTAATTTTTTATGGGGATTTTACCTGTGTTCGATACCTGTCGTGATTGGCTGAGCGATAGCGAAGCCTATTACTTCACTGATCGGATTTGGCTCGTGTCTGTCTGTCTGTTTGTCTGTCTGTCTGTCTGTCTGTCTGTACGCACGATAACTCGAGAACGAGTTGAGATATTCACCTGAGATTTTTACAGTAGCTTTATTACATAAATAGCTCGGACGAGTTCGTAAATGAGCATTCTATCTCAAAAATTGACACCGTTAAAAATTAGTTTACATTTTCGAAAAAAATAAGTTTTTAGATAAATACTTTTTTACAGTGTTCTTAGGGGTAACTCGACGAGTTACGGCCCTTTGGGCGAAAATTTCGTCCGTTTGGCCGTATCTCTTACCGTTTAGCCGCTACAGCGTGACTCAAGGGCGAAAAGTCCTCAAGTTGCGTGCTGGGTGTCGTTTCCGAGGTATTTTGACGAGTTAGGACCCTTTGGACAGGAATTTCGTCCGTTTGGCCGTATCTCTTTCCGTTTTGCTGTTACAGTCAGGGTTGCCATTGCTGCAGATGGTTAAAAAAAAGTGAAAAAGTGACTCTTTCATCTCAAATAAGTGACAAAAAAAGTGTCTTTTTTGAAGAAAAAGTGACAAAAAAGTGACTTTTAGAAGAGCAGCAAGCAATAAAACATTGGATAATTTTGCACTATTTTGGAGCTCAGAAGCAGTATTTATCGAATATAAAGCAAAACAATCGGATTTGTCCGAGAAGAGAAATATCCAAGTAATTAACTCGGTTTTGTCTCTTTTGCATTTATTACAATAATAAAGCAATTAAACACGATTTTCCATTTTTTTAAAACCCCCCTTATCCTATAATATTTTGACATAAGAGGTGTCGTTTTATTGCATTCGGTTACAGTGTGGCACTTCCGGTGTTTAAAGAATATCCAGTTCTGTGTCTAGCTGTATAAAGGCGACTTTCTTTGGGTTCTTTGCCTCGAAAACCAGTGTATTCTGAGATACTTCCAGTACTTCCGGTTGAATTGCTCCATTCCGGTATTGTGAATAACTTGATGTCCTTTTTGAGACAAAACGATTTCATCGCCAGGAAATTTCTGTGGGACTTTTAGTTTCAGAGATATGGCCAAAAAAACGCGTTTTTATGCCGAAAACAGACATAAAAGTCAAAACGCTACGCTAAAGACGATATCGCACAGCGTAGCGACTTCTAGGGTACATTTCCAGATGTATTCCGCAACTTTTACGAGATAGCCGTTTCCCTAGGGGGTCTCCTGGAGGCCAAATAGTGCCGTTTTTGCCGTGTAGACCTAACTTTGGGCCCTTCCCGAGGCTAGAAGGGCTGCTGGTGGACCAAAACGGACCTTGCCGCTTGTCTTAGCATATCTTGAAGTACTCTTTTCGAGGACCGATTTTGTGATCCCAGATTTTCACTCAACCCTACTGCATATTGGCAAATCGAGATCTTAACCAAATTTTACGACGTTTCGTGATTAAATGAGAAAAATACTACCCAGACGATCCAAAATAGTGACAAAAGTGACAACATCTCTTAAAAAGTGACAAAAGTGGCTCAATTTAAAAAAAGTGACAAAAAGTGACAAAAGTGACTCACTGGCAACCCTGTGTTACAGCGTTGCATTTGGACCAGAAGTCGCCAACATGCCCGTAAATGGTATATTAATCAGATCTGCGCCCATCAGACCGGCATATCGCCGGAACCGTCTGCACGAGTGCAATTCAATGGTGCCCTCTGTCTCTTTCTCCAATCGTATTTGAACGAGTCAGCAAGGGCATATCTCAAAAGTTCTGACAATCCCAAATTACTCTTTACCGAACATCGTCAGAACGGTCCCTTCGAGTGCAATTTAATGGCCTTCCCCGATTTGACGACAAGGGTTCAAATAATTTTCGAAATTACAGCATCCTAATTGTTTTTACAGAAAGCGCCGCAGGCCTAGGTAGATGTACGCAGGCGCGTCGCAGCGTAACAGTGTTTCGCGAAACATCGCGAAGCCTGTTACGCGAGACGTGGTCTGGCGTACATCTACCTAGTTATTATACCATTGTCAATATGCCAGTTTAGTGCGCTCTATGTATGCATTTATTTTTTTACTCCTATTTATAAATGCAAATCAACACTATTGCTATTGTGTTCGGAAAACTTTAAAAAGTATTGAACATTCCAAGAATTTAATTGGTCTCGTTCTCTAGTTACTTACCTAATTTATGCTTCTTTAAAACTATGCAGTTTTTAGAAATTCCAGGAAAATTTTGTAATATTAAAAAAGAAAATCAGAAAATTGAAAAAAAACAAACAATTAAAACAAAATTCTCGTAATATGTTAAAGGAAAAAAAATAATCTAAAATACGCAGAGTGATCTAAATTTTCTCTTGACCCCTGAGCGCACTAGTGTGACGCACGGCATGTCACGGCACGCGGGGAGGGACCAGGTGACCTCCTAGGACTAGTGATGCCAGAAAAGTAGGCAACAAGGCGCCCAAACACAGTGGAGTGAAGCAGGCTGCATCTCCGTCTGCCGACGTACACGTTGCCTGTATGTAGGCGCAGATGCAGCCCGCTTTACTGCACTGTGTTCGGGCGCATTATTGCCTACTTTTCTGGCAACATTGCCCAGGACTCAAGGCCCAGTCCAAGGACGGGCAAGGACGCGTTTCAGCTGTGTGCAGATGATATCGACGGTTAGAGGGGGAGGGAGAAGGGCGAGACTCTACTGCGCAACCAAGTCATCCCGTTGCGTTTTTTAAAAAAATATTTTTTATGCATAGCTGACTGGAAAAACAAAGGTCTGACTCAACACCTTCACAGGTGTGTTGAGAATGTTTAGAGCGTAATGCTCTTTGATAAGCGTTAAAAAGCCTCCCCAGGCTGGTGAAAGCAATGCCTCTGACGAGTCTTGATGACTTTTGCCTTTGCACTACACCTCTTTAACTCCTTTATAAGGTGTTGGGTCACACCTTTGTTTCTTCTCCAGTGCAAACAACGCTCCTGGAGTGTGGTTTCTGACATGTATAGTTAGCGACAAACGGGTTCTCGCTCACTTTAAATTCAGGATTATCTTTTTTAGTTTGGGGGGGGGGGGCGTCGTGTTTTGTTTGAATTTGGGTCGACGGTGCACATTAGCGTATGCCCACTCGTGAAATAGGCAACCCGCCGCTCTCCTGCGTACACGCGTTGCCTACCTTCATGGTGGGAGCGCTATGCTGTCAGGAGTCGCGCAAAAAGTTGCGCGCATTTGAGCGGCTTTTGTCTGTTTTTGCCGGCAGGCCGAGTTGCGAGTATTTAGCGAGGATGCGTACGGGCACGATCGTATTTTACGTGTAACTGCGAATAACATCAGATATTTTTTAATTTTTTTGTTTTTTGCGAGCATCGCGCAACATTACCTCCATTTTGCAGCACATGGAAACTTTCCGTGTAATTCTCCGGAAAATATTTCCAACAGTCACTGTGAAAAACAGTCGTAGGTTTACGGGAAAATTTTCCACGAAGTGCAGTTGTAAAATTACAACTCGTAAAATTACAAGCACATCATATCGGCTTGAAATTCATCCACGAGCAAAAAAGGCACGTCGTAAATTTACAACATATTTCGTAAATCGTAATTTACGAAATTTATCGTAAATCTACAAAGATATTTTTCACAGTGTCGACTCCAGCAGTCGCGCCCTCGCACTACTTGACCCCTGACCTCCGTGTGAACACGATGCAGTGAGTAACGCCCCGCCCCCGCGCTGGGATAGGGGTGCACCCCTCACTCATGAGTGAGTAAGCCTCCCCCTGACTGTTCCTACCCTCATGTAGGGGCTCATGGAGATGATGTCACCGGAGAGGGTGCAATTCGAGCCTTTGCGTCATCGCTGGCCAGACCCGGGGCACCCGGGCGATTATCCAGTCCCAGGCGCCTCGCTCTAAACGCCGTATGGTCGCCTCGAATGCCAAAAGTTTGCCTTTTTTTTTTAAACAGCACTCACTGTGAGAAATAATTGTTAGGTTTACGGGAAAATTTTCCATGAGATATGTTGTCAAGTTACGATATCAAATTGTAAAATTACAAAACTATGACGACACTTGCTATCGACTTGAAATTCTTCGATGGGCACAAGTTGGCCTTCGTAAAATTACGATATCGATCGTAAAATTACAACATTAGTTATAAATCACAAATTGGCTTTCGTAAATTTCCGACAACGATTGCAAGTTTACAATATCTCACCCAGAAAACCGAAATTTGGTCGCAACACGACCATAATATTGCTGTCTCAGGCACAATAATTTTATGGTTATCCCTGAGCTAACCATACGATGATTGTTTGCAACTTTTCAGTTTTCTGGGTGAGATATTGTAAACTTGCAATCGTTGTCCGAAATTTACGAAAGCCAATTTGTATCCGTTTAAGATTATGCCAAGTCAACAGCGAGTACAATTTTTCGAATTTTGCAATCTTATATTTTGATTTCGTAACTTGACATGTCTCACGGAATATTACAAATTACAAGCATTTCTCGCAATGCACCGAGCAAATTTTTTCTGGACAGGCGCAATACTTTTGTTTAACGCTCCCAATTCAACTCGTGGCACCGAAACCTTTGGAGCTGCGGGCATGACACGCTTAATGCCCGACTCCAAACATGTTGATGCCTGCCAGGAGTACACTTGGGAAGCATTAAAACAAAACAAGTATCGTGCCGGTCAGGAAAAATTTTCTCAGTGTGCCCGCCCGCCCGTCACTACCCGTCGTGTGGTACAGCGCGAAAAATAAAATCGTAAATGGAAAACGATACTCGTCAGGCCGGGAGCAGCGGGCGGGGCGGGGCGGGGCGGGGCGGGTACCTCACCTCCTCACGGGTACGGGTACTGGCCGGGTCCAGACCGGCAGGGCAGGGCAGGACTACCTTGTGCACCGAGTGGGGCGGGGCGGGGCGGGGCGGGGCGGGGCGGGGCGGGGCGGGGCGGGGCGGGGTGCGGCGGGCGCGGTGCAAGGCGGGCGGGGCGGGCCGCGAGGGGGGGGCCGCTTGCTCGCCTCGCCTCGCCTCGCTCAGTACGGCGCCGCCCGGCGAGCCACACGGACGTACGGCAGAGGAGCGTGCCGTGAGCGTCGTGAGAGCGGCGTGAGCGCACGCTGCCCCGCCCCGCCCCGCCCCGCGTGCTGAGGCGTCGCGACGCCTGGCCCGGCCCGTCCGTCTGTCTGTCCGCCTGCCTGCCCGCCCGCCCGTGCCGTCCGCTCGCCCCGCGAGGCCCCACAGCGCAGACCCACCGGGACGGACGCCCCGCCCCGCGCCGCCCCGCCCCGCGCCGCGCCGGGGTTCATCGGCCGCCGCCGCGCCGCGCCACGCCGCGGTGTGTCTCCCTGTAGAAGGAGAGGCGAGAGAGAGAGAGAGAGAGAGAGAGAGAGAGAGAGAGAGAGAGAGAGAGAGAGAGAGAGAGAGAGAGAGAGAGAGAATAAGGAAAAAAGAAATAGACCGTGAGGAAAAAAAAAAAGTTTGGAGAGGTTCGAGAGAGCGGAGAAAGGATTACTTGCTGAAGTGGCTTAGAGCATCGACTGCTACCGTGAGCACACGCCTGTGTGTGTGTGTGTGTGTGCGCGTGTGTTTGTGACTGCAAGAGGATATAACCACCTCGCCGTCGTGCTTGGGATTACGAACACCAGGATAGCGCCGCGGAGGCTGCGGAACATGGAGGTGTCCACCACAGGCAAGTAGTCTCTCCCGTCCTCGTGTAAGCAACAAGTGGCGGGGTGGGGCGGGGCGGGGCGGGGCGGGGCGGGGCGGGGCGGGGCGGGGCGGGGTGGGGCGGGGCGGGGTGGGGTGGGGTGGGGACCCAGCGCGTGGCATTGAACTTGAGTCGCTAATCGGCTTGCGCGCACCCCGCTCCGCTCCTTCCACCGCTTCCACCGCGACCGGCGTGTCTCCGATACCGCCGCTACCCTCTCACACTTGGCCATACCACCAGCAAGTGTGTGGATGGACGCACTGCGGAAAACCTCAAGTGTGTGATTCCACTGTTAAAAATCCCGTACCCCATTCCACAGATACTACGGTAAAATCCGTTTTGTTTGATTACGGAACAGCCGTATCTTAAAAATACGGTGTTTTCCGTGACCAATTCCGTAGTTAAGTTTCTTCAAACTTCGAAAAAAGTTAAATTAAAGGCAGTTCGGTCATACGTACTACGGACGTCCCGTACCCACTAAAAACGGTCCAGGCCTGGTAAAAAATTAACGGGAAAAACCGTAGAAATTACCGTGGAAATTTTTGGCAGTGTCATTGTTCGTATACACTTATTGGCATCTCAAACCTGCGCGAATTTCCTCGAAATTCACAGGTTTGTTCGCACACTTGGGTTTCCAGTGTGTTGTACACACTTTAGGGTGGATGTGTAAATTTTCCGATCGAACACCTGTCCATGCAGTGAAAACTGTGTGGCACTTTTTAGGAAAATGATTCGCTCCTTAACTTGCAGCCGAACTAGGCTCGGGCACGATAAACTGCCCTTTTTCACGTAATTTGCTCCTCGTTTACCGGCGCTTTTTCATCGCCTAATGTCTGGGCTGCACGCAACAAAAACAACAACAACAACAACAACAACAACAAAAGTCAGTGTATCAAACACCGGCGGTGTACAGTACCTTGGACTTGGAATAATTTTATGGCTCAGATGGAAGTGTAACAACATGTTATGCATAGAGAGACATTTTCTTTATTTGTGCATCTGCGACCCGTTAAGGACGGCAGTGCACTGGTGTGTAGGTCGCCGCGCCTTGTCGCCGGGGGGGAAACAACTCTGAATTTTGGTGTACGCATGTCGTGAATTTTCCTGAATTTTTGTGAATTTTTCTGATTTTTTAAAAAAATTTCATTGAAATTTTTTGCTCTTATTTTTCCTGAATTTTTCTGAATTATTTCTGAATTTTTTATGGATTTTTTTCATTTTTTAAAAAAATTCTCTGAATGTTTTCTGATTTTAGTTTTTGAATTACCAGGTGTTCAAAAATTTCAGAGTTGTTTCCCCCTCGCTGCTCGCCGTGTGTGTGTGCGCGCGCCCGCGTAAGGGGAGGGGTGGGGTGCAACCCGTTACGGCCGGCTCTGGTCTGCCATGGGCCGCCATGGACGATGCACGCCGTGCACTGTGGCAGCGTGGACGAGCGTCAAGTGCGGACGCCTTCACAAGGCCAAAGGCGAAAGAGGAGGGGGGGGGGGGATGACTCCGTAGGACTCGTGCCCCGTCAAGTATGCGTAAAACTGCAAGGAAAATTCACACCTTTAGACTTTTGTTTAAGTGTACTCACTAACTGGATTGGTATGTTTTGTTTGTACAAAGTTAAACAATCAAATTTTTCTCACAAATTTGTGCGGTGATTCGAGCGATTTCGTGCATACATTTCTGCAAAGTCATGCAGTTTTTCGCATAAATTTGTGTGAAAAGATATGTTGGTTTAACTTTGCACAAACGTTTGCAGAAAAACATACAAATTCAGTTAGGGTGTATGAACGGAAATTCACACACCTACAGGGGTGTGACAAACGCGAACTTTAATAGTTTCCAGTGCGCAGTGCATGCCTCTCTGCTGTGCCCGCCTGTAGCCGCGGCGATACTGCACCGCACGCAGGAGTGCGGCCGGGTTGCCTACCCGCACGGGGCTCTGCGGCGCCGCGGCCAGTAGGCTAGGGCAGCAGTGCCTACCACGCGTTGCCTAACGGTCGCGTTGCCCTGCGAGGTGCTCCCTAGCGGCCAGTAGGCTATAGCACGGTTGCCACATGTCAGGATAATCAGGATAATGTCAGGATTTTGAAAAGTTGTCAGGATAATCAGGATAATATCAGGATTTTTGAGTAAAAGTGTCAGGATGAATGGGCTCAGGGCCAGTTGTTGCCTTTTCGGCCCTACTCCCTTCAGAATACCTTCATTTCACGGGGTATGTGACAGGACAAAATGCTATCTGGCAGTGTGGAGTGGGCGTTTGAATCTTCGCGACGGGTTTGAAATTTCGCGCGCTCTCTCGGTGGGGCTCGTTCTCGTTAGCACTTGGGAAAAGCTTGCCTGACTTTGGCTGTCAGACCGTGACGACAACGACCTCGTATAGGTTGTCTCCTGTCGGCCTGTCGCCTGTTGCCTGTTGCCTGTTGCCCCTCCCCTACTCCCTGCCGCTCTGCACACCGCCTATTTGTGGTCCGCCAGGCCCCCGGCCCGGCCCGGCCCCCGACTGGCGGGCCGGGCCGGCCGTCCAAAAGCATTTCCTGCAGCGGCAGCAGGGCAGCGGCCCGCAGGAGAACACCAACAGGACCGCAGGATAACGAACGAGTTTGGGTCCGCAACAGGCGGGGGGAGGCGTACGGGGGAGGAGGAGGGGGAAAGGAGAGGTTCCCCTGTACTGTGATTCACCCGTCGCACGGCCTGGGCCCCAGCACTAACACACACACACACACACACACACACACACACACACACACACACACACACACAAACAGGAGTTTATCGCAGACCGGCCGACCGACCGGCCGCCACGACGCGACCTTAAAAATAAAATTCATCGCTTCATCGAGACGACTTTTATCTGTGCCGCAAGGGGGGGGGGGGGGGGGGGGGGGTCTCGAGTGTTGTGGGCTCGCTGCCGCACCGAAGCTCCCGGTGGCGCCGCCAACACACACTGTAATCAAAAGTGTTCAACTCGCCATAGGCACACCCTAACTGTATTTGTAAGTTTTTGTGCAAACGTTCGTGCAAAGTTAAACCTACATATCTTTTCACACAAATTCATGCGAAAAACTGCATGAATTTCCACAAATGTATGTACAAAATCGTTCAAAGAAATCGCCGCACAAATTTGTGTGAAAAAATTGATTGTTTAACTTTGTACAAATAAAAGATACAAATACAGTTAGTGTGCAGGCCTCCGGCCTCTTTGCTGAGCTCCCTCTCCCTCCAAGCAGAGTGCGACACTCATCTACACACTGGAAAAAACAAAGGTGCGATGTCCTACCTTTCCAGGGGTGCTAATACTAAAGTGTAAATTTTCAGTTTTTTAAAAATATTTTCTGTGTGAGCAAACCAATCACATTTTAGGATACATTATCGCATTCCTCGCGAAATTCCGCGTCAAACGAGCCTACATGTGATGGGGTTCTGATAAGCGGTCAGCAAATGAAAAGCATAAGTAAGAAAGTACAAACATTGCAATCAATTTATGCCATTTTCGAACAGAACCCCATCACATGTAGGCTTGTCTGACGCGGAATTTTGCGTAGATTACGAATATAGATCTTCGAATGTAATTGTATACCATAGAAAGGAAATATTTCGAAAAAACATGAACTCTAGCGCCTTTGGAACTTTAGTGTCTTTTAAAGGTAGGACTTAGCACCTTTGTTTTTCCAGTACAGTACACGTGTGTGACAGTCACACACTTGGCGTGCGTGCTCCTGGTGTCCGCGGGGGCCGCGTGCGCTGCCGATACTCTGTCGGGGGCAGGCCAGTGCTCCCGCGCCACGCCACGCCACGCCGCGGCCAGTCAGCAGCCCTCATGGCCCTGGCACTCACTGCGTCATTACTGCCATGAATCATACCGACCGCGACCCTTCTGCCATCTCCTGTCTGCCATGGGGCCTGGCCCTGGCCTGGGGCATGGACAGAGTGCACCGCACAGCGAGTATCGGATATCGCACTCATTTCGCCACTTCATCCTCCACCACCTCCCTCGCCGAAGCTTTTTAGACAGGACACCCCTCTCTCTCTCTCTCTCTCTCCCTCTCCCTCTCCCTCTCTCTCTCTCTCTCTCTCTCTCTCTCTCTCTATCCCTCTCTCTCCCTCTCTCTCCCTCTCCCTCTCTCTCCCTCTCTCTCTCTCTCTCTCCCTCTCTCTCCCTCCCTCTCTCTCCTCTCTCTCCCTCTCTCTCTCTCCCCCTCTCTCCCCTCTCTCCCTCTCTCTCTCCTCTCTCCCTCTCTCCCCCTCCTCTCTCCCTCCTCTCTCCAAATGACTCATGCCCGGCGCGACCGGTCCTCTGCCCCTGCCCAGTCTTCCAGTGTTACCCTATCTCGAATACCTCGCAAGGATGTAGTCAGTCGTGCCAACCATGGCGAAACGGTATTTTATTTTGCGGTGACTTGCGTCGTCATTTGTAGGGTATTGGCCTGCCTGATGTGGTGTGATGAACCCTCTGCGCTGCACTACGTCTAGCGCTAGCTCTCCACAAATCTATCCTGCGTCTCTTCCACTCTTTTCTTTTCGCTGCCTCCATTCTGCGTTTTGCTCCTTCTCTCCATCCCGTCTCTCCCCACCCCCGTCCCCTTCTCTCTCTCTCTCCCTCGCTGCCTCTCCCACTCTCCCTCTCTCTCTCTCTCTCTCTCCCTCGCTGCCTCTCCCACTCCTCCCTCTCTCTCTCTCTCCCTCTCTCTCTCCCTCTCTCGCTCCGCTCACGCCGCTCCGCTCGGCGCGGTGGTAACGGTACATGATGGGTTATAGCCCAGCGTGTTCGCTTCTGAGAAGAGGTGCGTGTTCTCGTTGTGTGTGGCAGGCCCTGCCCCCCCCCCCCCCCCCTCCCTCACCTCCTTCCCTCTAATCCTGTCACCCGCCACGCCGAGATTCGTTCATTCACCATATATGACTTGCCAAAAGTCCTGCCTATAGCGCATTGCGTGTATTGCGCGACTGCAGTGGTGACGACTTGGCACGGGGTAAATGGGAGAGGTGTATTGATTTATCGATTATTGAACGCTGCTAGAGTCCAAACTGACGCTGAAAATCCTAATGTGTGAATGTCGCACTCTTCTCGGTGCACTCTTAACTTCTTACAAAGAAAATTCTTGTATTACAAAGAATTCTGTGCAACCGTAATACAAAGCCAAATTTTCTTTGTAATACAAAGAAAAATCTTTGCTATACAAAGCAAAAATTTTTGTAATACAAGAAAATTTTCTGTATATTACGGTTGCACAGAATTCTTTGTATTATACAAAAAAATTCTTTGTAAGAAGTTAAGAGTGTGTGTGAATATCCATTCGTACACTTGAACGTGCACTCTAAATGCGAAGGAACAATTTTGTTCCCCGATTTGCAACGTTTTCGTGCACATCCGGACTGGATGCAAATTTGTTCCTATAATAAGACAAATTGTGCAAAACTTGTCCAGTTTTAGGAACAAATTTGCATCCATTCTAGATGTGCACGAAAACGTTCCTATTCAGGAAACAAAATTGTTCTTTCGCATTTAGAGTGTGTAAAGGTGTGAATTTTCCAGGGAATCTCACACACGCTGCGCGGTCCGAGTGTTACGAATGGAAACGCTCACGTAACCTCCACAAGTGTGTGACATGCACACACATGGGTTTTCAGTGCAGCTACATACACGGGGAGAAATACTTGCTAATATAGCGCCTACAATTTATTTTTGTAGCACCAGCAAAAAAGTAGCTGCTACAGCAAACTACATAGCTGATATCGCAAACCGCTTCGCAGAGCCTTCAAAGCGATTGCTATGACAGCAACATTTTTGCCGTCGTAGCAAACTTTTAACTTTACTTCAGTACAAGCTGCTGATACTAACGTATCATCTGCTAAAAATGCAGGCGTTACATTAGCAATGAGGTTTGCTGCCACAGCAAGTCTTTTCTCTCCGTGCATACGCACGCAGTTTACAGAAATAGAGCAGAAGCATGGCGTTACTGTGCGCAATGCAAATAGTTTTTGTTTTTATTTTTAATTGTTGTTAATTTTTATTTTGAGTCCGGTGCGCTTTTCGCCCACACCCTGCCCTGCCGCGCGTCTGCCGCGCCGAGCTGAGCCGAGCCCGAGCAGCGGCCGGCCGCGAGGCGGGGCGAGGCGAGCTCCCTCCCCGGTTTGACCTTTTAGAGGACGTCGGCACTGCGGGCGGGGCGGGGCGAGGGGCGGGGCGGGGCGGGGCGGTCTGGACTCAGCCAAGCGGGAGCGGCGCAAAAGCATTGCACGGAGTGAACTGCCCCGCCTGGGCCCGGCCGGCATTAGTAGCAGCAGGTGATGGTTTGTGCACTGGAAACCCGCAAAGTGCGTGAATGCGCACACTTGTAGGTGTGTTCGTACTCGCATATGTGAAAATTAAAAGCGTGAGTTTTAACTCGAAAGTTTCACTTTCTCGTAGGGACGAGGATACTAACGAAAATTCACACACGCGCAAGTGAGCGATATTCGTACATTTTGGGTTTTCTCTGTGTTGGCGGGGCATGCCCTGCAGGGAAAGGTAATAAAAATAAGCAGTTTCAGTAGTAGTTGTGACAGTGACGATACTGCAAGGTGAATGACGCTCGGTTGAGACAGCCACAAGGGACTGTCTACGCTGGTATACCAAGTGTTTGAATGTCGTGCACTTGTAGGCGTGCAAATTGCCATTCGTACACTTCGTGAATTTCGTGAGAAATTTTTCGCACTTTTTGAGAGACAAGTTTTGGACACCTGCAAGCGTGCGACATGCATTGATTTGGGTTTTCAAATGGAAACAAAAAATGAATGAAAAAAATTTATCAGAAATATTACCGAGCACACATACCGCACGCAGCCATTTAGGACCTGACTCACGGGGGCCCCCTGCGGGGTGGACAGGGGGGAGGGAGAGGGAGGCCCCCCGAGGAACAAGGCCGGCTGTACTACCCAACCAGTTGGGGCGGGGTGAGGTGAGGCGGGGCGGGGTGAGGCGGGGCGGGGACCCCGCGCGGCTGGCCGGGCAGGCTGGCAGGCCGGCAGGCAGGCCAGGCACCGGGAAGGCATAACGGTTCAGGTCTGCAGTGTGGGTCCCCGCGGCCCCCCGCGGCCCCCCGCGGCCCCCGCAGGTGGAGGCCTCCGCGGGGCCCTTAATGAATGGGGCCTCGGGGGGGCCGCGGGGGGCGTAGCGTTGGCGCGGCCGCTGCTGCTAGCTGCCCGCTCCGCTCTCAGCAGTTTGCCTGCTGTTCCCTATTGATTTGTATCGATCTATACGTTTCGTATCGAATGTGCGTTATTTCCGTCTCTTACTCCCACACTGTAAAATTTTAGGTCGTCACATTACGACAAAGTCAGTGCTAAATTTTACTTTTGAAAGGTTCGTTACATGACAAATGGTTCATCAAAGTATGACGAAAGATTCATGTCATGTGACGAGAAATTCATGTCAAGTGACGAAATGTGTCATGTGACGACTGTTTCATCACAGCTCTCGTGACGATATATTCGTAGCAATATTTATCGTCACATGACAATTTGGTTTAACAGTGCATCATATAGCCATTCGCATGCATGCATGCACTGGAAAAATAAAAGTGTGACTCTACACCGTTACAGGGTCGGTAAAATGTTCTTGGAGCGAGATGCCTCTGAGGCGTGTCGGGAAGCGATCCTCGCAGGCCAAGTTCTAAGCACGACCGCTGCGAAATGTTGGAATTGAAATGTACACTGGAAATCCAATTGTACGAATGTCGCTCACTTGTAGATGAGCGAATAAATTCACTCACTTGTAGGTGAGCAAATGACTATTCGCTCACTTGTAGGTGAGCAAATGACTATTCGCTCACTTGTAGGTGTGCGAAAGACCATTTGGTGAATAGTCATTCGCACACCTACAAGTGAGCGAATAGTCATTTGCTCACCTACAAGTGAGTGAATTTATTCGCTCATCTACAAGTGAGCGACATTCGTACACTTGGATTTCCAGTGTATTGGAAGTGAGGTTGCGGAGGATGGTTTTGACGCGGTCGTCGGGTTGAATGGCCGGCAGTAGGCGGGGCGGGCTGGGCTGGGGTGGGACTACCCCACCCCTCTCTGCTGTGGGGTTGGTTTTGGCGCGGGGCGGCTGGAGGACGCTTAGGGAGTCCAAAGCCGTCTCAAGGCCGCCCCCTCTCCTCCCCTCCCCCCTACCCGTCCCCTCCCCTCCCCTCCCTCCTCCCCCTCCCCTCCCCATCCCCTCCCCTCCCTCCCTCCCCTTCCGTCTCCAACCTCCTCTCCCGTTCCCCTTCTTCTACCCGCCGGCTCGTGTGGACCTTTGCACCAACTGTCAAACTTGGACAAAATTTTAGTGGAGCTCCACTTAGACTAGTCTTTTCTGTGACTCTGGAAGTAAAAATTTCTCTACCCTCTCCTGCCTGTCTCAACCCTCCCGTCCCCTCTCCTCTCTCTCTCTCGCTCTCTCTCTCTCTCGCGCTCTCTCTCTCTCTCTCTCTCTCTCTCTCTCTCTCTCTCTCTCTCTCTCTCTCTCTCTCTCTCTCTGTATTGTGTTTCGATAAGCCTGCTGACGCGACTGCCTTGGTTCGATTTGGTTAGTTGTCCGGCCTGCCACGCCCCGTCGTCCTTGAAAACACAGTTAAAAATAATATTCCGTCGCTGCATGTAGTATTGGTTCGGTATTGGCCTTCTAAGACAGTCGTTCTCCAATGCTCTCTTGCGTTTCATGGGGTCCGGGCACTGACCATTTTCAATCGACCGGATTTTAATTTCACCGATATCGCTGAAAATGTTTTCTTGAGACTGCACTGTAAAAAATACCGTCAAGAAGAACCGTACAAACCGTTGTTGTACTTGAAATTAACAGTGAAACACTGTACATTCAGCTCGTTGCACCCCACAATGTACAATAAATTTTAACAATTTTCTATTGTGTTAAGAAATTACAGTTCCAAACTGTTGTTTAATTGTGGTATATTTTTGCAGTGTGTCTTGTGTATATCTGCTGCTGTTTATGCGTCTCCTTCTGTGTATCAGACAGGCGGCTGGCTTCTCATGACTATTGCAGTTACCGCAGTGTGTGTGTGCGTGTTTATGTATAGCGTTTGCAATGTGGGCAAGGTCTTTGCCCGCGGCCCGAGGGCGTCGTGACAACATGTTGTCATTCAGAAAGCGCGGGAGACTCAAAACGACTCGGTCTTATCTGTACTGTAGTGCGTAGTAAGCGACCGACCACAACCACACATCGTATCTTATTATTATTTATTATTATTATTATTATTATTATTATTATTATTATTATTATTATTATTATTATTATTATTATTATTATTATTATTATTATTATTATTATTAACTTCTGCAACAGAACGAAACAGAATTAATCCGTGGTGGAAAATCTCTGTGTACCAGTTATCGCGTTATTACATGCGTTATTACGCATTATGACCCCCCGGTACCTGACCGCATACTATGCATTACAGGTTTATTACAGCTGATTTTTACCGTTAGTACGCCGTGATTCATGGTCACACTGCCCATTAAAGTCGCCGTTCTTATTCACGTTTGGTTTGTCTTAAGAAAGCAGCATTACCTAGAAATGGTCACTTTTCGCTTGCAGATCATTTGATGTCAATTTGACACTTCACAGGTGTCTGAAATTCCAATTAAAATTCACCTTTCGTCAGTAAAGTGTATACAAACGAATAAAAATTCGTACACCTGCAAGTGTGCGACATCACTCACTTGTGGTGCGGGCCGTGCGCTTCCACAGCTGACTTTGTTGAATAAGTCTTTTGATTGCGGCTCGCCCGGGGCCTTGTCCCCGGCCGGCCTGGCCGGGACAGGCTCGTCCTCCCGGTTGCCCCCACCACACCCCACCACGCCCCACCCCACCGCGCCCCACCCCACCCCGCCCCGCCCCAGCCGGCGCGGCCGCCCCCGCCGCTGCACGGCGCGGCGCTGCGCGCGGTGCGTGCCCGGGGTCAAGGACTTGCGTTGCCGGGCGGAGAGAGGGGGGAAGGGAAGGGCCTCAGGAGGAGGAGGGGGAAGAGGAGGAGGAGGAGGAGGTGGTGGAGTTGCCGTGCTACGACGACGAGAGGGCGGAGGAGGAGGAAGAGACGAACGTGGAGGATGAGGAACGGCAGAAAGCGTTTTTCACCCTTTGCTTTCTTGCGTTGCCCTTTCTCCGTGGGCAGGGCGTGCTGCTGCTGCTGGTCGAGGATCCGGTCATCACTCCCTGCACTGGCCAGGGCCGGGCCTGGCCGGCTCTGTCCCCCAAAGAGGCCCTCATCCGTCCAGTGGGAGCCCCGCCCATAAGGGGGCCTTGCGGGGCGGGGTGGGGTGGGGCGGGGCGGGGCGGGGCGGGGCGGGGCGGGGCGGGGCGGGGCGGGGCGGGGGGCACGCAAGGCCCGGCCCGGGGCTGGACCAGGCTGGGCTGGGCTGGACTGCCTCGATTCTCGATCGCTTATTACTTACTCCTTTGTTCGCAAGCGGCTCGGCTGCGGGGCCACATCTGGCGCGGGTATCGCCATCGCCGCACCCGGACCCGCCCCGCCCCGCCCCGCCCCGCCCCGCCCCGCCCTAACCTCGCCTCGCCTCCCTGACGACCTGCTAATGTGGTTCAACGGCGTGGTGCCATCTCACTCCTTGTTATCCTCCTCCTCCTCGTACCTCGTACTCCTCCACCCAGAAAATCTGATCCTTGAATCAAGGACATTTTCCTTAATAAAATACAATAAACTTTTTTATTTCCTTAATATGAGGTTAAATTCGTTAAAATAAGGAATAATCCTCAGAACAACCATTTTTGACCTTGACACAAAGAAAACTCCTAGAAATTGGGTCCAATTTTTCCTTGTAATTTTTTTCCCTTAAATCAACGCGTTTGGCCTTGTTTCAAGGATAACATTTTCTGGGTGTTCTCGTCGTCCTCTTCGTCATCCTCGTCGTCGTCGTCCTCTTCGTCATCCTCGTCGTCGTGGCCCTCCTCCTCCTCCTCCTCATCCTCCTCCTCCTCCCCCCTCCTCCTCCTCCTCCTCCTCCTCCTCCTCCTCCTCCTCCTCCTCCTCCTCCTCCTCCTCCTCCTCCTCCTCCTCCCCCTCCTCCGCCTCCCGCCCACCCCATCGCAGGAGCAGAAGCGGTGTCATGACCTTGAGCAAGGGCCCTCCCCTCTCCTCTAAACTACCCGCCCGGCTGGTTGGAGGACGAACAAAGATTGCGTACCCGCCGCGCCACGGCGCAGAGGGAGGAGGAGGAGGAGGAGGGAGGAGGAGGAGGAGTGGGAGGAGGAGGAGGAGGAGGAGGAGGAGGGGGAGGAGGAGGGAGGCAGGGGGAGGGAGGATGGTAGTATAAGGGTAGTGCGCACTGGTGGGCTGAGTCCGCCGCCCTTCAGCGCGTGTAGGGTGGCGGTGGCAGCGTAGATTAGATCCAGGTGGAATGTACGGTGTAGCTCAGAAGGGAGCGCCCTGTTGAACCACTCTAGTGTGTGGATACTTGCACACTTGTTGGTGTGTGAATTCCCATTCGCACACATGAACGAGTGAAAATGATAAATATGATTCATTTTTTAAATACAGCTTACTTTAAAGGAGTAGTGCTCGAATGGAAATTCATACATTGACAAGTGTTTTCAACACTCACACACACCTGTGTGTGGGTGGAGGAGGCGTATTCTTCACCGTGCCAACGAAAAGTTACAGAATGTTCTCTCAGGATAACCCTCATGCAAATCGTTAATTCAGCAAAAAAAATGTAAACTTTTTTTTTTTTTTTTTTTTTTTTTTTTGGCGGGGACATTACACACGCGCATTGTATTTTCATTGTATTTTTTTTTTTTTTTTTTTGCAATATCAATTGGGTTAAATTGGTGACGGTGTGTTGCGTCGCGTTGTGTTTCTCTCGGGGTGTGAATGTCAGGGACAAGCCGACCAGCTGGGGGACCAGGGGGTGGGAGAGGGTTTGTGGGAGGAGGGAGGGGGGGGGTGCAGCGAGTGGAAATGGCGGACCAGAAGGGCAAGGAGTTTCGCTGCCATTCGCAGCACCGCGCGGGGGGCGGGGCGGGGCGGGGCGGGGCGGGGCGGGGCGGGCGGGGCGGGCGGGGCGGCTGCGGCCGGCTCTTGCAGAGCTCTGCCCTGCCGGCCTGCAGGTCATCACCCTCGGAGCCGAGTCAAGCCGAGCTGGGCCGAGCCGAGCCGAGCCGAGCCGGGCCGAGCCGAGCCGAGCCGAGCCGAGCCGAGCCGAGCCGGGGGCCGAGCGGCAACACTGCGGCGCGGTCCGGGTATAGGTAGGTAGGTACCCGCCGGTACCCGCCGGGCCGGCCGCCGGGTCGGGTACCTTTACCCACTGCGCGCTCTTGCCCCACCCCCCGCCCGCCTACTCGCGCGTACCTTCCGCCGCACCCAGGTGCGTGAATGTCGCACTCTTGTAGGTGTGTGCGGATGTTCATTCCTACACACACTGATACAAGGAAAAAGTGTGAATGTCACACACTTGAGAGGGTGAACGTGGGTGGAAGAATAACAATTCGCCCACCGACTAGCGTTTGACATTCACACGCTTGTGTAAGGGGACTACGGAAGGGTATTTGTGGGGGTTCAACCAGAACGTGGCTTCTCTGATCCAAAGAAATTGGAGAACAAAGAATTTTGTTCCCTTAATGTATATGACAAATCGCCAACGCACTCTATGTGCTAAAGTGAGGAAAATCTCCTCCGCACCATAGGAAAGTTGTCATTGTGCTCAGGAAATTTTCCTCGCACCGGTAAAACCGGTTGAAACCTGTAAACACTTAGCATTGCAAATTTCGATGAATTGCATCAATTGCAACTTATCGTGACAGTCGTGTCTGCCTCGGTGGCCTATCGGGGGTCCCTACACCGCCTGCGAAGTGCCGGGTAGGCAACCCCGCCAGACAGTCGTGTCTGCCTCGGTGGCCTATCGCCCGGGGGTCCCTACACCGCCTGCGAAGTGCCGGATAGGCAACCCCGCCAGACAGTCGTGTCTGCCTCGGTGGCCTATCGCCCGGGGGTCCCTACACCGCCTGCGAAGTGCCGGATAGGCAACCCCGCCAGACAGTCGTGTCTGCCTCGGTGGCCTATCGCCCGGGGGTCTCAACACCGCCTGCGTAGTGCCGGATAGGCAACTCCGCCAGACAGTCGTGTCTGCCTCGGTGGCCTATCGCTCGGGCGTCTTAAACACCGCCTGCGAAGTGCCGGATAGGCAACCCCGCCAGACAGTCGTGTCTGCCTCGGTGGCCTATCGCCCGGGGGTCCCTACACCGCCTGCGAAGTGCCGGATAGGCAACCCCGCCAGACAGTCGTGTCTGCCTCGGTGGCCTATCGCCCGGGGGTCTCTACACCGCCTGCGAAGTGCCGGATAGGCAACCCCGCCAGACAGGCGTGTCTGCCTCGGTTGCCTATCTCGCGCCTGCGTAGTGGGCACCCCGCCGCGGGCGCCTCGCCGCTCCCCGCCAGACAGACGGGTACGCGATAAGCTGACGGCCTTGGTGATAAGGGCCGCCAGGGTGGCCGCCCCGCCCCGCCCCGCCTCGCCACGCCTGTCGTGTCGCTGGAGACACGATGGCCTGCCACCATCGTCGTGGATGGACGTGGTGTGGTCGTGTGCGCGGGAGGTCGTGGATACGTTTTGGAGAGAGTGAGACAGACAGACAGACAGACAGACAGACAGACAAAAGAAGTAAAAGGGCACTGTCAATTATCTTGTGGCCGTTTTGCATGTCGTTGTCCAAGTGGTCTTTAAAGGGGCCACACGTGGGCATTCCTGAAAAGGTAAAATCAATAAGCAATTCAGAAGCGAGTATCAACATACCGAGGTCGCAAAGTGGCCCTTGAGCTCACAGTGTAGCGCTCGTAGACTCTACAAAGTTGCCCCGTTATATTAGTACACTCTACAAGATTAGACAACTCTGTAGTAAGTACTCAAAAGCCCTAATTTTAATTTATAACTCACCACTCGCGATAATAAAAACACGTATCTCTAACAAGTTGTCGTGAAATCACACGCCAGTATTTCACTCTTCAAAGTGTGTTGCATGCGTACGTTTGCGTCTCACCGGTGTTGGCTCGCCGCAAAATGCCATAAATTACACTAATTTACGCAAAGGTGGTTTAGCTATTCGTCTGCCCCTGCCGCCCCGCCCCGCCCCGCCCCGCGGTCACGGGCATGGCCAGAGCCCTTCAACCCACCCCTCTGACCTGCACTGTCCCTCTCGAGAGGGGCCCCCACGCCTGTCCCTACGCGAGAAAAAAAAGCACGTGGTATCCTCTCTCTCTCTCTCTCTCTCTCTCTCTCTCTCTCTCTCTCTCTCTCTCTCTCTCTCTCTCTCTCTCTCTCTCTCTCTCTCTCTCTCTCTCTCTCTCTCTCTCTCACTCACTCTCTCACTCTCTCACTCTCTCACTCTCACATACATAAGCCGTGGTGTGTGCGTCTATTCTTGGCGAAATATTGTGCGAAACCGTGCGCGCCGCGGTGAGGGTGGTGTGTAGAGGGGAGCGCAGGGCACCACCAATGTCTCGCGCCCCCGCCCCGCCCCGCCCCACCCTGCCCCGCCCCGCCCCCGCTCCGCCCCGCCCCGCCCCGCCCTCGCCCCGCCCCGATCTGCCCCCGCCCTGCCCTGCCCCGCCGCGGCGCACGCTCGTCCTTTGGCAAACTCCCCCGCTGCCCTGCCACCTTCTAACTAACGGCCCAAGGACGGGGCGTGGCGGGGCGGGGCGGGGCGGGGCGGGGCGGGGCGTGGCGGGGCGTGGCAGTGACCGTGCGCAAGGACGCGGGATGGTCGCGGTTTGGGGCTTTGGAGGGCGTTATGGGATGGGGGTTGGGTGCGCCCCTGTTGAACGAAATATTAACCAAGTGAATTGGTTTTTGTATTTTTTTTTAAATGTTAGGCGGGGTATTAAGAGACAAAAGGTAGTGTGAGGGAGTAGGAGAGAGTAAAAGGTAAAGGTGTGTGTGTGTGTGTGTGTGTGTGTGTGTGTGTGTGAGGGAGAGGGAGTGAGAGAGAGAGGGAGAGAGAGGAGAGGGAGGGAGAGAGAGAGAGAGAGAGGGAGAGAGAGAGAGAGAGAGAGAGAGAGAGAGAGAGAGAGTGAGGGAGAGAGGAGAGAGAGAGAGAGAGAGAGAGAGAGAGAGAGAGAGAGAGAGAGAGAGAGAGTGAGGGAGAGAGAGAGAGAGAGAGAGAGAGAGAGAGAGAGAGAGAGAGAGAGAGAGAGAGAGAGAGAGAGAGGCGCGATTGTCTTTCCTCTGCTGTTTCGCCTTTTCATATACTTTACTCTGTAAACGGCGTGGTGCATGACGCAGCGGATGTCACCGGCTGATTGCGTGCGGCCTGCGTTATCTCCCTTGTTGCCGTCGTCTGCGTGACACTGAAAAATCTGTCTATACACCTGGGGCCCAAGTGTGTAAACGTCGCACACTTTTATAGGTGTCTTGATTTGCATTCGTTCCTTTGCCGCTTCAGTCGGTGGAATTCCTAGGAAAATAACTTCTCGAAGTGTGCGAATGGGAAGAATTCATAGACCGGCAAGTGTATGACATGACGTTCTCCCAGCAGGGTTTCCACACTGTGAAAAATATTTGTAAATTTACGGGAAAATTTTCCACAAGGTGCTGTCGTAAATTTACAATCACAGATCGTAAATTTACAAACACTTCCTATCGACTTGAAATTCAGTGACGACCATGATTGGGCTGTCGTAAATTTACAAAATATTTCAAATTTACAAAATTTATTGTAAATTTACGAGGATACTCTTCACAGTGCAGTGTGGTCTCTTTGAAACAGGCCGTATTTCATTTTAAAAGATGAAGTGGTTGTGTTTGATAAACCTTTCATAGGCTTGTTGGTGGGCACGGCACAGCATTCGTATTTTTAAAGTCGTTGTTTTCGGTTTTCAAAGATTTAGAAATTTTAAAAAAACAATGAAAAAAAACAACACTGTTGTTTTCATTTTTAGAAGAAATTATTTTTGCAATTTTTTTTTTCCGAGCTGCGTAGCACCTGTTCGGCCACGTGGTGGTGGTGGTGTGTGTGTGTGTGTGGGAGAGGGGGGGGAGGGATGCGTTGAGTACGAAACGCAATAAGCTCTTATGGAATGGAGGTGCACTGCGCCGCACCGCGCGCTGCACCGGCCGCGCTGCACTCGCTCTGGAGCAACTCACAGCGTGCGTGTGTGTGTGTGTGTGCGTGTATGCGTGTTCAGCGCATGCGCAGTGTGGCGCCACCTGTCTCTGCCCTACTTATGCGAATAAGCAATTGGCCGTATACAGTGCAGTTGGCCGCCCCTCTATAGGCTGGTATTGCACATTGCACACCGGCCTCCCCTGGCCTAGTGCCTGGCCCCGGCCGGGCCCACCACAGGATGCTCAACCTTGTTCCACTGTTAAAGCAAGTGTGCAGCCGCTCCGCTCCACACTTGTATGTGTGCAACTTCCAGTCTAACTCGTGAAAGTACAACGCTTACAAGCGTAGAGCGGCTGCACACCTGGATTAACAGTGCTCTGTAAGAAATATCTCCGTAAGTTTACGACTTTTTTCGTAATTTGTGATTTACAAACGGTGTTGTAACTTTACGATCGAAATCGTAAATTTACGCAACTTTTTTTGTGCTCGTTTAAGAATCAGAAGTCAATACCAAGTGTCCTTAAAATTTTGTAATTTTACAATTTGATATCGTAACTTTACGACATTTCTCATGGAAAATTTTCCCGTAACTCTTACAAACATTTTCCACAGTGTGTCCACTGTCCACTATGCCGCAGACAACTGATTATGTCCATTTAAGTTGTCTTTCTTCTTACCGGACAATTTATTTTATTTTATTTACGGGTGTTTGGGTGTAACACGTGGTTACAGCTGTAGACATTTGCAGTCCGGTTGCAACTGCAGGCAGGTGGGACGCGCTTACAGCTGCAGGCAGGTGGGACACGCGCTTACAGCTGCAGGCAGGTGGGACACGCGCTTTTAGCTGTAGGCAGGTGGGACACGCGCTTACAGCTACAGGCAGGTGGGACACACGCGCTTTTAGCTGCAGGCAGGTGGGACACGCGCTTACAGCTGCAGGCAGGTGGGACACGCGCTTTTAGCTGCAGGCAGGTGGGACACGCGCTTTTAGCTGCAGGCAGGTGGGACACGCGCTTACAGCTGCAGGCAGGTGGGACACACGCGCTTTTAGCTGCAGGCAGGTGGGACACGCGCTTTTAGCTGCAGGCAGGTGGGACACGCGCTTCTTTTAGCTGCAGGCAGGTGGGACACGCGCTTACAGCTGCAGGCAGGTGGGACACGCGGTTGCAGCTGCAGGCAGGTGGGACAGGCGATTACAGCTGCAGGTGGCTAGAGGCAGGTGCTCGGGGGGAGGGGGGGGAGCAGCCCATTCCCTCTGGGTGGCAGCGCGGTCGCCTCGGTGATCTAGTTGAGTGCCAGAGGCGGTGGTTAACCTCCAGCGTGCGTCTAGCTGCGGAGAGCACTGCCAACCGAAGGGAAGAAAAGCGCTAAATTGCTGGATCGCGTCTGGAGAAATTGTTGCTCATCGCTCCCCAAAAAGACTTACTTTTTAAAAAAATTGAAAATTATTAAAGCCCAAACTCAAGTGTGTTTCCCCTGCTTCTAATTATACAGCATTTAAAACTTCATAAAATTTTTGCTA
Source organism: Frankliniella intonsa (assembly GCA_033675135.1). NCBI lineage: Eukaryota > Metazoa > Arthropoda > Insecta > Thysanoptera > Thripidae > Frankliniella > Frankliniella intonsa. The sequence goes on from CM066257.1 coordinate 9,393,633, forward strand.
GAGTACAAGAAACTCCGAGTGTCACGAAACTTTGTCGAAGTTCAGCGTAAATCTATAAAAGTTTTTCGAAATACACCGAAGTTCAAGCGTATTTTCCACTGTATGCGCGTGTGGGGTTGGGCGGGGCGGGGCAGGGCGAGGCGGAGCGAGGTGGAGCGGGGCGGGGCGGGGCGGGGCAGGCCACCGGAGGATCCACATAAACTCGCCGGAATAAGCAGATGAGCTCGCTCTGCGCCTCGGCTGACCTTGCCCGCCCCGCCCTGCCCCGCCCCGCCCCGCCCCGCCCCGCCCCGCCCCGCCCCGCCCCGCCCAGTTGAGCCGGGAGCTTTAAAAGCAGCCGAGGAGCTTGAGCCGAACGCCGCTGGAGAATGGGATGGGTCGGGATGGCCCGGCATCGGCATATGGTGGACGGCCTTGGCAGGCCGCGCAGACCCCGCCCCGCCCCGCCCCGCCTCACCACGCCCCACCCCGCCCTACCCCGCCACGCCTCACCCCGCCCCGCCACGCCAGCCTTACCGAACGACAGAAGGTTTTGATGAATCGACCCGCCGCACCGACCACACCTCGCGGGGAGAGGGCTCAACTCCTTTGTCGTGCATTGTCTTATAGGCTTTTATTTTGTTTTGATTTAATTTTATTTTTTTATCGAATGGAAATGTTGTTGGTGGTCGGGGCAGTTGGGGTTATAAACCTCATCCTGCTCTCATCACCCTCCGCCGACCCGCCCCGTCCCGCCCCGCCCCGCCCCACCCCGCCCCGCCCCACCCCACCCCACCCCGCCCCGCCCCGCACCGCAGCCCGCGGCATGTCGGTCGGAGAGTAATATAAATTGGGCGCTTTATCTCGAGAAAGAAGGTAGTGTCCTTGAGGTGTCCCTGCCCCGCCCGGCCCCGCCCCGCCCGGCCCCGCCCCGCCCCGCCCCGCCCCGCCCCGCGTGTCTGTCTGGAGGAAGGTAGGGGGGGGGGGAGGAAGGGGGCAGTTGTCGCCCACGCTGACCTTGAGCGACCTTGACGGCCGGCCTTGTCTGGCTGGCCGCCTCCGCTGCTCTGCTTCTGCTGGTGATGACGCGATGCACCTGACAATAGCTCATGATGATCAACAATTTCAACAATTATTATTACGAATTTTCTTACAAATAGGGCGACGGTCTGTGCGCCGCGGGTAACAAGACAACTCTGTGAAAGTCACACTTCTACTGTAGGTGCGTGAATTTCCAATCGTGAAAACTTCGAAATGTGTGAAATTTGAAGGAAAATTATTTTATTATTATTATTAATCCTCGATGTGTTGCTTTGAATTCTAGAGACTCGCTTTTCTTTTTTTCTTTCTTATTTTTAACAATAAACTTGAAGTACACTCTTAACTTCTTACAAAGACTTTTTTTCGTATAGTACAAACAATTCTGTGCAACCGTAATATACAGAAAATTTTCTTGTGCTACAAAAATTTTTGCTTTGTATTACAAAGATTTTTCTTTGTATTACAAAGAAAATTTGGCTTTGTATTACGGTTGCACAGAATTCTTTGTAATACAAGAATTTACTTTGTAATAAGTTTAGAGTGTACAGTGAGGTGGACATTCACATTCTCGCTCTCGCAAAATTAATAATGTCATAGAGTGACGAAACCCGTAGGCATTCCGTTGTACTGTCACGCGCATACGCCAGGGACGATCGGCGCGCCGGAGACAGGACAGAGCGCGTTACTACAGCAGAGCGTGACCGAGCGTGACCGAGCGTGGCGTGACACGCACGCGTGCGTCACGGGGCGCAGAGGAACAGGTGCAGCGGCGGCGTGGCGGCGCCCGCCTGGCATGGGAGGTGGTGGCTGCTGGCGGGTGGGGGCGGCGCGGCACGGGGCACGCGGCGCGCGGCGGCCCGCCTGGCTAAAAATAACAATATGCGTCCATTTCGAGGCTTCGGGGGAGAAAAACGATCAGAGTGCGAGAGCGGGGGCGGGGCGGGGCGGGGCGGGGCGGGGCGGGGCGGGTAGGGCGGCGCCGGTCACGCTGCCCGCCCTTCCACGGACGCCGACATCCGCGCTGGTCCGCCGCCGCGCCGCCGGCCCGTCAGTATCGTATTTCAACGCGTCGCCCCGCGAAGTGTTTGGGTGCGCCCCGGGGCGGGGCGGGGCGGGGTGGGGTGGGGTGGGGTTGGGGTTGGGGTTGGGAACCGTCGTCTGTCGATGTTATTGTTTGCGGCCGGGTGGAGTAACGCAACGTAACGCGGCCGCGTGGTGCATTGCGCAAGCCCCAGGGGCCTAAGTCTGCGAGGTTTTGGTAAGTGGCCGGGCGTGGTCCCAGCAGCATCGCGCGTCCAACTGGGGATCCCCCTCTCCACAGGGGATGACGGGATGGGTGATGAGCGGTGGGCTGCCTACATGCAGGGGTCATGCACCTCACATTGCCTACCTTTCAGGTGGCCTTCAGGATCTGATGGGACGGGGGACGTTCTGTTTTTCTTTTCTTCTCTCTCGCTCGCTCTCGCTCGCTCTCTCTCTCTCTCTCGCTCGCTCTCTCTCTCTCTCTCTCGCTCGCTCTCTCTCTCTCTCTCTCTCTCTCTCTCTCTCTCTCTCTCTCTCTCTCTCTCTCTCTCTCTCTCTCTCTCTCTCTCTCTCTCTCTCTCTCTCTCTCTCTCTCCCTCTCTCTCTCTATCTCTCTCCCCTCTCAGTCGCACTCGCGCGCAGAGAGGAGCTGCCGCGGCGTGGCGCTGCGCGGAGGCCAATGACCGACCTCTGCGCCGCGACTCGCCCCGCCCCGCCTTGCCCCGCCCCGCCCCGCCCCGCCCCGCCCCGCCCCGCCTGCCTGTTTGCAGGAGGCAGCACATACGTAACGCCCGGCTCGGCTCGGCCCCGTGATGCGTCGCGCGTATCGGTTCTGCAGCGGTGCATGTGGTCAAGGTGGCGGGGCGTCTGGGCCGTAACTGCGCACACTGTCAAAAAATAGCGTTGTAGATTTACGATATTTTTTTTAAATTACTATTTAAGAAATGCTTTTGTAATTTTAAGACAACCCAATCGACCCAATCTTGCTGCTCGTGATTGAATTTCAAGTCGATACGCAGTGCTTGTAATTTTACGATTTCGTATTGTAATTTCACAACTGCACTTCGTGGAAAATTTTCCTGTTAACCTACCACTGTTTCTCACAGTGACACTGAGAACCCAAGTGTTTGAATGTCGTACACTTGTGGATGTGTGAACTTCAATAATTGGACAGGTAATTGGACAAGCGTCGAATGGTAATTCACTCTCTTACAAGTGTGTTATATTCACACCTTTGGGTTTTTAGTGCACGGAGAAAGGCGTTCCAGCTCGCTGCCAACTCGGAACACCCTCTTCCACCCCGAAAAAAGTGTGTCTTTTCAGAACATGCACCAAGGGTTATTTAGGGACAATTTTTGCTTTTTATTTACATTGCGTAGTAGAAATTAATCCAGGAATGAATAGGGTAGAAGCTGCTTGGGTATGAATAATTACATTACATGATCAAAATCTACAACAAATAAGACGTCTTTGCTTATAGATTAAAGTCCTTCGCGAATCTCCGCTTTTCGTTTGCAATGGTTTTTTAGGGTCTCTCGGTGACTGGCCCTTTTTTCCCCTGTTGTTTTTGGGCTCGGCCGACATGCACGCGTCTCTCCATGGGTCGGGTCGGCCTGGGGTGACTCACGCCAGGGCTGCCAAACCACCACACCGCTGCACCGCAGCCGCCCCGCCCCGCCCCGCCCCGCCCCGCCCCGCCCCGCCCCGCCCCGCCCCGCCCCGCCACTCCGACGCTTCTGGGAAGGGCAGTCAGTCTTGCGGCTTTGCTCCACTCTGCTCGTGTCGTGTGCGGAGCGGCCGTAAACTGGCCCTGAGCACGCCAACCGGGGGCCACCCCGGGGCCACCCCAGGGCCACCCCAGGGCCACCCCAGGGCCACCCTGGGGCCACCCCTTGGGGGCAACTACTTGTGCAATAATGCGTTAGAGGACAATCCGTTAAACAACGTTTTGCGGGCAGCCATATCGGAAGAGCCCTCTGGTAACCGTTGGAAACTCGTCGTCAGGACAACCCTCTGGAAACTCAAACGGACAACCCTCTGGAAACTCCTAGGGACAACCCTCTGGAAACTCCTCGGGACAACCCTCTGGAAACTCCTCGGGACAACCCTCTGGAAACTCCTCGGGACAACCCTCTGGAAACTCCTCGGGACAACCCTCTGGAAACTCCTCGGGACAACCCTCTGGAAACTCCTCGGGACAACCCTCTGGAAACTCCTCGGGACAACCCTCTGGAAACTCCTCGGGACAACCCTCTGGAAACTCCTCGGGACAACCCTCTGGAAACTCCTCGGGACAACCCTCTGGAAACTCCTCGGGACAACCCTCTGGAAACTCGAAGGGAAACCCCTCTGGAAACTCATCGGGACGGGACAACCCTCTTGAAAGTCCAACGGACAACCCTCTGGAAACTCCACCGGACAACCCTCTGGAAACTCCTGGACAATCCTCTGGAAACTCCAAGGGACAACCCTCTGGAAACTCCTCGAGGCGGGACAACCCTCTGCAAAACCCTAGACTACCCTTGGGACAACTCATGGAGGCAGCACCTGCGGTGCCGGGTCGTGTCAATGCTAAAGGACGTGAACGGGGCTTGGATTGCCTACACTCTAAAATTCTTAAAAAAAAAATTCTTGTATTACAAAGAATTTTGTGCAACCGTAATACAAAGCCAGATCTTCTTTGTAATACAAAGAAAAGTCTTTGTAATAAAAAGCAAAAACTTTTGTTATGCAAGAAAATTTTCTGTATATTACGGTTGCACAGAATTCTTTGTATTATACGAAAAAAATCTTTGTAGAAGATTTTGAGTGTACGCCTCTGGACGCTCGGCCAGCTGTGAACACGGTAAATCTATGTCCTGGGACGCCCAGGAAAGTAGGTACTTTTCCAGGAAAGTTCCTGGGTATTTCTAGGAAAAGTACTGGAAAAGCCTGGAACTTTCCTGGAAAAGTACCTACTTTCCTGGGAGGTCCCGCAGGAAATAGATTTACCGTGAAAAACCGCGGGACAACCCGCTCGATACGTCTGGTCTGCTGGATGCCGACTCATCCACGGACCCCCGTCTTTCTTTAAGCTAGGCTGTACCGCAGAGCACTCGTGTGGCCGGGTTGCCTACCTCCAGGCGCCTTGGGTGGTCAAGCGGTTATCTCAGCACGCTTGGGTTACCAGTAGTGATGATTTTACTTCTCTTCCTTGGTGATAGTGACCGAGGTATCCTTTACTCAAAAGATATCAGAGCTTTAAAATAAACAGTATAAAATCAGACAAAAAAAAATAATCATGAAGCAAATCAGTAAAAATCTAGTCCACGCAACCTTGCGTATGAATGTTCCACACTTGGATTCGCAGTGTGTACGCAGTACGGCAGCCCGCCGCTCCGCTTACGGCACATACCCGGGGGCTGGGGGGGGGGGGGGGGGGTGAACAGTAAGGGTTCCGGGAGAAGGGGGTAGCAGGGGAGGCTGGCGGTGCACGGCTGCCCGGCGCACTCTGGCTGCACGAGCTGCTGCAACGCACAATGCACCAGGTCCCGTCCCGTCCCTCTGCGGGCTAAAAATAAGAACCCGTCACTCCTCCTCCTCCCCTCCCCTCTGGTACCGCTGCTGCGTCGGCCGGTGTCGGCGTCTCGACACTGCTACCCCCCAACACAGCCACCCCTGGCCTCTCGGCCTCTCTCTCTCTCTCTCTCTCTCTCTCGCTCGCTCTCTCTCTCTCTCTCTCTCTCTCTCTCTCTCTCTCTCTCTCTCTCTCTCTCTCTCTCTCTCTCTCTCTCTCTCTCTCTCTCCTACTACAACTACTGCCACGGCTACGACCACTTCCACTACTATTTCTACGACCACTAGACCGCAGAGGGCGCGGTGAGTCGTACAGCAGGTTATACACACAGTCTAGCTCCCCGCCGGCCCGGCCCGGGCGCAGACGCAACCCCAAGGCGTATTTGTAGATGTCTACACACTAAATCCTTATGCATTTTATTGTGCGTAAACATGCAGGATTTTCAGCAACCATAAGAGTATGCACAATTTCATGCATAACTATGTACAATTTGTGCATAGTTATGCACAATTTGTACATAATTATGCACAAGAATTGTGCATAATTATGGTTGCTTAAAATTCTGCATGTTTATGCACAACAAAATGCATAAGGGTTTAGTGTGTACTTTGCACTAGAAACCCAAGTGCGAATATTTTTTTGTGTACACACTAAACCCTTATGCATGATTTGGCATCATTGTGCACGATTATATACAACCATAGTTATGCACCAAATTTTATGCTTAACTCTGCACACATTGTACATAGTTATGCGCAAATTTGTGCACAAGGAACAGAGTTAAGCATAGTTATGCAGAAAAAATTGTGCATAGCTATGATTGCTTAAATTCCTGCAAGGCTTATGCACAACAAAGTTCATAAGGGTTTAGTGTGTACTTAGCGATTTCCAGGGGTTGTTGTAAATGTACGATCGGTGTCGTTAAATTACGACAGGGTCGGCGAAGAAAAACCAATTTTATACATTATGGCGACTCAATAATTTTGTAATTTGACATTGTCAATCAGCTTGCTTGACGAAACAAGATTTTACGTGGAAAAATTTTCCGTAAGCCTATAAATATTGTCCACAGCGTACCGGTACCGGGTGGGGCGCAGTGTGGGGTGATGCTGCGGTACGAGCGACTCCCACCCCCTCCCATATCCCCTCCCCCCCTTCCCCTCAACCCCACCCCGATCGGCCGCCCTTGGCGCGACCTTGAATCATTTCACAAGAGCAGGTCAGGGATCGCAAGAAGAAGGAGAAGAAGGAGAAGAAGAAGAAGATAGCAGAAGGGGAGGGTGTTTTTGTGGGGTTGGGCCGCCGTAAATCTTAAAGCTGGCATCGGCCGTATATAGAGCTAGAGACAGAAAATAAAAAAAGGTAAAAACACTTGTTTTACGTCGGAAACATTATATTGCGTCATTACATGTAAACTGGGCGGCCGTATGTAGTTTTTTAAAGTATGCATTGTACACATTTCTATTGACAGAGTACCTATCTCGCGACGGGTGAAAGGGGTGCGGGACGGAGTGGGGGCTGGGGACACGCAAAATACCAGTGAGAGAGAGAGAGAGAGAGAGAGAGAGAGAGAGAGAGAGAGAGAGAGAGAGAGAGAGAGAAGGGGGCGCACCTGCTGTGGTCCGTCAGGCGGACAGAACATGCGAGAAAGAGAGAGATGGAGAGAGAGAGAGAGGCAGGAGGGAGGCAGTAGTAGTGTGAAAGAGATGATGAGACATTGTCGTGGGAGGAAAGAAAAATCGCGAGATATAATTAGTGTTCTTGGGTGTAAAGGAGCCAGTAAGGTGGAGACTATCGTGGTGTCTTAGTTACGTGTTGTGGTGCAGGGGTGAAATTTAAATATCCTAATTTAGCAATCTCCATACGACTGCTGTCACTTACAGTGCTGCAGGGGTCCACAGTAACTTACACACTAAACCCTTATGCACTTTGTTGTGCATAAGCCTTGCAGGATTTAAGGCAACCATAACTATGCACAATTTTTTTCTGCATAACTCTGCTTAACTCTGTCCCTTATGCACAAATTTGTGCATAGTTATGCATAAAATTTTGTGCATAACTATGGTTGTATGTAATCGTGCATAACGATTTAAAAATCATGCATACACACTAAATTCTTATGAACTTGTTTTATACGCAGCTACAGATTTCTGTAAACATGCTACATTTATGGATAATTAAATGCAGATCTATGAACAAAATTGTTCACAGTGGGCTAATTTTGTTCATAGTTGGGCACAAAATAATGCGTAATTAGAGCATGTTTACAGAAATCTGTAGCTGCTAATAAAAATAGTTCAGAAGAATTTAGTGTGTAAGGGTTTAGTGTGTATATTTCGACAGTTAGTGCAGAGTGAAGCTGACGTGTCGCGTTTCCGGCTGTTGCAGGTGCCTGAGGCCCCCATGGCAGGCTGCATGGGGTTTCCGCCCTCTGGGCCCGCCCCCGCCGCCCCCATCCCTGGCGCCGCCTACGCCGGCCCTGACGCGGACCCTCCGACCAGATGATACGGAGTCCGCTACCCTGGTGAGTAAGTTGTACGTTCCACGCGCTCACCTCGACATTCACTAGGAAAATCCTACGCTGATAACACTGTTAAACCAAGTGTGCAACTGTTCAACACTTGAATGTGTGCAACTTCCAGTCTTACACGTCCAAGTGTACAACTCGGTATTTGTGCAATTACAAGTGTCAAACTTGCCAGTTGTGCACTTGTAAGTGTTTAGCTCGACATTTGTGCACTTGCATGTGTTCAACTTCCCCGTGCAACATTTCCCTTGTTGAATACTTGCAAGTGTACAACTGTCGAGTTAAACACTTACAGGTGTACGACTGGCGAGTTTGACACTTCCGATTGCACAAATACCGAGTTGCGCGCTTGCACCTGTTATACTGGAAGTTGCACACTTACAAGTGTTGAACAGTTGAACACTTGGTTTTACAGTGAAATTCTTACAAAGCAAACGCTTTGCAAATTTGCGAAGAATTTGAAAGCTTTGTTGATTGCGAGGCGTTGCTTTTCAATTGCAAAGCAAAAACTTCGCAATCTGCACACTAAACCCTTATGCATGATTTTTGCATTGTTATGCAAGATTTTATTCATAATTATGCACAAATCTGTGCATAAGGGACAGAGTTAAGCATAGTTATGCAGAAAAAAATTGTGCATAGTTACGATTGCGTAAAATCCTGCAAGGCTTATGCACAACAAAGTGCATAAGGATTTAGTGTGTGCAAAGCTTTCCAAACATCGCAATTTGCATAGCGTTTGCTTCGCAATCTACAAGTCATTCCCATGCTTTGTAGGTAATCAACAGCACTGGGAAAACTAATGTGACATGCGTCACACATGCAAGTGTGACGCATGGGGGGGTCGCATCATGTGGTGTGGCCGTTATTTTGGTGACGTTTGTGATGCGACCTCCTATGTGTAATGCCGTATACGCAGGAGCTTGCGTCCGCATCACATGATGTGCGGCGTCAATTTATGTCGCATTGCGTGGTGTGACCCAAACTGGTCACACCATTTGACTTGACGCACTTCACGTTAGTTTTTCCAGTGTAGGGTAAAACCCGTAGCTTGCACGGAAAATTCAGTGCACGTTTTGACGTATTTTCATTTGTCCGTTTCAACGAATTTTCATTGTACTTTATGGCGGGCTTCATTGTACCTACGGTAAGGGGGAGTTGGGTTGGAACCCACACACTAAACTCTTATGCAATTTGTTGTGCATAAGCCTTGCAGGATTTTAAGCAACCATGGTTATGCACAATTTTTCCTGCATAATTATGCTCAACTCTACCGCTTATGCCCAAATTTGTGCATAGTTATGCATACAATTTTGTGCATAACCATGGTTGTATAAAATTGTGCGTAACGATGCAAAAATCGTGCATAAGGGTTTAGTGTGCAGGAGATGCCCGAGATGACCTGGAAGTGTTTCCCAGGGCATTCCCTGGGGACGCCCTTCTCTCATGGTTTTACCGCGCGTTACAGTGAATCCTCACTCTGGATTGCCATGTTCGCCGTAGCTCACGATGCACCCTAACTTACGGTGAAATTCCCGGTACACGCTAAATTTTTATGAACTACTGTGTGCATGCTACTGTTGCGGATAATTGCAGATACATAACTAAGTACAGACAATTTTGTTTGTAATTATGAACAATTCTATTCTCTTGTTCGTAATTATGAAAACAAAATATACGGAAAAACAGCATGCACGTAGAGGTTCATGACTATGTACAGGAGGGTGCTTCTGAGATGACACGCCCGTAGGTTGGGCTGTCTATGCAGCCGACCGCAGGCGCGGGGAGGAAAAATGGTGAGAGCTCGTCGGCGAGGGGTACACTGTTAAAAAAAAAATTGAGAAAATCCCACTTTCGGTGGTGAAACGCTCGATTCCTGATTTTGTCTTTGGATTTTGCTCAACCATGGGTCGGTGAATTTCTCGACTTATAGGTTGGGTAGGTTAGGTTAGGTTAGGTTAGGTCCACATTGACTTGAAAATCTCGATTTTCAGATGAAATAGGCATTGAGAAACCCATGGGTTTGGAATTGGAAGGCTCCATTTGACGACTGGGAATTTAAATCCCATTGGGTTAGGAAAATTCTTGATATTTTTTACAGTGTATTGCCGGGGTACATGTGTGACTCGCCGTCACCCCTGCAGTCACCCTCGCGGCACGATTTGCGGGTCCACGGCTACCCCCGCAGGACGACTGTTGCGGGTTATCGCGGCTACCCCCGCGGAACTACTCGCGGGTCCGTGGCACCCCTGGCGGCATGAGCAGTCTGCGCCTAACCCCACAGGAGGACTCGCGTGTCCGCAGCTACCCCCGCGGCAAGACTCGCGGGTCCGGGGTTACGGCCACGGGGGACTCGCAGGGTCGCGGCTACCCTCGTTACTCGCGGCCAAGTTCAGCTGCGGACGCGCGAAGGTGACTGCAGGGGTGACGCCGAGGCGCGCCGCGCATGTTCCGCGGCAGTACCCCTCCCCAACGAGCCCTCACCTTTTTCCTACCCGCGCCTGCGGTCGGGAGCATAGGCAGCCCAACCTACGCGCGTGTCATCTCAGAAGCACCCTGTATGATTGGGTCAAAAAATTGTTCATAAGAATTGAGTGTGTAGGGTTTTGACAGTAGAAAGGTGTGGTCACGTGACTCGTCTCTGTGTGTGCCCCCTGCAGCTTGCGATGAGTGGGGTGAGCCCGTGGAGTGGGGCTCGCCCCCCGAAGACCTCGCCGGAGCAGCCGCAGCAGGCCCAGCAGCAGGGCCCCTCGTCCCCGGCCAGCGCCTCCGACGCCAAGGTGCCCCTGGACACGGGGCAGAGCGGGGCCCAGGCCCAGGGGCCCGGGGGCCACCAGCCCCAGGGGGGCCACCAGCCCGGGGGCGCGCTGCCCCTCGTCGCCTCGGGCCCCGTCACGGTCACGACCATACCCGGGCCCGGCCCGGCCATCGACTCCAACGGTAGGTCACGTGACCACACGTGACGTCACCGAGGGGGAAACAACTCTGAAATTTTTTTTTTGTTCACCTTAAAATTCAGAAAATTTAAAAAAAAAAAAAAAATCAGAAACATGCAGAAAAATTTAGAAAACTTCAGGAAAAACCAAACCAAAAATTGAAAAATAATTCAATAAATATTCACAAAAATTCAAAAACGGTTTTAAAAAATTAACGACATTTGTGCACCAAAATTCAGAGTTGTTTCCCCCTCACGTCACACAGGGAACACAAGTGTGTGAATGTCATACACTTGTAGGTGTGTGAGTGTCGCACACTTGTCACTTGTCAGGCTCTAATATTCTCCGTTTGTCTTGCAGGCAAGAATATTAAGTATTATTCCCCATCCTGCAATGGCAGTATAGTTTCCGAACAGGGAAAATGTAGTGTCCTCGTGGGGAGCGCAGAGAGAATGGTTGAAGACGATGATGATGTCACTGGGTCTGATGTTGAAGTCAGTAAAATTCATTTTAGTGGCGTAAACATGCGCCTCAAAAAGAAACATGACTTGATGTCAAATGAAGATTCCCAAGATGGCCTCGTGAAGGATGAGCCTGTGAGACCTATGTCTTGGGAGGGGGAGCTGTCTGATGCAGAGATGCAGGAGGACACGTCGATGGAAGGGGTGCAGGTGTCAGTCGTGCATAACGCAGACTCAATGTCTGATGACAAGCCTCTTCCGCTGAAGTTTGGGCAGAATGTGGTATGTTGAATTGGTTTAGTTTAACAGTAAAATTTTGGACTTCAGTCATCTACCTTATGAGGGTGTTGCTTTACGATCTCATTTGGCATATTTTTATTTTTAGATGGACTACGTGAAAAGGCACAATAACAGCAGTTCTCATAACACTGTGCGTCCACAAACCTCCCTGTTAAATTCAGGTTCAACTGAGCTACCTCTTTTGGTTGGCAAGTTATTAGGTAAGACTCTTCCTCTGTCCCAATATATTATAGTAGAACTTCTGCTTCTAATAGCTGGTATGTGTCTAGGTGGTGGAAGCTGTTATAGTCCCGTGCTACCTCACAGACCCTTGGGTGTGGCAGGAAAACAAGTTCCTCCCAATCCGAGCCCTGATTCAGCAATACATTCTGCTTATTCCTATTCATCTCCGACACAATCTCCAGTCACATCGCGGCATAGTTCGAGCCATGGTTTGCCATCATCAGGGATATCCTCCCCTTACACGCCATCTCTCTCAAGAAATAATTCTGATGCCTCACAGTATGGTGGCAGTCAGCATAGCAGTTGTTATAGTCAAAGGTTGGTTTAGAAATCATTTGCATCCAATCAATATCTGACTTGTTCATCCATTTATGCTAATATACTTTTAATTAACATTTTAATAATGAAATCACAAAAACTTTTTTTTTTTTTTTTTGTATTTTTTTGCAGCTATTCATCAGTATCAGTTTCTCCAACACAATTTTCTCCAACTCATTCACCCATTCAAGGAAGACATATGCATGCTGTTGGATTTCCTTCCCCTGTCTTGAATAGAGGTAGCACCAATGACTTTAATGGCAATGGTTCTCCACTACAGGGTGTGTCAGGTTTGTAGTTTTTGGTTTCACATATATATCTAAGAGAAGTGTGTCACATCTGCATCAATTTAGTATCTGCACATAAATTTAATGTACCAAGCCACTAATCAATTTTAAATTCCAGATGACCGAGATGGTTCTCTGCTTGATGAAAAAATGTCAGCTTTAGCTGCAGACCTTGTTCACCATTCTGGCTTGAATGCACCTGGAATTTCAAGGCAACAACTAATCAACAGGTTTGTTGATGAAGTTTAAATTTATGGTTTTCCCAATTGTAGTCTGACCCGTATATTTTTGTTTCTCTCTATTTTTATGTTCTCTAGCCCATGTCCAATTTGTGGGGACAAGATTTCTGGGTTCCACTATGGCATATTTTCATGTGAGAGCTGTAAAGGATTCTTCAAAAGAACAGTGCAAAACCGTAAAAATTATGTCTGTTTACGGGGCTCTACATGCCCTGTCACCATCGCAACCCGCAAGAAGTGTCCAGCATGTAGATTTGAAAAATGTCTACGCATGGGCATGAAGCTGGAGGCAATCAGAGAGGACCGCACAAGAGGTGGCCGTAGCACATATCAGATCTCATACACTCTTCCAGCAGGCCTTGTACCTCCTGATGGTGGCAGCACTCCTCCAAGTGGAAGTGCAGGCAGCGTCATTTGCAGCAGTTCCAATGGAGGCAGTAATAGTGGGAGTAACGGAGCACCTCATCCTAAATTTCAAGGGTACGGCTCCTCAGGAGACCTACAAGTTAAGCTTGAAGTTCCTGATGGAGTACCTAATGCTGCTCCCTCACCCCGAAGAGCAATTCCACAGTTATTAGAGGTAAGCCTCTTGAGAATTACTTGAACAAAAGATTATTTCTTAGTCAGACATAGACTCTATTTGTTACATTGAAACATTTTTATCATTTCCGCAGGAAATAATGGAGGTAGAACGTTTCTGGCTGTGTAATGACCAAGAAATGCAACATAAAATGGGGAATGGACCTCAAAGCTCACATCACCAAGGATACTCATCAACCCCAAAAAGGTAATATTACATTCTTGTTAATTTTTCTCTCCTAATCTCTAACTTTCCTCTTTTTATTTTAATATATTTTTTAAAAATTACTACAGTAGTAGCAGTTCAAATGCTCATCCCACTGCTACTGCCACCAACAGCAGCAGCAGCAGCAGTAGCAGCACCAGTAGCAGCAGCAGTGTGGAGGCCAACAATCTATCAAATCTTACTGAGATCGCTGATGACAGATTATACAAGATAGTCAAGTGGTGCAAAAACTTACCTGTCTTTAAAAATATATCTGTACGTCTTATCAATTTCTGCTTCTGTATATTCCAAAAAGCGGCATGCAGCACTACTTAAACTTGTTTTGTTTTATTTAGGTGGATGATCAGATTGCTCTTCTTCTCAATGCATGGTGTGAACTGCTCCTGTTGTCATGCTGTTTCCGCTCCATGAGTACTCCTGGGGAAATTCGGGTTGGCCATGGAAAGTCAATCAGCTTAGCCCAAGCACAAGATTTAGGATTAAGACCTTGCATTGAGCGTATGTTAAATTTTACTGAGCACCTCAGGCGTTTACGAGTTGATCAATATGAATATGTAGCAATGAAAGTCATCGTGCTTGTGACATCTGGTGAGAGGAATAATTTTCTTATCTTACCTCGTATTACAGTGAAATCTGGATAGTAAGAATTTCTTGGGAGCCAGGTCTGAGTATGTTTTATCCAGGTATTCTTTATAACTTTGATACAGCAAACAGACTTGGGTCTTTGGAAAAGTTACTTTATAAGGATGTATTCTTACTATCCAGGTTTTACTCCATAAAATTTATATCATTATTTATCATATACAAAGTACATATCTTTATCTTCATTTTGCTTGTCTTTTTCCAATGGTAGATGTTAGTGATCTTCTGGAGCCAGAAAAGGTGCGAGCATCTCAAGAAAAGGCCCTTCAAGCCCTGCAACAATACACTTCAGAACACTACCCTGACATTCCATCCAAGTTTGGTGAACTTCTATTGCGTATTCCAGATTTACAACGTACATGTCAGGTGAGTTAAATTCTCTTCTTTATCTTATTTTACACTTTTTCCGTAAGTCTAGTCTCGTGTTTTCTATTATTCTTGTTCTATTTCCTAAAAATTAACAACTTGCTATAAAGCTGTGAATTTCTTTCGTATTTAGTTCTTCCTTTGACTTTATTTATTAGTTATAGTCAGCTATACTTCAATGATAATTATTTGTCCTTGAATATTATCAGAATTTGTCATGAATTCATTATAAAATCTATTTGAATTGTATTTCTTGTCACCAATTTAAAAAGCTTCCTGTAGTTTTTCCACAAAACACATTTTACCGTTTCAATGTATGTGGTTGTATTGTTTTACAAGCTTGACACATGTACTTTTCGGAAATTTTTGTGGTGAAGCTCAAATTTATGCCATTATTTGCTAAATCTTTTTTTCTCCCCTGGATCAAAGTGTATTGCTTATGTTGGTTTCTTCTGTCTTGTACTCTACATTTTATCATTTACATTTTTCTTGAATTTTGTAGCATAGTATGTTCAGATTGGTGCATTGTAATTATTGTCTGCAGGCTATGTGCTTGATTTAGTGCTTAATTCTTTCAAAGATCTTATCCTTTCTTTGTTTGCTTTTTTCCCTCCCCCTTCTAAGCTGGCGGCTCCAAGGATGGTCAGTATCAGTAGTCTCTTGTTTTTTGCATTGTTTTCAAGGTGTCATTCTTAGTTATAGTATTGCATTACATTAAATCACTAAGCATGTTCTACATGGCACTTGTTTGATCCATTCTTTAAGGAAAACAGTACTGATGCTGTGCACTTGCCTTTAACATAATAAATATTTTTCAAAGTGGATTTGAACCTTAATTCAAAATACTGTTCTACTGTTACCTTTTTTCTGCAAAACATTTAATGTGTATCTTCAGTTTAGCCCTCTTCTTTGCCCCAAGAGTGCAAAGTTTGGCTTAAATTTTGTGATCTGCCTTGGTAGTTGTTAGAGATGTGGTGTGTGTTGTAAAGCATGTCCATCTTTCTTTTCTGATTTTCTTCTATTAATCCCACTTCATCTAGAAATTTTGCTGTCCTCTGCTTTCCTTTAGTGTATGGTATGGAACTTGTTGCAGGTTGGCAAGGAGATTCTATCCATTATGAATGAAGAGCGAGAAGGTCCAAGCTTCCACCTGCTCATGGAGTTGCTAGGAGGTGACCATTAAAATGATGCCACAATCTACCTTGTTTCAGGTAAAACAAATACCTATTGCCTATGGTTTTTTTTTTCCTCTAAAAAACAAAAAGTATGGTTTGATGTTCAATTTTCAACTTTGATTTTGTTGCATTGCTTTCAGTGTGCCTTCCATTTGTACAGAATCAGACTGAACCAAGTAAGGGTGGCAAAGGTATTAACAGTTTTCTTGATTGTTAACCAGCTGTGTCCCTAGCCTTCCCAGTGAGAGTATCATAGACCTGGCATCTCACTGCCTTGATTCATTAGTGGAATGAATCAAATCAATATCATGTATTTTCTATTTATTTCTCACTGGGTGTCAAAGTGCCATCTAGTTTGAACTTGCTGAATGAGAAATGCGTTTAAGCAGTTGAGCAGTTTTTGTTGACTTGCTTGTACGTTTATTGAATTGTCTACTGTAAATTTGACTGGGAAATATTTTCAGACTAAAATATTTTCAGATGTACATGTTTTGTAGTATGTTTTTGGTCTGTTTGACTGAAAGTTGATGTGTATCTACTTACATATTAGATTAACTAAATGGAAAATTCTTACAGGAAATTAACATTTTTTATGAATGAATTTTAGTCAAATTTAGTTGATCCGGTCCATTATCTCAATTGTGATTTGCTGTTTGACTTGCCCACCATGTTTTATGGAGAAATGAGATTTATTTGACCTACAATGTCATGAGTGCGCATATGCATGTATGTTTTCATAAAACTAAATCATATTGATCTCATGATAGTAATTTTTTTTTTTTTTTCAATGAAAACTATAACCCATTGGAAAAATATTTCTGGCTTTATTCACTGTTTACAGTTATGTAAGAATGATTTATTAACTTGCTCTCTTCATCTCCATCAATTTGTGACATGAGCAACTTCATATCACAATGCCTTATCTTTTTGAAATCTTTATATAATTCTATTTATGTATTCAGTTTAACATAACTGTTACAAGACTGGGTTACTACACTTAGGAGCTACAATTGTCTGTGAATCTTTGTTATAAATCAATCAACCTTTTTCTCTAATACAAAGAAAGGGCTTCCCCAAGATTTGGTGTCTGGTATCTGCTATCTCAACTTATGCCTGTTCAAGGCCAGCTGGCGTACCCCTTTCTCTGGTGAAGTGTTATATTATCCTCATTTTATTTATTGATTTCTGTAGTTAAGTTACCATGTTCTTGGTAGTAGCCATGGTTGTGCCACTGTTCATCGAAGTAACAATGAGCAGCATCAAGATTAGGCTGCCATTGTGAGCTTTTGGCAGTCACTAGATTATAAAACAATGCTCTTTTTACAAAGCATAAAGATTAATATTTTCTATCTGTCACATGTTTGTAATCCAATTGTTGCAGGATAGAAAACATTTGCTGAAGCTAAGCTGAGAGCAGTTTAACTTTTTGTAACAATAGAGAAAAAGAGCATTGCTTTGCTGCCATTCACTGGATATTCCAGTGCAGCACAGAGGTAGCAGGGGCCTATCCACAAACATCACAATCAATCCCCTAAGCAGGGTCGAGTCATTCGACTCATTACTCCCAGTAAGATAATGATGTACTTACATTCAAGTAAACTTCTAAGAAATTGAGAAAAGACTTACACACTTCTGTGTGGTGCATCAGAATCCATGTTATTATTTAGTATTTTGTTTTTTAAGCGTGTGAATTGTGTGCTTGAGAGTGTTGACGTTAGAAATTTTGTAACAATCCTTTTTCACTTTTTGTATATGAGTAACAGGTTAAGTGAACAAGATTTTGTAAGGTGTTTGTAAATTGTGTTTCAAATCAAAAGTTTAAACTCTCCAAGGTTGCATACCATTTACAACGAACAAGCATGAAACAATCTGGAGTAATGTCAATTGTCTGATAGCAGCAGCAGTGGCAGCGTTAGTTTTTCTTGTGAAATAGAAAAGGATGGTGCATCTGTACTGCTAAGTCCTAAAGTATTTTAACTTCTAAAGTTATATTTGTTTCGTTCTTCTCTTAAGTGGTAGAAAGCATCTTTTTGGTGGTGAACAGCTCTGAAAAATTTAATCATATTTTCAGTGCTGTCAGTATTATTGTATATGATTTTATTTAATTCAGTGACTGAACTCATTTTATTATCCCACCAACTGGTTATATGAATGCTGTGAACTCTTAATGCATTCTATGCTGTTCAGAATTCATTTCATTCTGGTTAGTCGTCAACCAAACATATGTTATAAAAATTCCATTGTGACAAAGAGATGGATCCAATTGGCACATTGGATTCAAAAGTCAATGTCATATTATAATCAGAAAATTTTATTTATTTTTTTGCAGTGTTCTAAGCCTACTCAGTAGCACTGTGAAACATAAATGTTTTTATTATCTCACTTTAGCTAATGGATAAAATCCTGTCATACAGGTCTGTTTTATTTTTTGGATAGATGTGATTGGTTTCTTGTTATGTTTTAAATGGCTTTATTATTTTAACCGTTTTGAAGTTGATAATTAAAGAAAATTCATTATAAATCAATGTAAGAGATACTTGTTAAAAATTTGTGATTCCTGGTTTCACAATCTTGACCTTGTATTAATGCTGTTGCTTATGAATGTAAATGAATACTTATGACTTACTGCTTGCAGTTTAACTGCCACTGTCTTGATCTCTATAAGTAGAGCATAACCCATTTAATGTTCAAGGGGCTGAAGAAGACTTAAAAAAAGTATTTGCAAGGAAAAAGAAAAAACATATTTTTACCCTGTCATTTTTGTCTTGTGTTTTTATGTGCTACGATAAGTAGAGATCAGAATCCAGTTCCTAGTCATTGGATGCCTTGTATGCAGCTGTGTGTGCATTCCTTTTAGTTCCAAATTTTGATATTTATCATTAAACAATCAAATTTCAACCCATAGACATAATTTTTATAATATAGATAATATTTGTTCACACAAATTAGTATATACAGTTAAATATTTAAAGTTGATTATTTGGGAGAATAAATGTGACAGTTCTG
The DNA here is from genome assembly GCA_033675135.1 of Frankliniella intonsa. NCBI lineage: Eukaryota > Metazoa > Arthropoda > Insecta > Thysanoptera > Thripidae > Frankliniella > Frankliniella intonsa. The sequence goes on from CM066257.1 coordinate 9,412,516, forward strand.
TTTCCGCTTTCATCCAAGTCATCACACTCAGACTATTTTTGGATAGATTGTATTTTTGCAGTTTCAGCTTTCATTAGAAGTTTTTTTCTATCTTATCAGGTAGAATAAGTTACTATACTCATGCCATTTGTGGCTCACTGAATTATATACTTCTTCTTTTATACAATAAACAACCCTCATTTGTATTTTCATAACTGGCTTAATGTTCTCCATCTTTTAACATCAAGGTTTTCTTTTAATTTAATCTTTGACTGATGATTGGTTGATGATGAGTTCTATTGATTTCCAAAGGTGCCTTCTCTAGTTAGAAAGAAAGTCTGGGGCTGGGGCATTTATTATTTATGAATACTTGCCTCATAAAAATAGAAATACTATTCTTAAATAAGTCCAATTGAATATTTGTGATAACTTATCGGATAATACACTCTTTGCTGTGGGTATGGATGTAATCTGAGAGTCTGGGAGGGTTGAACTACTGGTACAGCATTTCATCAAACAGTTTTCTTGTTCTATTGTTTGCTACAATTTTGGTCTTTGTACTGTTTTGATGTTATAGTACCAAAGAGTGTGTTAAAATCGGTACAAATGAGGAGACCTACATTTAGCTTCTCTTTTTATCTTAACTTGGAATTCAGTGCTCTGCTCACAAGAGTTCAAATTTATTTTCTCCCTATCATTAAAAGGAATGCCATTTTTATTCTCTCAACATACAAGCACAAATCCTTATATTTTTTACTGTACATTTCTCAACATCCAAATTTTTGGTCAAATTGAAATATAGACAAAATTTAATTGATGACCTGTACATCTACACTTATGTGAATCGTCATAATATTTGTATTTACAAATACAGTACATCATAGACATATATCATAGAACACTTCTATTCTAAAGCACAGTATTCTATGTGCTGGAGCTTGTCCAGAAACACCTAAAGTGCCAAAATTTCAGACTTTGCTCTGAACTTGTCCTCTGTGGTTGATATTAGCACACATCCTTAATTTGTAATTAAGTTGTATCAGTTGTGGCATTTTGTAAACCTCTGTTTCACTCGTGGAGAGGTACATCTTAAGAGATCAGTGATGTTGAATTGAAGGACCCATTGTAGGACAAATGAAACAACTCATTGGCCTTTGACTGGTTTTGTTAGTAATTTTCACCCTGCAAGCTGCAGTTAGTGTGGATTTTACTCAGACTGATACAAAAATATTGTGAATATATTTATATAATCATAAAGCAAAGAACTATGTCTACAAGGAACAATATAACTTTAAAAAGACTATTAGTACATATGAAAATGTGTGTACATTTCATATGATATTGTTGTAGAGTACTTAGAAAATAATTTACAAGACTATATTAGCTTCAAAGGTTTAAGATAAATTAATACTTTTCTCCAGCTCTTTATTGTTACAAAAAATATATGTTTTGATTGTGTTATTATTTTTCTGACATTCCCATGCAAGTAAGTGCAACTAAGTCTAGAATGAGGATTCAATCTTTGTTTTGTTTAATGATTTTTCTGCAGCAGTCCGGTGTACTTTTTCCTTCCTTGTTCACTACAGTATTCGACTTTGTGTACATTAATAATATAAAGAAATCACAAACCGATCACAAGGGGTTCTTCGTTTTTTGTTTTTTTTTTCCCCTTACCCGTCCCGAGCTGAGCTGAAGTAGAGTCCTGGATTGGACTCTAAGCTGAAGCTGCTAGCTCCGACCCTGACCGTGGACTTCCCCCTGGCGACACTGTGGAACCAAGTGTTCAACTGTTCAACACTTGTAAGTCTGCAACTTCCAGTATAACAGGTGCAAGTGCGCAACTGGGTATTTGTGCAATTGGAAGTGTCAAACTCGCCAGTCGTACACTTGTAAGTGCTGAACTCGACAGTTGCTTGTTTGGTCGCAGCAGGGAATCACCAGATATGAATAGCTGGTTTCAGGCTCACATCACGTTACGGCCGCAAGATGGCGCTTTAAACTGACCCAGCGTTGTTGCGCGCGCGGTGCTTTTAAAGCATACTCGCGCATAAGTACTGTATGCATTCCCTCATGCTCAGACCGTATCATAGCTCAACTTTCCTTCGCACGACTGGAAAGTTTTGTGCCCAACCTACCCTCGACTCGTAACCTATGCGCACGAAATTTTATTTCGATCATCTAAATGATGGGGGAACCACATTAAACTGTTATCATACGTTGGCTCTCGATTCTGAAATTGAAACGTCAAATAACCAAGTCCAAGTTTTTCGAAATATGGGCGAAGGGTGAGTCAAAGTTTCCCAACCAAGTCAAGTTCAGTGTTTGCCGATGAAACTTATGAAATATTTTGCAATGTCTACAAGAAAAATTCGTGCGCATAAGGGTGGCCCCACAATGAACCGCGCGACGCTACCCATCACGCCCATCACCCATCATGGTGGTTGGTTTGAGGCTCACATCACGGTCCGGCCGCTAGATGGCGCTTTGACCTGACCCAGCGTTGTTGTGCGCGCCGTGCTAGTAAAGCCTACTCGCGCATAAGTACTGTATGCATAGCGTCCAGATCAGACCGATGTGCTCAGCAGATATTCTGTTGATGAACGGAATGTCTGACGCACTGCAATGCCGCCCGTCTCGTAAACAGACGTTCGTCTCATTTTTGAAAACAAATCTGGAACTTTATGCAGTCTTTGGATTATGTGGGATTTCGGTGCATCAGCGGGAAGCAGCGGGCGTGCCGTGGTTGGTCATTGGCGAGAGCGGGAACATGTATTGACGCCCAAAGCAGGGGCGGCCACCAGATGGCGCCTTGGCTTGACCATGCGCTGTTGCTGCGCGGGCGGTACTTGATACGCCAGAATATATAGTGCCTTACACCCATCTGGAAGGTTGATGTGAGGCTCACACCACGTCACGGCCGCTAGATGGCGCTGTCCGTCTACCGAACAGACATTCATCTCATTTTTGAAGACAAAGATGAAACTTGAGTCAGTCTTTGGGTCATGTGGAATTTCGGAACAACAGCGGGAAGCAGCGGGCGTGCTTGGTCATTGCTAAGCGCGGAACCATATGTGTTGGCGCTTAAAGGCCGGGCCAGGTTGTGTTTTCCGGGTCGGCCACCAGATGGCGCCTCGGCTTGACCATGCGCTGTTGCTGCGCGGGCGGTCCTTGATACGCCAGAGTACATAGTTCAAATTCTCACGGGGGGCACCCGTGAGATCGCTCTTGAAGGGTGGGTGGGCCTTTCTGCCACACCAACTCTAGTTGAGTAACTTATATGCACGGATTTTTACTTGGAGAAAGTCAATGATGAGAGATCACAACGTTAGCTCTCGCGGCTGACATCAAACACTCAAAAAGCCTAGTCCAAGTGTCTTTTAGTAAGGGTGGGCTCAGGGTGGGGCTTTTGCGGCCACACCAACTCTAGATGAGTAACTTATACGCACAAATTTTTAATGTTGGTTAATAAATTTCAATAATTTGTCTTATTTTACCTTCAAAGACACTGAAAAACAAAAAAAAGTTACTCATCTAGAGTTGGTGTGGCCGCAAAAGCCCCACCCTGAGCCCACCCTTACTAAAAGACACTTGGACTAGGCTTTTTGGGTGTTTGATGTCAGCCGCGAGAGCTAACGTTGTGATCTCTCATCATTGACTTTCTCCAAGTAAAAATCCGTGCATATAAGTTACTCAACTAGAGTTGGTGTGGCAGAAAGGCCCACCCACCCTTCAAGAGCGATCTCACGGGTGCCCCCCGTGAGAATTTGAACTATGTACTCTGGCGTATCAAGGACCGCCCGCGCAGCAACAGCGCATGGTCAAGCCGAGGCGCCATCTGGTGGCCGACCCGGAAAACACAACCTGGCCCGGCCTTTAAGCGCCAACACATATGGTTCCGCGCTTAGCAATGACCAAGCACGCCCGCTGCTTCCCGCTGTTGTTCCGAAATTCCACATGACCCAAAGACTGACTCAAGTTTCATCTTTGTCTTCAAAAATGAGATGAATGTCTGTTCGGTAGACGGACAGCGCCATCTAGCGGCCGTGACGTGGTGTGAGCCTCACATCAACCTTCCAGATGGGTGTAAGGCACTATATATTCTGGCGTATTACCGCCCGCGCAGCAACAGCGCATGGTCAAGCCAAGGCGCCATCTGGTGGCCGCCCCTGCTTTGGGCGTCAATACATGTTCCCGCTCTCGCCAATGACCAACCACGGCACGCCCGCTGCTTCCCGCTGATGCACCGAAATCCCACATAATCCAAAGACTGCATAAAGTTCCAGATTTGTTTTCAAAAATGAGACGAACGTCTGTTTACGAGACGGGCGGCATTGCAGTGCGTCAGACATTCCGTTCATCAACAGAATATCTGCTGAGCACATCGGTCTGATCTGGACGCTATGCATACAGTACTTATGCGCGAGTAGGCTTTACTAGCACGGCGCGCACAACAACGCTGGGTCAGGTCAAAGCGCCATCTAGCGGCCGGACCGTGATGTGAGCCTCAAACCAACCACCATGATGGGTGATGGGCGTGATGGGTAGCGTCGCGCGGTTCATTGTGGGGCCACCCTAAGTCACGCATCTAGAGCCGGTTGAGGAGAAAAGTAGCCCCGCTCGAAGCGAACTTGGACTAGGCCCTATAGGCTCTGCCTTTAGTCAGTGTGACAGTTCTGGTACAGAAGTGTGAACTCTACTCCTAAATCTCAGTTGGGCAGCACTTCCTGTCATTAAAACAACATAGTTGGCATAATGTCTGTAGGGTTATGGTGCATTGTTTTGATATGGTATGCTGCAATGATGCCCTATGAGAGGATTTAACTACTGACTGCAGGTGGATGTATCCTACAATCTTTCAGTTTTGTAGCAACCTAAGGTAAGCAGGTTTTCGTGTTGCCAAGGGTTAAGGTCACAATTGATTTCAAAATCAATATTTGGAAAATGCTTTGGTATTCTTTTTGTTTCAAAGCTTCTCCTAGACCAATACACCCAAAACCACCAACCCAAAACATACATTAACATTTAATCCCCCTTTGTTTTTGTTTTTTAATTTTTTTCCTTTTATTTAATCAATGAATGTTGCCTTATCTAACCTAATCTGTTTGTGTTCTGGAAAAATATTACTTCTCACTGTTTCTCTGATATCTTTCTACCCTAAGGATTTAAAACTTTAAAGAAATGGTTATTTCATGGAAGTTGATGCGGTTCCTCATTACACAGCTGTATATATAGTTAAGTAGTGACATCAGTTCATCACAAGTACGTCCCTTACTCAAAGTGTTATATCTTTCTTTCAAATCTTAAAAAAAAAAAAAACGAGAAGTTTCTTTAATAGTATATGAGCTATGCTGGTTTGTGGAAATATTTATACATGTATAAAAATGTATTTTTCTAATTTAAGGGTTTTGGCAACCATGTTACTATTATTGTACTGAAGTACCACCTTTTTCTTTTAATCTGACAAATTTAAGTTCGACTAATTGATCTACAATCATTGTTTCCATTTATTGCAAAAGTTGTTATTTCTGATCTGTTATAATAAAGAGTTAAACATTTTAAAGGTAGATGTTAAAAGAAACCACATAGTTTGCCTTTGGTATAAGCCATCATTTATTGTTCATTGTTTTTATTCGCACTATTTACTTAGGGAAAGCACCTACCTCATATGCCAGTAAGTTATAATGATACTGAACCTCTGTTCGATTGATTTTCTACTTTAAAAGTCTGATGTGTATTCCAGAAGTATGGAAATTTCTGAATATAATTGTTTGTATAGAATTTAACTTATGTCTTTTTCCCCCTCGAATTCCCTGACAGATGTTATGTCAGATTTTACCCTTTCATTTTCCTTTTACTTGTGACACTGTGATAAAATTATTTTGTTAAGACTATTGAAAAGTACCTATGTAAATATATTTTTCTTTTCTGAGCAGCAAGTTTTATATTAAAACCCCCGAAAGTAATGATGTGCATAATCTATCATATTTAAGTGTGAAAGATTTGTGTTAGGTCTGTCGTATAGAAAAATAAAAAGACTTTACTATTTCACATCATCGTAGGTATTATTTCACAAACATTAATTCCCCCCATTTCTTTGCTATCAGTCCCAACTTCAGAGTCCTTCTACACAACTTTTGCTCCCAAATAACGGGGGTCGTGCATGTTCGAGTCTCAGCCGTATTTTTTTTCTTTTTTTTCTTTTATTTTCTTTTTTTTTCCGCCTTTAATATGACTTGGGTGGGCAGGGGGGACTCTTATGTGCCCCTAGACCAGCCCCCGACGACTGTTTAGTCCAAAAACCCGCTTTTACATCGAAAAAAAAAAATAAAGAATCGGTCGGGATCGAACCCCCAAAACGTCTCGACAGCCTAGATGGTATTGGGACGGGGGGCAAGGGCGATACCACTAGGCTGTCGTGACGCACACCTCTCGGCGACGCGAACTGGAATCCCTATCTACCGCATTGACGGAGCCGACCGAGGCGACTTCCGCTCCGACTCCGTTCATGCCTCTTGGCGCCGAAACTGGCCGGTAGATAGGGATTCCAGTTCGCATAGCCGAACAGTGTGCGTCCCGCCAGCCGAGATGATTAACGCACCTTCCCCCCGTCCCAAATCATCTCGGCTGGCGAGACGTTTTGCAGGTTCAAGTCTCGGCCGTTTTTTTTGTTTTTTTTTAACTCCTCCAATATGACTGGGGTGAGCAGGGGCACTCTAATGTATCCCTAGACCGATCTCCGAGAGTTAATTTGTCCGAGAGCCAGCGTTTACATCGAAAAAAAAAAAAAAAAAAAAAAAAAAGAAGAACCGGTCGGGATCGAATCCGCAAAACGTCTCGACAGCCTAGTTGGTATTGGGACGGGGGGCAAGGGCGATACCACTAGGCTGTCGTGACGCACACCTTGCGGCGGTGCGAACTGGAATCTCTATCCACCGCATGGAAGGGGCCGGCAAACGCGACCTCCGCTCCGCCACCCCGAAACGCCATCTATTGGCCGACCCGGTAAACGCTCCTCCCGTTTCGTCTTCGAAAAACGCGAAAAAAAACGCGATTTTACCCGGAGGTCAGCAGGAGCGAGGAGGTAGCCTCTTGTGCAAGTGTGCGTTCTCCGAGTCCGGGTCAGCCAACAGATGGCGCCACCATGCGTTGTTGTTGCGCGCTAGGCCTTGAGTCGGCAGAGCCTATAGGGCCTAGTCACAGTTTGCGTCGGGCGCGGGGGGAACTTTTTCCCCAATCTAGCTCTCGTTGCGCAACTTATGCGCACGAATTTTTCTTGTAGACATTGGAAAACACACTGAACTTGAAGTGGTCGGGAAACTTAGGCCGAGCCTTCCACCATACAAAGAAAAAGTTAGACTTAGCTGTTTGACATTTCAATGTGAGAATCGAGTGGCAACGTATTGTTCACAATGTAATATGGTTCCCTCATCATTTAGATGATCGAAATAAAAATTCGTGCGCATAAGTCACGCGCCGAGAGTTGGTCGAGAACGAAACTTCCCAACCGGACGTAGAGTTCTTGGACCTGGCCCTATAGGCTCTGCCTTGTCGAGGCCTAGCGCGAAACAACAACGCATGGTGGCGCCATCTGTTGGCTGACCTGGAACCGGAGAATGCACACTTGCACAGGAGGCTACCTCCTCGCTCCTGCTGACCTCCGGGTAGAATCGCGATTTTTTCGCGTTTTTCGAAGACGAAACGGGAGCGTTTACCGGTTCTCCGAGTCCGGATCAGCCAACAGATGGCGCTACCATGCGTTGTTGTTGCGCGCTAGGCCTTGAGACGGCAGAGCCTATAGGGCCTAGTCCAAGTTTGCTTCGAGCGGGGGGAACTTTTCTCCCCAACCAGCGCTAGATGCGTGACTTATGCGCACGAATTTTTATTTCGATCATCTAAATGATGAGGGAACCATATTACATTGTGAACAATACGTTGCCACTCGATTCTCACATTGAAATGTCAAACAGCTAAGTCTAACTTTTTCTTTGTATGGTGGAAGGCTCGGCCTAAGTTTCCCGACCACTTCAAGTTCAGTGTGTTTTCCAATGTCTACAAGAAAAATTCGTGCGCATAAGTTGCGCAACGAGAGCTAGATTGGGGAAAAAGTTCCCCCCGCGCCCGACGCAAACTGTGACTAGGCCCTATAGGCTCTGCCGACTCAAGGCCTAGCGCGCAACAACAACGCATGGTGGCGCCATCTGTTGGCTGACCCGGACTCGGAGAACGCACACTTGCACAAGAGGCTACCTCCTCGCTCCTGCTGACCTCCGGGTAAAATCGCGTTTTTTTTCGCGTTTTTCGAAGACGAAACGGGAGGAGCGTTTACCGGGTCGGCCAATAGATGGCGTTTCGGGGTGGCGGAGCGGAGGTCGCGTTTGCCGGCCCCTTCCATGCGGTGGATAGAGATTCCAGTTCGCACCGCCGCAAGGTGTGCGTCACGACAGCCTAGTGGTATCGCCCTTGCCCCCCGTCCCAATACCAACTAGGCTGTCGAGACGTTTTGCGGATTCGATCCCGACCGGTTCTTCTTTTTTTTTTTTTTCGATGTAAACGCTGGCTCTCGGACAAATTAACTCTCGGAGATCGGTCTAGGGATACATTAGAGTGCCCCTGCTCACCCCAGTCATATTGGAGGAGTTAAAAAAAAAAAAATCGGCCGAGACTTGAACCTGCAAAACGTCTCGCCAGCCGAGATGATTTGGGACGGGGGGAAGGTGCGTTAATCATCTCGGCTGGCGGGACGCACACTGTTCGGCTATGCGAACTGGAATCCCTATCTACCGGCCAGTTTCGGCGCCAAGAGGCATGAACGGAGTCGGAGCGGAAGTCGCCTCGGTCGGCTCCGTCAATGCGGTAGATAGGGATTCCAGTTCGCGTCGCCGAGAGGTGTGCGTCACGACAGCCTAGTGGTATCGCCCTTGCCCCCCGTCCCAATACCATCTAGGCTGTCGAGACGTTTTGGGGGTTCGATCCCGACCGATTCTTTATTTTTTTTTTTCGATGTAAAAGCGGGTTTTTGGACTAAACAGTCGTCGGGGGCTGGTCTAGGGGCACATAAGAGTCCCCCTGCCCACCCAAGTCATATTAAAGGCGGAAAAAAAGAAAATAAAAGAAAAAAAGAAAAATACGGCTGAGACTCGAACATGCACGACCCCGTTATTTGGGAGCAAAAGTTGTGTAGAAGGACTCTGAAGTTGGGACTGATAGCAAAGAAATGGGGGAATTAATGTTTGTGAAATAATACCTACGATGATGTGAAATAGTAAAGTCTTTTATTTTTCTATACGACAGACCTAACACAAATCTTTCACACTTAAATATGATAGATTATGCACATCATTACTTTCGGGGTTTTAATATAAAACTTGCTGCTCAGAAAAGAAAATATATTTACATAGGTACTTTTCAATAGTATTAACAAAATAATTTTATCACAGTGTCACAAGTAAAAGGAAAATGAAAGGGTAAAATCTGACATAACATCTGTCAGGGAATTCGAGGGGGAAAAAGACATAAGTTAAATTCTATACAAACAATTATATTCAGAAATTTCCATACTTCTGGAATACACATCAGACTTTTAAAGTAGAAAATCAATCGAACAGAGGTTCAGTATCATTATAACTTACTGGCATATGAGGTAGGTGCTTTCCCTAAGTAAATAGTGCGAATAAAAACAATGAACAATAAATGATGGCTTATACCAAAGGCAAACTATGTGGTTTCTTTTAACATCTACCTTTAAAATGTTTAACTCTTTATTATAACAGATCAGAAATAACAACTTTTGCAATAAATGGAAACAATGATTGTAGATCAATTAGTCGAACTTAAATTTGTCAGATTAAAAGAAAAAGGTGGTACTTCAGTACAATAATAGTAACATGGTTGCCAAAACCCTTAAATTAGAAAAATACATTTTTATACATGTATAAATATTTCCACAAACCAGCATAGCTCATATACTATTAAAGAAACTTCTCGTTTTTTACTCGTTCTTTACCTCCTGTCCTTGAAGTTATAATTCTTGAGGTAAAAAGAACGAGTATTGTGTTTGGTCACACCTAATTTAGAAACATGGATTCATCTCTATAAATATAGTGCACACATACATGATTATATACTTATTTTAAACAGCATACCGAACTGAATATTTCATATTAGAAGTTTTTTTCTGTTATGGGGAAACAAAAAAATTCATTTAGAGAAAAATTATAAGTTTTAGTACAGAAGCTTTTGATACACCTTAATCATTATTTTATCTTCTAAGTGAACTAAATACTGGCATGCATGATACTATAAAACTTTATAAGAAATGTGTTTCGCTGTTATTGTAGAAGGAAAAGAAGTGATTTCACAAGATAATTCGATGTTTGTTGGTTTTAATGAGGGGAAGACCGTGGAATTGAAAGTAGGTTAGTAGTGCGGTAGAAGCGCCATCTATTGGTAGTGTGACGTATCACGATGCAGAAGTGTCGACGCAAACGATATCTACCGGATAATATAGAAAACGCACGCCGGGATATGTAAACAGAAGAAAACTGATGACAATGAGATAAACTGGTTACCATTGACATCTTGTTATAAATTCGTTGGCATCGTTTGACGGTATTGCGACGGCATTCTGATTTAACTGTAAGTTGTAAGAAGGTAAGTATAAATTTATCGTGAATATAAATATAAGGCAACATTTTACATTGAACTTCTGCTCTCTTAATGGTATTACTCTTAGAAGGGTACCTAATAATTGTGCATTAATGAATTTTTTTCAGCAATGTACGTTACGTTTATTACGTTTGTTACGTTAATTACGTTTATTACGTTAATTACGTTTGTTACGTTAATTACGTTTGTTACGTTAGTTACATTTTAATAATTCTAATAATAATCATATGTTACATTTATGATGTGAACTCTCTACAAGAATGTAATTTTCAACAGTTGACGGCAGTCGATTTTCCTAACTGGCATCAGCATCAGCTGCTCCTCTCTCATCTGCCACACGCTGTTTGGCTCCACAAGGGTTCATCCTTCATGCATCATTTGGTATCATCGATTAAACTTTTTCAACAGACATTTACCAAACATCTTTACTGTAATTTCAATCTAATAGTAACAAACGTAATAATAATTGCTGAAAAAATTCATTAATGTACAATTATTAGAGTACCCTTCTAAGATAAATTATAGTAATACCATTAAGAGAGCAGAAGTTCAATGTAAAATGTTGCCTTATATTTATATTTACGATAAATTTATACTTACCTTCTTACAACTTACAGTTAAATCAGAATGCCGTCGCAATACCGTCAAACGATGCCAACGAATTTATAACAAGATGTCAATGGTAACCAGTTTATCTCATTGTCATCAGTTTTCTTCTGTTTAAATATCCCGGCGTGCGTTTTCTATATTATCCAGTAGATATCGTTACTCTTTCAAAATAAAATTACTACTCCTTATCAAAAATCTTACATTTATACATTATACTTAAAAAGATGAATCCATGTGTCTAAATTAAGTGAGACAAACTACCATATTCTTGATTTTCATCTCCTACTTCGGGTAAAGAACGAGTTTAATTCTTATATACCAAAGCACTTTGGTATATACTTGGCTTCTTGTTTTTTTTTTTTAAGATTTGAAAGAAAGATATAACACTTTGAGTAAGGGACGTACTTGTGATGAACTGATGTCACTACTTAACTATATATACAGCTGTGTAATGAGGAACCGCATCAACTTCCATGAAATAACCATTTCTTTAAAGTTTTAAATCCTTAGGGTAGAAAGATATCAGAGAAACAGTGAGAAGTAATATTTTTCCAGAACACAAACAGATAAGGTTAGATAAGGCAACATTCATTGATTAAATAAAAGGAAAAAAATTAAAAAACAAAGGGGGATTAAATGTTAATGTATGTTTTGGGTTGGTGGTTTCGGGTGTATTGGTCTAGGAGAAGCTTTGAAACAAAAAGAATATCAAAGCATTTTCCAAATATTGATTTTGAAATCAATTGTGACCTTAACCCTTGGCAACACGAAAACCTGCTTACCTTAGGTTGCTACAAAACTGAAAGATTGTAGGATACATCCACCTGCAGTCAGTAGTTAAATCCTCTCATAGGGCATCATTGCAGCATACCATATCAAAACAATGCACCATAACCCTACAGACATTATGCCAACTATGTTGTTTTAATGACAGGAAGTGCTGCCCAACTGAGATTTAGGAGTAGATTCACACTTCTGTACCAGAACTGTCACACTGACTAAAGGCAGAGCCTATAGGGCCTAGTCCAAGTTCGCTTCGAGCGGGGGGAACTTTTCTCCTCAACCGGCTCTAGGCTCCGTCCGAATTCTATGTCGGTATGGTCGGAGCGGTCGGTTCGGACGGTGCACCGCAAGAGAGACAGATGCTGCATATCTAGATAGCATCTGTCTCTCTCGCACCGACCGAGCCGACCGTTCCGACCATACCGACATAGAATTCGGACGGAGCCCTAGATGCGTGACTTATGCGCACGAATTTTTCTTGTAGACATTGCAAAACATTTCATAAGTTTCATCGGCAAACACTGAACTTGACTTGGTTGGGAAACTTTGACTCACCCTTCGCCCATATTTCGAAAAACTTGGACTTGGTTATATGACGTTTCAATTTCAGAATCGAGAGCCAACGTATGATAACAATTTAATGTGGTTCCCCCATCATTTAGATGATCGAAATAAAATTTCGTGCGCATAGGTTACGCCTCGAGGGTAGGTTGGGCACAAAACTTTCCAGTCGTGCGAAGGAAAGTTGAGCTATGATACGGTCTGAGCATGAGGGAATGCATACAGTACTTATGCGCGAGTATGCTTTAAAAGCACCGCGCGCGCAACAACGCTGGGTCAGTTTAAAGCGCCATCTTGCGGCCGTAACGTGATGTGAGCCTGAAACCAGCTAATCATATCTGGTGATTCCCTGCTGCGACCAAATGCGAGGTGAGAGAGGCTACCTCCACGCTCCTGCAGACCTTCGGGTCAAACTGCCTCCAAACGCCTCGTTTTTCGTCTCGTCGATGCGTCAAATGGTCTGCCTACCTCTCAGGCGCGAATGTGACAAGAATTTGAGACGGCGTGGCGGCGCGGCACACTCAACCAACGCGACTTCCCTTTCCCTCCCCGCTCCCATTGCTTCCATTCCTTTACTTTTCCTCACAAGTTCTGGCCCAGGCGTGAGCGGCGTGAGGCCGGCCGGGCGCGACGGTCAACCAGCGCGGCTTTCCTTCCCTGTTAGCTGACCTCCTCATCCTCTATAATCGGTTCGGAATAAGCTATCTGTTGAGGCGCCAGTTGTAGCCACAACTTTGTGGCCACAAACAGGCACGTTGCGCTCGCGACCATAGGGGACTTGAAGAGGGGGGGGGGGGGGGGTAACGAGGCGCAACATGGCGGGGAGGAAGTACACTCGTGGAGGAAAGAACCACGTTTTCAGGATACACTTTCCAGTACAAAAAGCTGTTTACTTTAGCGGTTTAGTGCGTAGTGTGTGGAAGGTGCAGGCTGGATGGGCGCCCCCTGCCCGCGGGCTAGGACGACAAAGGGTCTCACACTGCAGCCCTTCGCCCTTCCCGTTGCTCCACGTCCGCCCTTCGCCCGCGGCCACGACGACATGTTCACCGTTTCACTTGAAAAATGGCAAGTTTGCACGGTGTCGCACGAAAAAAATAAAAACGCAGCAATCGATTTTTGGAAGTTCCTGCTGCTCGCCCCCCTTTCCCCGCGGAACACAGGGGAGACGCGGGGCGGAGCGGCCGGAGCGGCCCCGTGGGGACCCGCGAGGCGGCGACGACGGTGGCGCGACATGTCGGCGAAACCCTCGCGGGCTAACAGTAGGAGTGGAGGGGGGGGGGGGACCGTTTGCACTCTATAACCCTGTCATCGAAGAAACTAGCTGCTGGGAACCCCAGCCGCCCCACCCATGGCCCGGCCTGGCCGTATCAGCCTGTGGTGCACCCCGCCGCCCCCGCCGCCCCCGCCGCCCCATCGGTACAGTCCGACTGCTGTAGTCCCGGGGGCAGCGGGGGCCGCACGCACTGTCACAGCGTCCGGAGGCGCGGGGCGGGGCGGGGCGGGGCGTGGCGGGGCGGGGCGGGGCGGGGCGAGGCGGGGCGGGGCGCAGAGCATGTGCAGCAGAGACAGTCGTTGTGGAGGGCGCGCGTGAGCCGGTCTCGGCAGTGAGGGGCTCGCCGGCGGCAGGGCACCACCACCACCAGGGTCCAGGAGGACCCGGGCGGGGCATCAGGGGGCGCCGACGCACCCGCGGGGGCCGCGCAGAGCACCTCACCGCGCACCTCAGCGCGCCCCACCGGCCAGGGCTATATCTGACCTGGCGGGGCCGGCAGGGCCCGGTCGTAAACCCCGGACAATACCCCATTACGGTGCCGGTGGCGGGGCGGGGCGGGGCGCGGCGGGCGGCGGGGGCGCCCCCGGCATGGCGGCTCTGGACCCGGTCCTAGGTGGCTGATAAGCCTAGTCGCCCACGGCCGGACATGGACGCCGGCGTCGACGGCGTGATGCTCATGGCGCCCGTGTTCCCGCCGACGCCGCCGTCGTCCACGTCGTCGCCGGGCCTCGTGGACATGGCGCCGTGCTGGGAGGACGTGGCCGGCGGCGGCTGCTGGAGCGTCCTGGAGCCTTCCCCCGCCGCCGCCGTGCTGGACCCGGTCCTGGACGGCCTGCCCGACGTCAAGCCCGACGTGAGCGAGCTGCTGCAGGCGTCGCTGCGCGCCGACCTGCCCGTCCTCAACGCCGACAGCACCAACTTCCTCCTCGACGTGGACGACGTGGTCGTGGCGGCGGGCGGCGCGCCCCTCGCCGCGCCCTGGGCGCCCCAGTGGACGTACTGCGCCTTCTGCGCGGCCGGCGGCGGCGGCGCCGTGCAGTGCGACGGCGTGGTGCAGCCCGCCGCGCAGGGGTACCTCCAGGCCGTCCCCCAGCTGCAGGCCGTCCCCCAGGTGTCCCAGCTCGGCCCCCCTCAGCTCTACCCCCAGCAGTCGTACTCGCCGTACCCGGCACAGTTCCCGGACGGCCTCGGCCTGTTGTACGTCGACCAGGGCGTCGACCAGGCCTCGGACTCGCGCTGGCCGCCCGCCCTGGGCCCTGCCCTCGGCCTGCCGGCTCCCGGCGACCTCGGCCCGTCCTCGCCCCCCGTGCTCACTCCGGTAGAACCACAAGGTGAGCCCCACACACCACTCTCTGCTAAAGAGCATCCCTTGGCCCGAAGGGGAAACAACTCTGAAATTTTTGTACACCTCGAAATTCAGAAAAATTTTAGGGTTCTCTATATGGGAAAGTTTTCCTAGACAAACCCTGCCTACTAGGCAACATGCCTACACCTATGTACTACAGTTTGCCTTGTAGGCAGGGTTTGTCTAGGAAAACTTTCCCATATGGAAAACCCTAAAAAATTGAGAGTAATTCAAACAATTCAAAAAAAAAAAAAATTAGAAAAAATCACTAAAATTCAGATAAAATGAAAATTTTAAGCAAAACTCAGAGTCGTTTCCCCCTTGCCCTGGCCTTTGCCTCACTATATACTGTAGAGCACACGGTCCTCTACACTGCGTAATTTCATGCAGTGTAAGTCCTCGATTTTTGCTATTCTAAAATGTGCCAAGTTTTCCGCGGTGCAAAAAACCCTGCAGCTAATTTCATATTTATTTGGACGTCTTAAGATTTCAAAAATCACTATTCCTTGACTGTGGAATGAACCTGCGTTACCCGGGGGAAATACTTTGGCGCGGATGTAGGGAAGTGCCACCCACCCGGGCCGCGCCGCCCGGCCCACCTCTGACCGCCCGCCCGGCCCGCCCCCGCGGACCACCCCGGGGTGTGATTCCAGTTCCAGGCAAAGCGTCCAGCGCCTCCAGAGGGCGTGCCTCCAGGCTCACCAGCTCCAGAGACCCGCTCATCTGCGCCAAGTGACGCGCCGCGACGCGCGGGGGACTCGGGGTGGCCGACGACGGCGTCGCGCTCAGCCCGGTGCGGGCTCCGTCGCCGGAGCCGGAGGCGTCTTGTGTGTGAAAAAAATGACAATAAAAAAAAAATAAGGACGATCGAAAAACGGCTGTGGTGCATGTCCCCGCCAAACGACGCGCGCGACCCCCGCGAGTCCAGCGAGCGCTAACCTGCTCAACACCCGCAGTATACTCGCAGTACAACTTTGTGGCGATGTGAATACGAAATAACGGTGAAATACAAAGACTAGGTGCGAACTATCGCAAAATGTTGGTCAAAACGGTCACCAAGATGAAAAAGAAAAAAAAAGCTACCCGTTAGTAAATTTGAAGTCGAACGCCATTTCTGAGTAATATCGTGTCATGTTAGCCGTCTGGAAGGTAAAAGTTTATTTAAAAGACATGCAAATTAGAGGCTTGGTATTCCCCTTCCACGGGCTGGCGGAATCAGTATATTGATGTATCAATACCCCGAGGGAGGTTTTAAATCGAGTCCATGTCCGCTCGGAAGAATCGCTGCCTGCGGGGTGCCTGGGGGAAGGGGGGTCTTGCCGACAAAGAGTGCGGCACGACTCGCGAGGACACAGTACGGCCCATTGCAACGGCCAGCGAGGCGGGGCGGAGCTGGGCGGGGCGGGGCGTGGCAGGGCGGGGCGGGGCGGGGCAGGGCGGGGCGTGGCGGGGCGGGGCAGGGCAGGGCGGGGGGGGGGAGGGCGGGGCGGGGCGTGGCAGGGCGGGGCGTGGCAGGGCGGGGCGTGGCAGGGCGGGGCGTGGCAGGGCGGGGCGTGGCAAGGCGGGGCGGGGCGTGGCAGGGCGGGGCGGGGCAGGGCGGGGCGGGGCGGCGGCGGGCGGGGCAGGGCGGCGGCGGGGCGGGGCGGGGCGTGGCGGGGCGTGGCAGGGCGGGGCGGGGCGGGGCGGGGCGGGGCGAGGCGGGGCGGGGCAGGGCGGCGGCGGAGCGGTGCCCTTTTGCGCGGCGCTTCGTCGGCGCAGGACATCCAGTCCGCCTCAATCGGACCGGGACCTCCCTGTGTAGATTCCCTGTAGATGTCCTGGAGAATTCTCCAGGAAGCGTCCTGGATTTACAGCAGTCCAGTGACGAGGCCCGGCCCGGGCGGGGCTCCGCGGGCTGCGGTGGGGTGGGGCGGGGTGGTGGGCTTCTATTTCCATCCAGCACCGCGCGCGCGCGTACGACGTCCAGCCTGTCTCTTCTAGAATGTCCAGGGAGGTTCCCTGGAAATGTCCATGAGATTTCCCTCCCGGCGTTGGTAGTGACGGGGCCCGTGCTGGGGCGCGGCGGGCGGCAGTTGCAGGACTACACGGCGACGGGACCCTCCTCCCCCGCCTGGAAGGCCGCGGAGAGGACTCGGACCCCGCGTGCTGCCGGGGAGGTGTCGGGGCCGGGCCGGAGCCGGAGCCGGAACCAGAACTGGAACAGGAACTGGAACTGGAGGCGGGACCGGACGCGGCCAGGATGAACAGGAAGGAGCGCACGGCTTTCAGTCGGCAGCAGGTCCTGCAGCTGGAGGCTGAGTTCCAGGACTCCAACTACCTCTCCAGGCTGCGGCGCTACGAGATCGCCGTCGCCCTCGGGCTCAGCGAGCGCCAGGTACCTCCCTCTGTACGAGCAACAATTTACAGTTTTCACAAACACTGGAAAAACAAACGTGACATGCGTCGCGTCAATTGGTGTGACCATTTTCGGTCACACCACGTAATGTGATCTAAATTTACGTCACACCATGTGATGCGACGCAAGCTCCAGGATATACGGCACTACTCATAAAACGTCGCATCAAAAACGTGACCAAAACTACGGTCACACCACATGATGCGACCTGTCCAGGCGTCACACTTGCAGGTGTGACGCATGTCACATTTGTTTTTCCAGTGAAGACTTCACCTGATTCCACCGGAATATTTGCAGGCTTTCTGAAATCCGAAAGTTCTCCTGCCATATGCACTGGAAATTTAAAGGTGTGAATGTCGCTCACTTGTGGGTGAGTGACTTGTGACATCCCATTCGTACACCTGAACAAGTAAAAGTTTGAATTTTCCAGGAAATTGAGCACACTTGAAAAGGCAAGTTTGTGAATGAGAATTCACACACCTACAAGTATGCGACACTCACGCCCTTTGGTTCCCACCCACTTTATGTGATACCTGTTGCAGTGCATGGTCTCTGCGGTACGAGTTTATATTTACATTAATTCATTGTTTTTCAGGTAAAAGTGTGGTTCCAGAACAGACGTATGAAGTGGAAGCGGACGCGGGTCGCCTGCCTGCCGACGGACTCGGAGGCGCCCAGCTCCACGTCGGCCGCCGGGGCCGCGCCGGGAGGCGTCACGTGACACGTTTACTCCTGCCCGGCCCGGCGGGCATGCTTGAAAACGACAACTCAAAACTGCGAGGTTCGTGTGCCATCGAGTCCATCGGCGAGGACTCCCCTCTTCTAAACTGAAGTGGCTGCGGGGGAAATACACTGTTAAACCAAGTGTTCAACAGCTCAACACTTGCATGTGTGCAATTTCCAGTCTAGCACGTGCAAGTGCACAATTGTGCAATTTCACACAATTTTAACAAGGACAGTGTTGCACGAGGCAGTTGAACACTTGCAAGTGCACAACTGCTGAGTTAAACTCCTAGAAGTGTACAACAGGCGAGTTAAACTCGTGAAATTGCCGAGTTGCACACTTGTGTGTGCTAGGCTGGAAGTTGCACACATATAATTGTTGAACAGTTGAACACTTGGTTTAACAGTGTACTCAGCGTGTGTGATGTGATCTCTGGTCTCTCTCCGTCCGCAGGGCCCCCATGACTGTTCACCCGCCTCACCGGCAAGTCCGTTGGGTTGCCTACCCACAGGAGCCCCAGGCGCTCGCGGCGCGGTCCACCACTGCCACCGCCGTCCTCGTGGACGAACGTATACACTTATGTTTAGACAATAATAATATAATAATAAATGTGCCATGATTTTATTTTACCACGTTTCAACTTTGATTGTTGCGACTTTATTTCACGAACAAAAACGTCATCGCCAACAATGTTCGAAGTAATCGTGACTTCATTGGAACCGTCGCACCGTCAGAAAAAAAAAAAGGGAAAAAAAAGGCGTCTTTCTCGTCTCCCAGATAAAAGACGAGATGGTATGTCCTTGATCAGAAATAATCCAATCAGTTGCGGCCTCCAAAGGTCATGTTCATTTACTATTTTCATCACGAGATGACTTAAATCCACCCGAGGGGACGCCTCGATGCTAGCCTTCACCGCGGTATTTTCACCACGCCGCGCTGCTGAGCAGATCGCACGGGCTTGTTCACCTCACAGGAAAACGCACCGCTAGGGCACACTTCAGTCTTCTTTTTATTTTTCTCCATCTTCTTCTTCTTTTTTAAATCTTCGGGATAACTTCGAAAAGCTTCCGCCGCGCGCCGACCGGACCTGTTGGGTCTGTCTGTTGGGCGCGCCGGGCTGGGCGGGCAGCCTGCTCGTGGAGGTCGGCGAGAAAGAGAAAGAGGGGGAGGGGGCGAGGGAAGGCCAGGGCCGACCGGGGCGGGGCGGGGCGGGGCGGGGCGGGGCGGGGCGGGCGGCTGAGTGTATGGTCGGCGCCGGCCACGCTGCGGGCCTCGGAGCCCCTCTTTGCTCGCCGGTCTGCGTACTCAGCTTGTACCGGACGTCCTATGAACTCGGAGGCGGGGCGGGGCGGGGCGGGGCGGGGCGGGGCCAGGCGGGGCGGGGCGGGCGGTGAGGCGTGGCGGGGCGTGGCGGGGCGCGCCGCGGACTCTGTAGCTGTAGCGGACGCCACACGGAGCGGCGCGCGGCGCGTTTTTGCGTTCGGTTCGGCTGCTTCGGTGGTCGCCTCGCCCCGCCGCTCTGGCCAGCCTGCCTCTGGCCTGACGTGCAGACAGAACACTCGCCGCGTCCGCGTCACCGGCTGCTCGTGAAATGTGATCCTAGAGAAGGACAAGTTGTGTGACATTCCTCTCACCGACTGCTCTGTGCGTGTGTGTGTGTGTGTGTGCCGCGGGCGGCGCTGGACCGGGCCGGGCGCGCGCCGGGGGTCCCCGGGGTCCTCTTACCACCCCGCCGTGTCGCCGTGGGGGACGCGCCAGCGGCCGGCGTCGCGTGGATTCTGGAGGAGGTGGACATGAGTGAACACTCTCGAATGACATGTGAGACCGACGACTGGTGGTGAACGCCCCTCTGGATAACCGACGCACGCTCACAACGGCGGAAGTCCCGGCCTCAGGTAAGCACACCGCGCCCGCCCCGCCGGCTGTCACCTTCTTACATGTCCTGTACGCTTCTGTCTCCTACTGGCACCTACTGTCACCTACTGTCACCTACTGTCACCTACTGTCACCTACTGTCACTTCCTATAGCTCTGTCACTTCCTGTCACCTACTGTCACCTACTGGCACCTACTGTCACCTACTGGCACCTACTGTCACCTACTGGCACCTACCGGCACCTACTGTCACCTACTGGCACCTACTGTCACCTACTGTCACCTACTGTCACCTACTGGCACCTACTGTCACCTACTGGCACCTACTGGCACCTACTGTCACCTACTGGCACCTACTGTCACCTACTGTCACTTCCTATAGCTTCTTTCACTTCCTGTCACCTACTGTCACCTTCTGCAACCAACTGTCACTTCCTATAGCTTCTGTCACTTCCTGTCATCTAAACCGTCACCTAAACCGTCACCGAAACCGTCACCGAAACCGTCACCTAAACCGTCACCTAAACCGTCACGTAAACCGTCACCTAAACCGTAACCTAAACCGTCACTTAAACCGTCACCTTAACTGTCACCTTAACTGTCACCTCCTATCACCTCCTATCACTTCCTGTCACATTCTGTCACCTCACTTCACCTCATGTCACCTGTTGTCACCTAGTGTCGCCTACTGTTACCTCCAGTCACCCACTGTCACCACTCCCTCCCCGCGCAAACTCGACTTTTAGTTTTTGTGTTGGAGGAAGCGCGACTGACTCCTGTTCGTCACTGTAAAAAATGCCGTCAATATGAACCGTACAAACGGGCATTGTACATGAAATTAACAGTGAAACGCTGTACATTCCGCTCGTTGTACCCTAATGTGTACAATAAATTTTAACAGTTTTCTATTGTGTTTAGAAATAACAGTTCCACACTGTTGTTAAATTGTGGTATTTTATAACAGAGGTTGTGCCCGGGGCTTATAGCGTTGCGCCTACGTGTACTCTTACACTTCGAGCTGGTAACGAAACAATGTCGTGACAACGAGTATTGCCGCTGAGCGAACCGTCCCGAACAGTCCCGAAAGTCTTTCCATTGTGATGGAAATATCCAGGAATGCAAGTGGTGCGCTACGAGTAGGATGTCAACAGCACCACACACCACACAATCTCTCTCTCGCGGTGGCCACTTGGTCGATAGTCCTCGTTTGAGACTTCAAAATGGCGTCAGTGTCACAATTGTTTCGTTTCGCTTGGAGCGCGTCTGTCAAGGCGCCAAACGAATCCAGCGGCGCACCATCCTCCCCCGGGCACAACGTGTCCGATAACACCCCAGGAGGGCGGCGGGGCGGGGTGGGGCGGGGCGGGGCGGGGCGGGGCGGGGCGGGGCGGGGCCGGCCCCTCCCGCCTCTGTTGCTACGGGAGCTCATGGTGGATCGGTCGCGTATGTATGGGAGACCGTGCCGAGAGTGACCAAAAATGTGAATGTGGGGTGAACAGGTGGGTCATGACCACATTGTGACCACGACCTTCTTCTTGCACTCCTCCGCACTCGGCGGCCCGACCTGGCGTCCTGGTCGAAAAGTCACTCCTCTGGTTTCTGGGTCGTGGGTCGTAGGGCCGCAGCAGTGGGCTGAGCACGGCGCCAGCTGCTAGCGTCACCAACGCCACGCCACGCCACGCTGCTGGACCACTGGGCCCCACCAGCTGACTAGCAGCTGACGACAGACAGACAGACAGACAGACAGACAGACAGACAGACAGACAGACAGACAGACAGACAGACAGACAGACAGACAGACAGACCGGCAGATAGAGAAACGCGAGAATGAAATAGGCATGTCTCGTCACGTCACGGTTCAAAATAGACGATTGATAAAACGGAAGCCGAATTCGTATGTTGGTCGTGGGTGGCGTTGGGCTGGGAGGCCTGGGGGGAGGGGGGGGTAGTCATTCACGCGGCGACGTTATCGCGAACTGCCCCACACTATATGCGTGTGTGTGTGTGTGTGTGTGTGTGTGACGAGCCAAGCGGGGTCCACGACAGATGTAATAGCCGAGTCACGAATGTGATAAAACAGGAAATTTGTGAATGGCAGAAGAAATGGTCATCTCGCTGTGATGCACGCTGCAGGACACGCTGCACCACCTGGAGGGAGGAACCCACCCTGCAGAGACAAAGCTGGCTGGGCCGGGACAATATGTGTATCGGAACGAACGTAGGGCGATGGCGAGGACCGAGGAGAGAGAAAGAGAGAGAGAGAGAGAGAGAGAGAGAGAGAGAGAGAGAGAGAGAGAGAGAGAGAGAGAGAGAGAGAGAGAGAGAGAGAGAGAGGCGCGGGCGCGCGTCAGGCTGTCCCTACAGCGCTGGAGCCAGTCCTGGCCAGTCCTGTCCGCCTGTCGCGCCCATACCGTCCATGCGCGGGGACCCCCCCCCCCCCCCTACTGGGCACCGCTAGCTCAACTTCCGGCCGAGCGCCATGCCAGCCTCCGTCGACTGTAGTACAACTTCCGGTCGCCCCCTCTCTACCCGACCCTCTCATGTTCACGTTACGAATAAGGGAGACATCATCGTCTCGCCAAAGCTCAGAGACATCCAAGGGTGTGATGCTCGGGAGGAGGAGGAGGAGGAGGAGGAGGAGGAGGAGGAGGAGGAGGAGGAGGACGGGGTGGAGCGAGTGAGAGAGCCTCCGGGGGTTAGACGGTGTCAAGGACGCCTGCGGCTGCGGCGCTGAGATGACCGTCGCATGGGGGTGAAGGGGAACGGAAGGGGAGGGGGAGGCGGGGGGAGATTGATACGGCGCCACGCCAGGCCACGCCCTCAGGGCCGAGCCGGGCCGCACGGCCGAGCGAGTCGTGCAGGAGAGGTGTGTGTACGTTGGTCTCTCTCTCTCTCTCTCTCTCTCTCTCTCTCTCTCTCTCGCTCTCTCTCTCTCTCGCTCTCTCGCTCTCTCGCTCTCTCGCTCTCTCGCTCTCTCGCTCTCTCGCTCTCTCGCTCTCTCGCTCTCTCGCTCTCTCGCTCTCTCGCTCTCTCGCTCTCTCGCTCTCTCGCTCTCTCGCTCTCACTCTCTTGTATATTTATGAAAAATTACTGTTCGTCAAGTCAATCCACAATAAAGAGCTCAGGAACTCTGGTACTCTCAGGGTACCGCAACACCGCACGGATAAACAACGCGGTGCCTTTTGGATTTATGCCATTGTTCTTTGGAACACTCTACCTGATTATGTAACCAAATGTATTTCTGTCAACACCTTTAAAACTAAGGCCCGCCTGTTCTACCTTGATGTTTCCTGCGCATAATTATATTTAAGTTTCCTCTCTGTTATGCCAACTTCCAACTACGGTGCTACCATATATTCTGTTCTGCTGTCATTCGTGAACATTATTGTACGCTCGTAGGACTCTTTAGTCCTTTTGTACAATTACAGTAAATAAATTCAAATTCAAATTCAATTCAATTCTCTCTCTCTCTCTCTCTCTCTCTCTCTCTCTCTCTCTCTCTCTCTCTCTCTCTCTCTCTCTCTCTCTCTCTCTTTCTCTCTTTCTCTCTCTCTCTCCCTCTCTTGCCCTCTCTCACTCTCTCTCTCCCTCCCTCTCCCTCTCGCTCTCTCCCTCTCGCTCTCTCCCCCTCTCTCTCTCTCTCTCTCTCTCTCTCTCTCTCTCTCTCTCTCTCTCTCTCTCTCTCTCTCTCTCTCTCTCTCCCTCTCGCTCTCTCTCTCTCCCTCTCTCCCCCTCTCTCTCCCCCTCTCTCTCTCTCTCTCTCTCTCTCTCTCTCTCTCTCTCTCTCGCTCTTCTCTCCCCCTCTCTCTCTCCATTCAAAATGTCATTATCACAACGTCGACTCCATTTACAGCCTGTCGGACGTCGGCGACGACGGCGGGCGGCCCGGCCGGGGGCAAGTGCTCCGACGGTGGTGACGCTTAGCTTGGGGAATTCGTACTTGTATCTGTCTCTGTCTGTCTGTCTGTCCGTCCGTGGCGCGTCCGTCTGCCTGTTGCGTGGGTGCAGCGCCCTGTGGTGTGGTGCACATGTCCGCGTTAATAACGAGCAGTGTCCGGGAGCGCGCCTCCTCGGCCGCCTTCGCCCTGCCCTGGCGCCTGTGCCCGCAGCGCGCTGAGGACGCAGAGGCCTCAAGGATGAGGCCTTGGAGGAGGGCTACGTATGGAGTGGTGCACATGTCCGCGTTAATAACGAGCAGTGTCCGGGAGCGCGCCTCCTCGGCCGCCTTCGCCCTGCCCTGGCGCCTGTGCGCGCAGCGCACTGAGGACGCAGAGGCCTCAAGGATGAGGCCTTGGAGGAGGGCTACGTATGGTGTGGTGCACATGTCCGCGTTAATAACGAGCAGTGTCCGGGAGCGCGCCTCCTCGGCCGCCTTCGCCCTGCCCTGGCGCCTGTGCCCGCAGCGCGCTGAGGACGCAGAGGCCTCAAGGATGAGGCCTTGGAGGAGGGCTACGTATGGTGTGGTGCACATGTCCGCGTTAATAACGAGCAGTGTCCGGGAGCGCGCCTCCTCGGCCGCCTTCGCCCTGCCCTGGCGCCTGTGCGCGCAGCGCACTGAGGACGCAGAGGCCTCAAGGATGAGGCCTTGGAGGAGGGCTACGTATGGAGTGGTGCACATGTATAACGAGCAGTGTCCGGGAGCGCGCCTCCTCGGCCGCCTTCGCCCTGCCCTGGCGCCTGTGCGCGCAGCGCACTGAGGACGCAGAGGCCTCAAGGATGAGGCCTTGGAGGAGGGCTACGTATGGTGTGGTGCACATGTCCGCGTTAATAACGAGCAGTGTCCGGGAGCGCGCCTCCTCGGCCGCCTTCGCCCTGCCCTGGCGCCTGTGCCCGCAGCGCGCTGAGGACGCAGAGGCCTCAAGGATGAGGCCTTGGAGGAGGGCTATGTATGGAGTGGTGCACATGTCCGCGTTAATAACGAGCAGTGTCCGGGAGCGCGCCTCCTCGGCCGCCTTCGCCCTGCCCTGGCGCCTGTGCCCGCAGCGCACTGAGGACGCAGAGGCCTCAAGGATGAGGCCTTGGAGGAGGGCTATGTATGGAGTGGTGCACATGCCCGCGTTAATAACGAGCAGTGTCCGGGAGCGCGCCTCCTCGGCCGCCTTCGCCCTGCCCTGGCGCCTGTGCCCGCAGCGCGCTGAGGACGCAGAGGTCTCAAGGATGAGGCCTTGGAGGAGGGCTATGTATGGAGTGGTGCACATGTCCGCGTTAATAACGAGCAGTGTCCGGGAGCGCGCCTCCTCGGCCGCCTTCGCCCTGCCCTGGCGCCTGTGCCCGCAGCGCGCTGAGGACGCAGAGGTCTCAAGGATGAGGCCTTGGAGGAGGGCTATGTATGGAGTGGTGCACATGCCCGCGTTAATAACGAGCAGTGTCCGGGAGCGCGCCTCCTCGGCCGCCTTCGCCCTGCCCTGGCGCCTGTGCCCGCAGCGCACTGAGGACGCAGAGGCCTCAAGGATGAGGCCTTGGAGGAGGGCTATGTATGGAGTGGTGCACATGCCCGCGTTAATAACGAGCAGTGTCCGGGAGCGCGCCTCCTCGGCCGCCTTCGCCCTGCCCTGGCGCCTGTGCCCGCAGCGCACTGAGGACGCAGAGGCCTCAAGGATGAGGCCTTGGAGGAGGGCTATGTATGGAGTGGTGCACATGTCCGCGTTAATAACGAGCAGTGTCCGGGAGCGCGCCTCCTCGGCCGCCTCCGCCCTGCCCTGGCGCCTGTGCCCGCAGCGCGCTGAGGACGCAGAGGCCTCAAGGATGAGGCCTTGGAGGAGGGCTATGTATGGAGTGGTGCACATGTCCGCGTTAATAACGAGCAGTGTCCGGGAGCGCGCCTCCTCGGCCGCCTTCGCCCTGCCCTGGCGCCTGTGCCCGCAGCGCACTGAGGACGCAGAGGTCTCAAGGATGAGGCCTTGGAGGAGGGCTATGTATGGAGTGGTGCACATGCCCGCGTTAATAACGAGCAGTGTCCGGGAGCGCGCCTCCTCGGCCGCCTCCGCCCTGCCCTGGCGCCTGTGCCCGCAGCGCACTGAGGACGCAGAGGTCTCAAGGATGAGGCCTTGGAGGAGGGCTATGTATGGAGTGGTGCACATGTCCGCGTTAATAACGAGCAGTGTCCGGGAGCGCGCCTCCTCGGCCGCCTTCGCCCTGCCCTGGCGCCTGTGCCCGCAGCGCACTGAGGACGCCGAGGTCTCAAGAATGAGGCCTTGGAGGAGGGCTATGTAGGGAGTACACACTAAACGCTTTTGCATGATTTTTTATTTGAAAGTATTTTGGCACAAGAACCATATATTATTAAACTAGACCGAAAATAATTTGACTAATTGTTTTTGGACTTAAGTCGAGGGGTCCTTCACTCCGTTCCGTCATGTACAAACGGAAATTTCATCACTTTTTTCGTCACTTTCAGTCATTTTTAGTCATTTTCAGTCACTTTTCGCCACCCAACCTTTTTTCAGTTTTAGTCATTTTTAAGTCATTTTTAGTCAGTTTCAGTCAATTTTGATCATTTGTAGTCACTTTTCGTCACTTTTTGTCACTTTTCGTCATTTTAAGTCACTTTTCGTCATTTTTTGTCAATTTTAGTAATTTTATTTTAAGTTGTTTTTGTCCTTTTCAGTCAATTTAAGTCATTTTTAGTCATTGACTTATTTTTAATCTTTAGTCATGTACACGAAAAATCGAAGTGAAGGACCCCTCGACTTAAGTTCCTTTGTCAAGTCATCAGTGAGTTATGCACAACAATTTATGCACAACTATGCACACATTGTACATAATTATGCACAAATTTGTGCATAAGGGACAGAGTTAGGCATAGTTATGCAGAAAAAATTGTGCAAAGTTCTGGTTGCTTAAAATCCTGCAAGGCTTATGCACAATAAAGTGCATAAGGGTTTAGTGTGGGCACTCCGCACATAGATAGTCCTCCTCCAAGATGAGGCAGCTAGGAGTACGCTGACCCGACGAGTGCAAGTCCACAACTCAATAGGTGTAGCAGGACGTGAGTTCTAGTCCTCCCGCCCGCGAGCGCCTCGGTGTGTGTGTGTGTGCTCCCGTACGCAAGGTAGATTTCGGTGACTAAAAGAGAGGGAGGGGAGCCTGGCCGGGCGTAAGCGATGCGGTATCACGATGCTGCGTCTTGGCGCTGTGCGGCACGCCCCCGCCCCGCCCCGCCCCGCCCCGCCCCGCCCCGCCCCGCCATGTGACAGCCGAGTCGCTTAGGGGCTGAGGCTCGGGCGCGCGGGCAGGCGGCAGTCTTCAGCACAGCAGAGTGAGTCCCACCCAGCCCGGTTCCGCTGAGGACGACCGGGTACCTCTGACTTGGCTCCACCCCGACAGACACGTGAGTACCGCCTCCCGCGCAGGGGTCCGTAACTTAACCCTTTAAGGTTATAACTTTTAACTTATGGGCCACTGACTAAACGTTAAGTTATGGACTTGGTGTGCCGGATAGAAGGTGGACGTTCACCAGGTTGATTTTCGACAACCGCGGTATACATGGATATCGCTATATATCGTTATAACTTTAACTTTTAATAAAAATTCGAAACGTTACGATAGAGTAACTAACGCAAAACAAAGTTATGTTATGTTACGGACCCCTGCTCCCGTGGCCCGCGAGGTACTCGTGAGGCACTCGTCGGCAAGGTACAGGCCGCTGTGCAGGCGCTCAGAAATACTAAATCTTGCAGCAACCAGAGTGGGTACGGTCGGATCAAAGACAACCATGAGAACATGGAGATATCACGCTGCTGTGCTGACAGAAGCTCAGTCAGTCCGTATCGAACTAGCCAGGCAAGCCTTCGGCTTGAATGCAGGGCGTCGTAGCGTAACGAAAATTGTTTTGGCCTTCTTCACACTTTTTCGTTAATATCTCATGAACCGTGCTAGGTATCCTGACAGGCTCTGGCTCAATAGAGAGCTAAGATTGCACTTTAATTTCGTTGCCTTATGAATGAAAGTGATAAAACTAGTCCTTGAGCCCTAAAACAATTTTCGTTATTTTGAGAAGGGAAATAACGTTATTTCCCCATCCGAAAAAACGAAAATTATTTTAGGGCTCAAGGACTAGTTTTATCACTTTCATTCATAAGGTAAAAAAATTAAAGTGCAATCTTATCTCTTTAATGAACCCTAGCTTGTCATGATACCTTGCACGGTTCATGAGATATTGACGAAAAAGTGTGAACGAGGCCAAAACAATTTTCGTTACGTTACGACACCCTGCTTGAATGATGAGCAGACTCCGGCCCGGGCCCTGCAGGGGCTAGGTAGGCCACCAGGCGGGGCACGCGTGTCCGGTGGGCCTGCCTACCCTCCAGGCGCCCTCCCGCGCCCCGCGCCGTAGCTCCGCGCCGTCCAGCAGCTCCAGCACTTCCTGACTGCTGGAGCGGATGGAGCCCCGCCCCGCCCCGCCCCGCCTCGCCCCGCCCCGCCCCGCCCCGCCACGGCCGCGGGCGTTGGCTCGCGCCTCGACTGGGACGACTGGAACGCCTTGTGGCTCTCCGGTGGAGGGATGCTGAGTCGGTCCACGCCACGCCACGCCACGCCACGCCACGCCACGCCTGCACTTGCTAACCTTGACCCAGTTCCGAACTGCCCCGGCCCGGCCCGGCCCGACCCGGCCTGCCCCCCTCCACCCGTACCGCGCGCCGCCCAAACGAGCCAGGGCTGCCGGGTATGTCGCTATAATCAGCAGGTGCCTTAAAACGTCATCGAAAGGCTCGTATTCTTTTGTTCCCACCATGGGGCGCCATCGGAGGAAACTGCTTACCATACGCACGGTAAATCTATTTCCTGGGACCTAACAGAAAAGTAGGTACTTTTCTAGAAAAGTTCCTTGCATTTCAAGTACTTTTCCTGGAAATACCCAGGAATTTTCTTGGAAAAGTACCTGCTTTCCAGGGCGTCCCAGGAAACAGATTTACGGTGCGATAACCGTGTCATCACTCACACTTACGATGGAAGTAATTGTAAGCTGTGCCGGAGCATGTGTGCCGGAGCATGTGTGCCGGAGCCTGTGCCGGAGCCTGTGCCGGAGCCTGTGCCGGAGCCTGTGCCGGAGCCTGTGCCGGAGCCTGTGTCGGAGCCTGTGCCGGAGCCTGTGCCGGAGCCTGTGCCGGAGCCTGTGCCGGAGCCTGTGCCGGAGCCTGTGCCGGAGCCTGTGTCGGAGCCTGTGCCGGAGCCTGTGCCGGAGCCCGCGCCGGAGCCCGGCCGGGCCCAGGCGTGACTGTCTGGAGAGATAAGCCCTGACGCCAGCCCCTCCCCCGGTTCTCCTCAGCGCAGGGAAATAATTTCTCTTTTGAAGCGGCGCGCGCAAGCGAGGTATCGAATTGGCGATTAATGGCAGCTTGGCCCGCGCCCCTTCAAGCCTTGGGGGAGCGAGCCCTCGCCCCGCCCCGCCCCACCCCGCCCCGCCCCGCCCCACCCCGCCCCACCTAGCGCAACTCAATCTCTTATCACTCTGCAAATAGTGTCTCCGTCGCCGCCCTGGAAGTAAGAAGGATTAGGAGGAAAGAAGGGAGGGGGAAGCTCTTCATAATCTGCCTGCCCAGGCCGCCAGAGGTAAAGGGGTGGGGGTGGGAGGTCACCCGTGCGAATAGCTCCAAAAAACTGGTGAGGTGAGAGACCCACCCCCACCTCATCTTCCTCCCTCCAGCACCTCAACGCCGTCGGGTGATCCGGCTGGCGACACGTACACACACACACACACACCTAACGCCTGTGTGGATGGCGCCATCACCCCCCCGCGGGCCTCCTACCACCTGACCACACAAGCGTACCGCGTACTCATTTTTTTCCTACGGCGCTAAATGTCAAAAACCCGTGTAAAGATAACAGCTAGAAATGAGTATGTCGACGGACACGGACGCAGAACATAACTGTAAATATTTTAGTCACATTTCTCGCCCGTATTAAGGGCAGTATTTCTACATCGCTCCGTTAGAGTGCACTGGAAAAACAAAGGTGCGACCTAATGCCTCTAAAAGGTGCTATTCTCTAGTGCCTTTAGAAAGGCGCGATTGTGTCCAAAGGCACTAAAATATAGCACCTTTCGGTCAAATTAGTGCCTCTGTAGGGGTGCTGTTTGAATGCCTTGGTAAAGGCACTATTACGAGTAGCACCCCTAAAAGTGTGTTATGTCCTACCTTTGTTTTTGCAGTGTGAGGTTCGCTAAAACGACTCAAAACTAGTCTTTCCTGATGTTTTGATATCGCTCCATTAGAGTGATGTTCGCTTACATGACTCAAAAAGAGTCATGCAAATCGCCGAAAACGTCGTCAAAATGACTCTAATAGAGCGATGTCGATCCGACGCGCACTCCCAGGAGCGAGAAAATTTGATACAGGAAAGTCGCTCTCCCAAGAGAGAGAAAGGTGACTCCTCCATTTACAGCGATTACTACAGGTGGGGCGGAAAAGGAAGAAGCGCCAATAAGGCGCTTACTCGTCCGTCAGAAACTTCCTTCCTTCTTCCTCTTCTTCCTCTTCTTCCCCTTCTTCCCCTTCTTCCTATTCTCAGGAGAAGGAGGACGAGGACGAGGAGGAGGCTGTGTCACGAGATACAGGATCAGGTCGCCCAGGCACTCTGCTATCTTATCTCCCGTCTGTCACGCCCACCCCGCCCCGCCCCGCCCCGCCCCGCCCCGCCCCGCGCCGCGTCCTTCTTGGCTGCCTGTCGCGGGCCGGCGCCACGGGTGAGGAGGGATGCGGAGGTAGAGGTGGTCCATCTCCGCTGCCTCAAAGTGAGCGCTGCATTTCCGATGCGCTCCCCCCACCACCATAAAAAAAAACTGTGGTCCTGAACTTGTAATGTTCTTGAGAGTGCCACGTACTAATAAGTACTTACCTCAGGGTTCTAAACTATTCTCGTTCTGAACATTTTGTACCAAGAACACGTTTCTCCTCTCCTGCTGGAAAAACATGTGTGTGAATGTCACGCTATACTGTAGTAGGTGTGTAAATTTTTATTTGTGCACGTAAACTAGCAAAGGTTTGAAATTTTCCAGAAGTTTCACCCGCTTGAGGGCTAAGTGTTTAAATGGAAATTCACACACACACACATCTAAGTGTGTGACATTCACACACCTGTTGGTTTTCGTCCTGTGGGCGCCGGGAGGGGTGCAGGTGCAGGTATAGGGTCGAGCAGTGATGCCTGCTGCAGGGCTTGGTGCTGTGCCCTGGCGTGGCGGGGCGTGGCGGGGCGGGGCGTGGCGGGGCGTGGCGTGGCGGGGCGGGGCGTGGCGGGGCGTGGCGGCCGGGCGCCAGTGTCAACAGGCTGTGCTCGGCTCTCCCCCCTGTTTGCTCTGTGCGAGAGCCGAGAGCGCGGGTGGCATCGGCAGCGGCCTTGTCACACGTTATGCGTCGCCACGTCACGTCACGGGGACGTCACGGGGACGTCACGGGGACGTCACGCCGCGCGGGCGTCTTGAAAACGTCACGGGGATGTCGCCGCCGGCTCGCGGGGGTGCACGGGAAACCCAAGTGTGTGAATGTCGCACACCCGAAGGTGTGTGGACGTGTGGACTACCATGAGTACACTTGTCTCTACAAGTGTGGGATAATTCTTACACCCAGGTAGAACTCGAAAGTCAAGAAAATGTCAAAGTGACGTCACTGTGACAATTTTTGTCACGAAACAGTGCTTTCTATGAGACAGATTGATATCATTTTGAGATCAAAAAGGGGTCATTGACACGTTTTTGACATCTATGCTCTACCTGGGCAAGTAATCGCAATTTAAATTTGCAAATAAAATCCACACACTTGATACACGCGTGGCACGGGTAGGGGTGGGGAGTGCCGGCGGAGGGGAGGGGGTTGGGGGTTTGAGCTGGGGGGTTGGGTGTATATGAATCTGTTGTTTGCCCGCCTGTGAGTGTGTGTTCCGTGAACCACCCCGGGTAAAGCGCTCCATATGACACCCCCCTAGCTCAGTAACCCCCTGCACATGTGCCCGACCCTGATTTCAACCCCCCCCCCCCCCCACCGTTTCCTCCCCTTAACCACCAGCCCCACCGCACACTGGAAATCCAAGTGTACGAATGTCGCTCACTTGTAGATGAGCGAATAACCATTTACTCACTTGTAGGTGAGCGAATAACCATTCACTTACTTGTAGGTGAGCGAATAGCCATTCGCACACTGCCAGGTGAATGGTTATTCGCTCACCTACAAGTGATTGATTCAGTGGTTATTCGCTCACCTACAAGTGAGTGAATTTATTTGCTTACCTACAAGTGAGTGAATTTATTCGCTCATCTACAAGTGAGCGACATTCGTACAGCGACATTCCAGTGCATGGTTAAGAATACACGGTCAGCTCTTGTCACACGTATTCAAAGTGCATGTTTCACTATTTCGTGATCTTCCGGTAGTAAAGTCGTTTGAAAAAAAAAAGTAGTTTATTGCGGAATTTCCTCATTGCCAATTTTACACACTGCTTGCTCCCGCAAACTAAAAGTCCTGATGTCTTGTGTTGCAGCATGGGGGCGCTCTTCCGCTCCGAGGAGATGGCCCTGTGCCAGCTCTTCATCCAGCCTGAGGCGGCCTACTCCTCCGTGTCCATGCTGGGGGAGCTGGGCATCGTGCAGTTCAGAGACGTGCGTACCGACTCCGCCGCGTAGCGACACTGTTTAAATTTTAAGTCGTCACATTTCGACAAAGTCAGTGCTGCTAAATTTTACTTTTGAAAGGTTCGTCACATGACAAATGGTTCATCACAGTGTGACGAAAGATTCATGCCATGTGACGAAAGATTCATGTCATGTGACGAAAGATTCATGTCATGTGACGAAAGATTTATGTCAAGTGACGTAAGATTTATGTCAAGTGACGAATGTGACGACTGTTTTATCACAGCTCTTGTGACGAAATATTCATGTCATGTGACGAAAGATTTATGTCAAGTGACGAAAGATTTATGTCAAGTGACGAATGTGACGACTGTTTTATCACAGCTCTTGTGACGAAATGTTCGTAACACTATTTATCGTCACGTGACAATTTGTTTTAACAGTGTAGGGAGGCTGAGCACCGTGGGAACGTTCTTCAACTTTTATCTGTGCGCTTCGATAAGCCGCAGCCTAATAATGTCCCTAAATGCCCTGTCAGCTCAACTCGAACGTGAACATGTTCCTCCGGAAGTACGTGAGCGAGGTGCGGCGCTGCGACGAGCTGGAGCGCAAGCTGCGCTACATCGAGGCGGCGGTGCGGGAGGACGGCGTCGCCATCCCGGAGCCGCAGGTCGTGCCCAAGGCGCCCAACCCGCGCGAGATCATCGACCTGGAGGCCAGCCTGGAGAAGACGGAGAACGAGATCGTCCAGCTGAGCCAGAACGCCGTCAACCTCAAGTCCAACTTCGTCGAGCTCCAGGAACTGAGGCACGTCCTGGAGAAGGCGCAGGTGTTCCTCACGGAGGTAAGGGCCCCGAGTGTCCCTGTACCCTTGCACCGCCGCGACGTCGAGGTGCACCCCCCGGGGGGCGCCGCAGCACAGACGGACTACAGCCAGAGCAGGAATATTGTCTTTTTCCAGCAGCGCCATTTGTGTTTCAGCAAGAGGAGTCCGACCCGAGCCGAGCGCTCATAGGCGGGGACGACCGCGGCCGACTCGGGTAGGTACCGTAGGCTATCACCTATAGCCTCCCAGTCAGTGTCGCCCAGGAGTAGGCAAGTAGGTGAAGTACCCCGCGCGAACGCACCCGTGTCAAGCGGGCGGTAGCTTCACCTGCCACCTACCGGGCAAACTCTCTACACGGGGGACAATTTTTTTTTACCACGTAGGTATGGGCACAGATACCTCGCGCCTTATGTAGATGTATTCGGGGGATTTTGGGTCGCCTTCTTACTTGGCCACACTGACTTGACCGGAAGTGCGAAGAGCAAGAGGGCTGCGCCGGAAACGGATACTAACGCGTGAATATGGGGGAATTTCTCGTACCAGCCGTGTAAAATTTTAAAATCTAAAATAAATAATCAGAAAAACGCGACAACAATAAGGAATTAATAGAAAAAAATACACTGTTAAACCAAGTGTGCAAGTGTTCAACACTTGTAAGTGTTGAAAGCCCAGTCTAACACGTTTAAGTGCGTATCTTGACAATTGTACAATTTCAAGTGTCAAATTTGCCAGTTGTACACTTGTAAGTGTTTAACTCGACAGGTATACACTTGCATCTGTTATTCGACAAGGGAAGTGTTGCACGGGACAGTTTAATACTTGCAAGGGCACAACTGTCGACTTGAACACTTACAAACGTACAACTGTCGAGCTTGACACTTACAAGTAGTGTACAACTGGCGAGTTGCACACTTGCACGTGTCAGACTGAAAGTTGCACACTTACAAGTGTTGAACAGTTGCACACTTACTTTGACAGTGTAGATCAGAAAAATTAACGAAAGTCTTCGGCTTGAAGAGAACCTGAGTGACTCTATTGCAGGTTCATCGCGGGCGTGATGGAGCGCTCGCGCGTGCCGGGCTTCGAGCGCATGCTCTGGCGCGTGTCGCGCGGCAACGTGTTCCTGCGGCAGGCCGAGCTGGAGGAGCCGCTCGAGGACCCGGCCACGGGCAACAAGCTCCACAAGACCGTCTTCGTCATCTTCTTCCAGGCAAACCAACTCAACTTTTTATTTGAAAATTCAAAAATTTACTACCGTTTTCCCATGGAATCTGCACACTAACTGGATTTGTATCTTTTATTTGTACAAAGTTAAACAATCAAATTTTTCACACAAATTTGTGCGGCGATTTGAACGAGTTTTTACATACATTTGTACAAATTCATGCAGTTTTTCGCGTAAATTTGTGTGAAAAGATATGTAGGTTTAACTTTGCACGAACGTTTGCACAAAACCATACAAATAGAGTTAGGGTGCGTAAAGACTGTGGCCGTTTTCAATACCAAAATTAAAAAAAAAAAAAAAAAAAAAAACACGCCCATTTTTGGCGATAAATGTGGAAGAGCGCCACACATTGCCGTTGAAAGTGGCCAAATGTTGGCGTTATTTTGGGAGGAGACCACTGATTTAACAGTGTAACTTTGGGGCACTGGAAATGCAAGAGGCCGACCATAGCATTCCTCCTGGAGCGCAGTGGAGTAAGCTTTATGCTTTGTTAGACCAAGTGTTATTCAACTGCTCAACACTTGTATGTGTGCAACTTCCAGACTAGCACGTGCAAGTGCGCAATCGGCAATTGTGCAATTTCACGTGTTTAACTCGACAGTTGTCCACTTCTAAGTGTTTCACTCGACAGTTGTGCACTTGCAAATGTTCAACAAGGATAGTGTTACACGGGGCAGTTGACCACTTGCAAGTACACTTGCAGCTGCACAACACTGCCGAGCTGCACACTTGCGCTTGCTAGGCTTGAAGTTGCACACCTACAAAAGTGTTGAGCAGTTGAACACTTGGCTGAACAGTGCGCTGCTTGCAGGGCGAGAACCTGAAGGCCAGGGTGAAGAAGGTCTGCGCGGGCTTCCACGCGAGCACGTACCACTGCCCCAGCTCGGCCATCGAGCGCAAGGAGAAGCTGGACCAGCTCAAGACGCAGCTCGAGGACCTCAACATGGTCCTCAGCCAGACGCGCGACCACCGGCACCGCGTCCTCCTGTCGGTCGGCAAGGAGGTCACCAAGTGGATGGTGATGGTGCGCAAGACCAAGGCCATCTACCACACGCTCAACATGTTCAACATGGACGTGACCAAGAAGTGCCAGATCGGCGAGTGCTGGGTGCCGTACGAGGACCTGGGCCTGGTCCGCAGCGCGCTGGCCGACGGCGGGGTGAGTGAGCACGAGCACTGTAAAAAATATCTTTGTAAATTTACGACATTTTTCGTAATTTGCGATTTACAAACGGTGTTGCAACTTTACGATCAAAATCATAAATTTACGAAAGCCGTGTATGAAAGCTCGTTTACAACTCACAATTCAATACCAAGTGCCCTTAAAATTTTGTAATTTTACAATTTGATATCGTAACTTTACAACATATCTCATGGAAAATTTTCCCGTAACCCTTACAAATATTTCTCACAGTGATTGGGTTTTCGATGCGTACGTACCGTTTGCTATATTCTTCGGAACGCTTGTCTGGCAGAAAGCCGTCGGCAGCTCGATCCAGTCGTTCGTCAACATCATCGAGACGGCGGAGAACCCGCCGACCTTCATCAGGACCAACAAGTTCACGGCGGGCTTCCAGGCGCTCGTGGACGCGTACGCCGTCACCAGCTACCGGGAGGTGAACCCAGGTACGTGAGCCACGGCCCGGCCCGCCCGGGAAGAACTTGCTAGGTGCGAGCACGAGGGGAAAACGATTACCCCTGGATTACCCTTGGAGATTACCCCTGGATTACCTTTGGAGATTACCCCTGGATTACCTTGGAGATTACCCTTGGATAACCCCCGGAGATTAACCCTAGGGATTGCCTGTGGGGATTACGACTGGAAATTACCCCTGAGAATTACCCCTGGAAATTACCCATGGAAATTGCCCCTGGAAATTGCCCCTAAATTACCCCTGGAAATCACCCCTGGAAATCACCCTCGGAAAATGTCCCTTGGAAATTACCCCTGGGTTTACCCCTGGAAATTACCCCTGGAAATCACCCTTGGAAATCACCCTTGGAAATTACCCCTGGAAATTACCCTTCCCCATTTGTAACCCTGCCCGTGCTCGGGCCTGCTCGGTTGGCAGCCCTGTACACCATCGTCACGTTCCCGTTCCTCTTCGCCGTCATGTTCGGCGACCTGGGCCACGGCCTCATCGTCACGCTGTTCGCCGCGTACCTCTGCATCTGGGAGAAGAAGCTGTCGAAGATGAAGGGCGGCGGTGAGGTCAGTACCGAGTGTCACC
Organism: Frankliniella intonsa; assembly: GCA_033675135.1. Lineage (NCBI taxonomy): Eukaryota > Metazoa > Arthropoda > Insecta > Thysanoptera > Thripidae > Frankliniella > Frankliniella intonsa. Next base: position 9,449,568 of record CM066257.1, read on the forward strand.
TGCCCGTTAGACACTCGTCACGTTACACCACTCCGTTCCGTTACCTGTCACTTTTCATCACTCCGTTCCCTGTCACGTTACACCACTCTGTTCCCTGTCACGTTACACCACTCCGTTCCCTGTCACGTTACACCACTCTGTTCCCTGTCACGTTACACCACTCCGTTCCCTGTCACGTTACACCACTCTGTTCCCTGTCACGTTACACCACTCCGTTTCCTATCCCGTTACACCACTCTGTTACGTGTCCCGTTACACCACTCCGTTATCTGTCACGTTACACCACACCGTTACCTGCCACGTTACAACCAAGCCGTTACCCGTCACGTTACACCACTCCGTTACTTGTCACGCTTTCAGATCTGGACCATCTTCTTCGGCGGTCGCTACATCATCCTCATGATGGGCATCTTCTCCATCTACACGGGCATCATCTACAACGACGTCTTCTCCCTGTCCATGAACATCTTCGGCTCGTCGTGGAACGCGACCCGCATCGCCTACTCGGCCAGCCTGAACCAGAGCAGGCACATCACCATGGACCCCGCCACCACGGACTACGCCCAGGTCCCCTACGTCATGGGCCTGGACCCCGTGTGGCAGGTGCGTGCTGTTTCAAGTGTGTGAAAGTCGCACACTTATAGGTGTGTGAGCTTTTAGTTGTACACTTGACCCCAAAAAGGAGTCAAATTTCGACGAAAATTCACACTTTTACTTTGTTTGCGTGTTGGAATTAAAATTCTCACTCGTACACCTGGGTGACATTCACACACTTGGGTTTCCATAGTGTTGTAACGAAAAATTGTACATTCAATCATCGTTTTTGTGTGTGTGTGTGTTTTTTTTTAAATTTTTCCCCTCGTTGTTTGCAGACGGCGACGAACAAGATCATCTTCCTCAACTCGTTCAAGATGAAGATCTCCATCATCATCGGTGTGGTGCACATGGTGTTCGGCGTCATGATGAGCCTCATCAACCACGTGTGAGTGTCTGGCGTTTGCGTCCGCCCCGCCGTGCGATACGGAACAAGAAGCAATAAGCCCCCCCCCCCTCCATTCAAGAAAAAAAAATACCTATCGGCCCAAATTTGAAATATTTCCTGTTTCAGCCAGAACCGCAAGTACATAAACATTCTCACCGAATTCGTTCCCCAAATGTTGTTCTTGCTGCTGCTCTTCGGATACATGGCCGTGATGATGTTCATGAAGTGGATCCTGTACTGGGCGACCCAAGGCAAGTACTGGCGCACGCCTGTCGGTCACGAGGTTCCCCGCACACACTTGGTGTGTCATGCAGTTGTCATGCGCAATTAAATATCCACACGTTTCGCACATGTTTTTGACCACTCTACCGTACGCCTTGGTTTAAAAAAATGGACAAATTTGTGCAGAGAAGTACATGCATATACCCTAGGGATCGTCCCTATACTACGTGACGTAGAGGTGGGGTAAAAATATTATGGAGCCGCATAAGTTTCAGGACCTCCTCCCTAATGTATACAGACCCCGTAATATTTGAACCCGGGGGTACACTTATTATGAGCCCCCATAAAGGTCCTGAAACTAATGAGGGGCCATAATATTTGTACCCCCCTCTCAAGGTCACGTTCTATATGAACGATCCCTTACACTGTGACACCAAGTGTTCAACTGTTCAACACTTATAAGTGTACAACTTCCAGTATAACAGGTGCAAGTGCGCACCTCGGTATTTGTGCAATTGGAAGTGTCAAACTCGACAGTCGTACACTTGTAAGTGTTTAACTCGACAGTTGTACACTTGCAAATGTTCAACAAGGGAAATGTTGTACGGGGAAGTTGAACACATGCAAGTGCACAAATGTCGAGTTAAACACTTACAAGTGTACAACTGGCAAGTTTGACACGTGGAATTGCACAAATACCGAGTTGTACACTTGGACGTGTAAGACTGGAAGTTGCACACATTCAAGTGTTGAACAGTTGCACACTTGGTTTAACAGTGTAGTGTTCAGAGGTGGATGAACACGGTGTGAACGCTTATTCTCTTCCAGACCCGGCCGAGTTCAAGTCGTCGCCGACCTGCGCGCCCTCCGTGCTCATCACCTTCATCAACATGATGCTCTTCGGCGACAACCCGCAGGCCTTCACGTGCGACGCCTACATGTTCCCCAACCAGCAGAGCGTGCAGAAGGTGCTGGTGCTGGCCGCGCTCGCCTGCATCCCCGTGATGCTGCTGGGCAAGCCCATCGCCATCATGCTCACCAGGAGGAAGCCCAAATACGTGAGTCCAGAGGCCACACTCTTAGAAATCTTGTCGTAAATTAATGACAAAAAAGTCGCTAATTTTCACAGCGACATTATACTGTTAAACCAAGTGTGCAACTGTTGAACACTTGAATGTGTGCAACTTCCAGTCTTACACGTCCAAGTGAACAGCTCGGTATTTGCGCAATTCTAAGTGTCAAACTTACCAGTTGTACACTTGTAAGTGTTTAAGTCGTCATTTTTGCACTTGCATGTGTTCAACTTCCCCGTGCAACATTTCCCTTGTTGAACACTTGCAAGTGTACAACTGTCGAGTTAAACACTTACACATGCACGACTGGCGAGTTTGACACTTTCAATTGCACAAATACCGAGTTGCGCACTTGCACCTGTTATACTGGAAGTTCGACACTTACAAGTGTTGAACAGTTGAACACTTGGTTTCACAGTGTAGTCATTCTGAAACGATTTGGTCGTAGCTCAACGACAAAAATGTCATTTCTCTACGACATTGTTGTATTTTTTTTAACACTGAAGACCTAAAGGGTCGTAAAAGGCGAAGATTGTAGTCGTTTCCTTGCGAATTGTTTCGTAACTGAAGGATCAAAGTCGTACATAAACGACCAAACTCGCAGATTTGCGACCTAAGTTGTAAATTTACGACGGAAGTCGTGAAATTACGAATAAAGTTGAAACTTTTCCACAACCTGCGCCAAAAATTTACGATTTTGTCGTAAGTTTAGGATCAAAGCCGTAAATTTGCGACTTTATTCGTTTTGAAACGAACTGTCTCGTTATGAAAAATGAGCGATCAATTCGTCGTTTAAGGATGACAAAAGTCGTAACTAGAGAGTGTTGTTTAAGAACGACATTATTGTTTTCGAAAATGTCGTCGGCTTACAACTATTGACCAATATTATATACACGCCGCGTGCCCCCAATGTACGGCGTGTCTATAATCACTCCGTACAACTATTTTTAACAGTACAGGAGAGCTTGCAATCAGTGATTTAACACATTGAGTGCGGGAGGTTTTTATTGCCTATGATTTAACACGGGAGCGTGACCATATAGTGGTCATGCCGCACTCAATGCGTTAAAACAATCTTTAATTCCATTTACTGATAAATGATATTCCGTTGGTATGCAGGACATGCGCAGCCGCGGCAAGGGCGAGGTGGCCCAGGGCCTGGAGCTGCAGTCGGCCGAGGAGGCGCAGGAGGTCCTGGGCGCGCAGCAGGACGGCCACGACGAGCACGACGACGAGCCCTTCGGCGAGATCATGGTGCACCAGTGCATCCACACGGTGGAGTACGTCCTGTCCACCGTGTCGCACACCGCCTCCTACCTGCGCCTGTGGGCGCTGTCCCTCGCGCACGCCCGTAAGTACTTCGCGTACCCCATGTACGCTCAGCGTACTTCGCGTACCCCACGTACGCTCAGTGTACTTCGCGTACTCCATGTACGCTCAGTGTACTTCACCTACTCCACGTATTCTTAGTGTACTTCACGAACTCCTTGTACTACAATCAGTGTACTCCACGTACTCGAGTACAACCAGTGTACTTCTCGTACTTCTCGTACTCCTCGTACGCCTAGCGTACTACTCGTTCTCCCTCGTACGCCTAGTGTACTTCGCGTACTCCACGTACGCTCAGTGTACTTCCCTGTACTCTACTACACCCCTGTGTACTCCCCCCCGCAGAGCTCTCCGACGTGCTGTGGAGCATGATCTTCCGTAAGGGCATCATGGCGGGGCAGAGCGAGCACGGCGAGGACAGCAACATGATCCTGGGCGGGGTCTTCATCTACCTCGCGTTCGGCGTGTGGACCTTCTTCACCGTCTCGGTGCTCGTGCTCATGGAGGGGCTGTCCGCCTTCCTCCACACCCTGCGTTTGCACTGGTCAGTACACACTGCGAGGTCGTCACATTACGACGAAGTCAGTGCAAAATTTTACTTTTGAAAGGTTCGTCACATGACAAATGGTTCATCACAGTGTGACGAAAGATTCATGCCATGTGACGAAAGATTCATGTCATGTGACGAAAGATTCATGTCATGTGACGAAAAATTCATGTTAAGTGACGAAATTTATGTCATGTGACGACCGCAGTGACGACTGTTTCATCACAGCCCTTGTGACGAAATATTCGTAGCAATATTTATCGTCACATTACGATTTGGTTTAACAGTTCACTGTTAAAAAAACTCGGAAATTCACGAGGTAATCGTTGTAAAAAAATTGCCAGAGCTCGTCGTGATTTTTAGGGGGAAATCACGACACTTCTTTGTATTCAAAAATTAATTTACTTCAGAAGTATCACGACTAGTCTACAATTATTACAAATTAAGAAAGCAAAGTGCTCGACTTTTGAGAAGTGTTGGGATTTCACAGTCGCTCCGTATCGAGCACGTGCTGGAAAATCAAAATATTTTTAACAGTGTAATAGAACCGAGGCGGTACCGACTATGAAATTTTTGAACACCATGCACATTCTATCGGCTACAAAGTTCGCAGAATTCGGAAAATTCTGGACACTGTTAAAGCTATTTGGAGCCAAATTCCGCCTAGAAAAGCGTGTACTTATGATTTTCTCTGGCAATGTGCTTGTTTCGAGGAAATGGACAACATTTTGCTTTGAGAACACTAAAACTGAATCAAGAGAAAATTTTCTCGAAAACAAGCGAAAGACAGAAGTGTCAAGTTACTTTGGTGGGAGATATCGATACCTTACCGCTGCCACGCCTTTTTCGACCGCAGGGTCGAGTTCATGAGCAAGTTCTACGTGGGCGCGGGCTACGCGTTCCAGCCGTTCGCCTTCAACAACATCCTGGAGACCAGCAGCGCCGAGGAGGACTAGCCTCGCACAGGGCGGCTACCGTCGCGCCACGCAGCCAGTGCCACACAGCTCTCACCGTTCTCGGCGTTCTTCTGCTGATAAACGCGATGACAAACTAGTCCGTGCATTGTGAAACCAAGTGTTCAACTGTTCAACACTAGTAGGTGTGCAACTTCCAGTATAACAGGTGCAAGTGCACAACTCGGTATTTGTGCAATTGGAAGTGTCAAACTCGGCAGTGGTACACTTGTAAGTGTTCAACTCGACAGTTGCACACTTGCAAGTGTTCAGCAAGGGAAATGTTGCACGGGGAAGTTGAACACATTCAAGTGCACAAATGTCGAGTTGAACACTTACAAGTGCTCAACTGGCAAGTTTGACACCTGGAATTGCACAAATACCGAGCTGTACACTTGGACGTGTGAGACTGGAAGTTGCACACATTCAAGTGTTGAACAGTTGCACACTTGGTTTAACAGTGTAGCGAAATACCTGCAGCTCCACCCGCCCTCCGCGGCGCGTTCAGTAAAATTAGGAGATTTACAAGCACCAGAGTGTAAGTCTGATGTGTCGAGTTATTCCAGACGACGGGACTCTTGCACCAGACGTGGAACAAGTTTTGTACCGTGTGTCAAGTCGAGTTCACGGCATTGTGCGGGCTTGCCTATCCGATCTGCCCGTCAGGCACCGTGGCCCCTTGGGTAGGCAGACCCGCAATACTGCGGTGTATTGACTTGACACACGGCACTGTGGCGCTGAAAACTGTTTTGCATTCCATTAGTACCCATATGTGTATTGCGTCTAGAGTAGAGATGATGGGAGATCACAAAAGTTCAGACGAGGTCAACGATCAATGTAAATATTAATATCGCTCATCTATTAAAAAAAAACTGCCAATGCGTAAAAGAGTTTTCGTTACTGCTTAATGCTTTTACCATCCGCTGTATTCCCCTCTCTCTGCTCGGCCCGTTCTGTCGACTCACGCCACAGGCAAGTCAAATCAGGTCATTCCCCGTACCCCGTGACTTGTCGCAAACACGCATGCGCGCGCGCGCACACACACACACACACACACAGCAGGGCGGAAGTCAAATTGCATTCTGCGGCCTGAGCTACCGGCTGTTCCCCTTGTTCACATACACCGGAGGTACACACACACACACACACAAACACGCATGCACAGCAAGGTAAACCAAGCGTTGCGACCTGCATTTTGATAAAAGTGCGAAAAACTATTTTTTTAAAGTGAACGCAGCCGGATACACTGTTAAACCAGTTAAACCGAACCCTGCAGCACTGTAGCTTACGGTGAATTTTCACCGTAAGCTACGGTCAATGTCACTGTAAGGTACGGTGATTCGCCCGCGGATTCACCGTAGCTTTCCGTGACATTCACCGTAGCTTACGGTGAAAATTCACTGTAAGCTACAGTGCTGCAGGGTACACCGTAGCTTACAGTGAAAATCACCGTAAGCTTTTAATAGTGCACTATTCCACCATCCCTCCACTTACACAAATCACTGTGTAATCCCCGCCCGGCCCCTCCCTATAGCACCAGCTGCACCAGCCGGACGTGCTCCATAGCGCCGGGGAGGTAGGCCGCCCATCCGGTGTCCGTGCAGAGGGGCGCGCCTAGCCGGTGTGCGGTGGGGAACCTACCCCCAGGATAATAGTACCGGGCGCCGTCCTAGGATGATCATACCCCCCCCCCCTCACATGTTTCTGCTAGGGGATACCATCATCATGGGGCGATGATACCCCCCCCCCCCCTCCGCTTATGGAAGGTATCATTATCCCGGGATGTTAACATCCCCAGAAACTATTTGACTGCGAGTATTGCCCCCCAGAAACTATTTGACTGCGAGTATTGCCCCCAGAAACTATTTGACTTGCGAATATTGCCGTTCAAGTAGCGTAATAGGGACACCGAGGGGTACCATCATCATGCAGGATGATCATACCCCCCCTCCTTTTCACAGGCCTCGTGTCCCATCACTGTTAATCTTAGTATGTAGTAGTTAGCCACTTTAAACTGCGAAACAAAAGTTCTGAGTTTAAACAACTGCAGAACTACACGGTAAAAAAAGTTTCTTTTATTTCAAGACCCAGTCTTAGATCTGATGGAGAACGCCAATGGTATCCAAGACCGGGTCTTGAAATAAAAGAAACTTTTTTTACCGTGTAGAAAACAGAGTTCTGCAGTTAAAACTGCAGAACTAAAAAGATCACCACTTAAAACTGCAGAACTAAAAGTTCGCCACTTTAAACTGCAGAACTTTTGTTTCGCATTTTAAAGTAGCAAACTACTACACACTAAGATTAGCAGAGCAGAGCACTGCTGAAAATCAAACATTATTTTTCAGCCTGCCCGCGGGCGTCACATCCTGCTCTTGGCCTTCGATACCATGCCGCGGGGGATTTCTTCCCGCGTCAGGCTGACACGGAGGACGTCGTCGCCGTCGTCACGAGGCCCAAGATAGTAAGAGCGAGGGCCGTACCAACCGCCCTAGGCGGCGGTGGTCGAGGGTGGCACGGGGATGGCTGGGGGTGGCCGGGGCCAGAAGGTGTGTGATGTGATAGCGGAAGATGAGAAGAGGAGCGATCGGCTTAGGGGGGCGGGGCGGGGGGGGGCGGGCGGGGCGGGGCGGGGCGGGGCGGGCGGGGCGGGGCGGGGCGGGGTGGGGCGGGGTGGGGTGGGGCGGGGTGGGGTGGGGCGGGGTGGGGTGGGGCGGGGCGGGGTGGGGCGGGGCGGGGCGAGGCGAGGCGGGGCGGGGCGGGGCGGGGCGAAGTGTGGACCATCCTGTCACCCTGTTTACCCCCAGGCTCGGCTCGGCTCGGCTCGGCTCGGCTCGGCTCGGCTCGGCTCGGCTCGGCTCGCCCGAGGCAAATTGATATCATCCTCAGTGACGGAACTGTGCCATCAGCATTACCTTCCGGGCGCGGGAAAGTAATGAAAGTAAGGGAGAAGGCAGTGGGAAGGCGAGGCGTGGCGAGGCGTGGCAGGGCGGGGCGGGGCGGGGCGGGGCGGGGCGGGGCGGGGCGGGGCGTGTGTCCAGGGCGTCCAGGGCCCCGCTGTGTGCAAATGACTCCCCTCCTCTCCCTAACTGGCTATTACGAATGTCCCGTCCGGGAGCCAGAACTGCCTGGGAACCTAACCTCCCCCCTCCCCCCCCCTCCCACCTCTGAGTCTCTTCTGCTTCTCCGCGGCCGCAGATCACTCTGGTTTCTTCTGCTACTGCCACTTACCTTTCTCCTCCCCGTTATGACACTAACGTGTCATCTGATAAAAATAAAGGTGAAATCTCTCGATAGATACGGATATGCATTTATCTAAAAAAAACTGCCAAGGATGCGGACTAAATACGAATCCTTGCAGTTTGAACTGCAAAACTTTTTAGTCTTGCCGTTTCAACTGTTGCACTACATGACACTGTGATGTAGAACGACAGCAGTAAGATTTGCATGCAGGGCATACACCTGAAAAACAAAGGTGCTTAGCAACGCCTTTCCTGGGGCGCTAAAATCAAGTGCTAAGTTTAGTGCCTTTCCTGGGGCACTAAAGCCTTTGCAATGGCACTAAATTTGTATGGAGTATACGCAGCTGGTCAGCTAAAGGTGCTAAGTCCTACCTTTAAAGGGCACTAACAAAATTTAGTGCCTTTCCTGGGGCACTAAATCTTAGTGCCTTTCCAAAGGCACTAAATTTTGTTAGTGCCTTTTAAAGGTAGGACTTAGCTCCTTTGTTTTTCCAGTGTATGTTACAGAAGTTTTTCCAGTGCAGCCGTCCCTCTCGCACAGGGGACGCGCGCCCCCTGGCGACGTGGTGCGGCAGTCTAAATGAGTCTGACGGAGACATAGCGCCCCCTGCCGCCCGGGCCGGCGCCCTCCATTAGTGCGACAGAGAAGGCTTTGCTTATGCCTCCCCAGACGCGCTCCTTCCTCCCCTCCATCAGCGTCACCCCGCAGCCGCGCACTGGAGGCCCAAGTGTGTGAACGTCGCACACTTGCGCGTGCGCCAACTCCCATTCGCACGCCGGCCGGAACAAAAGTGCGGATGAGTGTGAGTTTATCCGTTGGAGTTTCACACATTTTCAGGGTCAAGTGTACGCGTTGGAGATTCGCTCAGGCTACGTAAGGAAAAGTTGTATCAAGATTTTTGTTCTTAAATTTATCATCTGCCAAATATCAGGGAAAAGTCAGAGGGGCGCGGTGCAGCATGCCGCCCCGCCCCGCCCCGCCCCGCCCCGCCCCGCCCCGTCCAGCCCCGCCCAGCCCCGCCCCGCCTCGGCGCGCGGGCGTGAAGCGCCTGCCGGCGAGTGGCATAGGCAGACCCGCTGCACACGTGTGTAGCGAGGTTGCCTACCCTCCGGGCGCTCCGCGCCGGGGACGAGACAACCAGCACCGCGCGCGCGCGCTACGCTGCACTGGGACACCAAATGCGGGAAAGTCGCGCATTTGAGGATGGTGTGTTAATATCCATTCGTGAACATGTACCTATAGGTGTGTTAAGTTCTTGGGAATATTCACGCCTTGGAAGCTCGCCGTTTAAGTAGGGAAGTCTCACGCATAAAAGTGTGCGACATTCACATACCTACCTACAAAAGTGTGTGGCATTTCGAGATTTGAGAGTATCGGGGCCCCGCTGGACCGCACACCCAGAAAAATGAACAGTTGCACGAACCATCGCTCAGGGATAACCATAAAATTATGGTTGGGACAGCCATATTATCGTCGTGTTGACCATAATTTGGAGAGCTCAACTGTAATATTGTTCATGATTTTCTGCTTGTCCCTGAAGTAACCAGACGATGGTTGCCACAATTTTTCATTTTTCTAGGTGCACAGCGCACGAGCGCGCGTCGCTCGGGCCGCGGGCCGGTCCCCGCTCCCCATCTTATCCTCCCTCATCTCTGTACGACTGATTGGAGTCGATGGAAGATCTGCTCGCGGGCGCGGTGCTGGCCACGCGTGTGATATCCTTCCACGCGGCTGGAGACCGAACGGCGGGCGGGGCGGGGCGGGGCGGGCGGGGCGGGGCGGGGCGGGGCGGGGTGGGGCGGGGTGGGGCGGGCCGGGGCGGGCCGGGGCGGGCCGGGGCGGGGCGATCACAGCACAGCATCCAACGGCGCGTGCGGCGGGGAAATCGGCATCACGATTGAGGACGTCCTGGGCATGACGATGTCGCATCTCGCCCTCCTCCTCCTCCTCCTCCTCCTCCTCCTCCTCCTCCTCCTCCTCCTCCTCCTCCTCCTCCTCCTCCTCCTCCTCCTCCTCCTCCTCCCACTCCTTCCCCTCCCCCCACCGCGTCTACATTCCATTTTTCTATCTCAGTAATTTTCTCAATCCACCCTCGTCTCCTGTCCAATAACCCCCACCCCGCACCCCTACGCCAAGTGAACAGAAAGTGTTTACTGACTGCGTAGTAAATCAGTCGAAAGGTCAGTCGATCAGTCAGTCAGTCAGTCAGTCAGTCAGTCAGTCAGTCAGTCAGTCAGTCAGTCCACGACGCACTCTCTATCAGCATTTCATCGTCTCTCGCAGGATTCTCGAGCCACCCTACAGGCGTCATCAGCACCACAGAGTTTTCCTCAATGCGGAAGCATTAGGACGCAGCGCAGCAGGCTTCGGCTGAAGCTGAAAACCGCCCCGGCCCGGCGGCGCTATGAGGCTGCCCCCATAAAATGGGAGGCTTTTTTAGAAATGGTGTTGTTCCCCCCCACGGAGACGCCCTGCCCCGCCCCGCCCCGCCCCGCCCCGCCCGCTGCTTGCGTTTCTTCAAGGCGAGGCTAAAACGATTGGTTTTACTGCCTATGGCAGCCCCGTGGCGGTAGCGGCGTCAGCGGCCGGCTATTGTCTGAAATTGCACGACCTTGTAAAAGACGAAAAATGTCGACACCTATGCTCGCTCCCGCGCCCGGGCGGAAAGCTTCTGCTAGCCTCCCGTCCGCGTGTGTCAAAAGTGCATCCCGGAAACACAAATGTGTGAAAGTCACAAAATTTCGGTTGGCTTCCGCGCTATGGCGTCAGCAATAATTTAAGAAGGCGGTCGTTCCTGTGTTGGTCGGTACAATATTTCAGTTTTCGCGGTACAAAAGACTTCAGTGCCGCTCACACTACTTGGTCCCCGCCCGAGCGGCTTCGCGTGCCGAGGAGCGGAGAAGCGAGCGGACAACCGATTCGCTGACATGCCATTGATTTCCGCCCTCTCGCCGGCCGACGGCCCGCGCTGCCACCGCCGCCGCCGCTCACTGCAAATGCAAGAGTGAGATGTTTGATCTAAACAGAGCGAGATTATTTCCGTTGCATTTATGTGAGACTCAATAGGAACCTCGCTCTTATTAAGAAAAAAATAGTAAATATGACTCAAATTTGGTGAGATTAAAGATAAAAAATCCTCACTCAAAAAGGGCGAGTTTTTCCAATTCTCACTCAAATAGGGCGAGACGTTTAAACTTGTTACTCGAAACAAGCGAGAAAGCCACACTTCGCTCTCGAAGAGAGAGGGAAAATATCGCTCTCTCCTGAGGGCGAGAATCCTCACTCTGGTATTTACAGTGCTGCTTTTGCCGTAGCAACTCACGGTAAAAAAATGACTTTGTTGTGATGATCGACAAGCGATGAGCAAAATCCCGCAAAATCCGATACCGAAAACCAGAGGGTATAGTTGTCACGACCAGACACTTACACGATGACGACTAAGCTGTGGTTTGTTGCCATCGTGCAAGTGTCCGACTGTCACAACCAACTCCTGGTTGTGAGTATCGGATTTAAATACCAGTGATCGAATTATTGCCCATCGACCGGCGGCGTCGATCACCGCGACAGAGTCATTTTTATTCGAGGGGGAATTCACTCTTAACCCGACTATTACGCTGTATTACGCACCGAAATTGTACAGATTTAGCCAAAAACAGGCAAAACCAGCCCAAACTGGCCCAAAAATTGGTGAAATATGAATAATTTTGGCTATCACGCTCCTAGTACGCTTCTATTACGCATGCTATGACGCCTTTATTACGGATAGAGTGACCCGCCGACTATGACGCGAGTTCATTCCTCCTCGTTTTTATTATTCCGTGTTGCTGGTGGTGTTGCTCGAGCTCGTGCTGCCGCTGTCCTGTCGCAGCGGCGGCGCGGCGGCGCTGGTGGCCGCGGGCCGGGGAGGGGAGGAGAGGAGGAGGAGGAGGGAGGGAGGAGGGAGGGAGGGGAGGGGAGGGAGGGAGGGGAGGAGGGGAGGGGAGGAGGGAGGGAGGGGAGGGGAGGGGAGGGGAGGGGAAGGGAGGAGAGGGGAGGGGGAAGGCCCAGCCCGCGGCATGGTGGGGAAGTGTCGGGTCCGCCAAGTGTCGGTCCAGCCTGCCCACTGATTGAGTGTTGAGGCTAGGCCCTGCCCGGTCCTGCCCCTGCCCGGTCCTGCCCCTGCCCGGTCCTGCCCCTGCCCGGTCCTGCCCCGGCCCGGCCCGGCCCGGCCCCCAGCCCGTGGCCCTGGTGCCGTGCCCCTCCCGCCAGTAGTGACCCGCGCCCCGCGCCATGGACTCGGAGTGGCCGCCGTCTCTGCTCGGCGCGGTGAGTACGGGGCGAGCAGCACGCCGCCCCACCCGCGCACCGCCGCCAAGTCCCTCACAAACAGCTCAGCGGCTCGCGTCTTTCGTGACATTTTCTAAATTTACTTGACTTTTAGCAGGTGATATGTTTGTATCAGCAGCTTTGTACTGAAGTAAAGTTACAAGTTAAAGTTGAAACGTCGTCAGTTAAAGTTGTCAAAGTAAAAGTAGTTGTCCAGCGTTAAGCGTAGGAAAGTTAAAGTTGAAGCAGTTGCCTAAAGATATTTTTTTCGTTTGAATTCTTTCTTTCTTTTTATTTTATCCTTAACTTTTGAAAATATCTTCGTTTTGCTGATTTTTTTCTCTAATCTTTTTTTAAGTTTTCTTCAATTTATTTTGAACTTTTCTGACGAATGCAGAGGTGTGCAAATAAGAAAATCGGTGTGTTAAACCCCCCCTCAGACAAGGACGACCTCCATCGCACTGGAAACCCAAGTGTGTGAATGTCCATCACACTTGTAAGCGTGTGAATTTTCACTCACAGACTTTGACAGACATTCGCACACTTGTGTCGGCTCGTCATGACGTCAGGTCAGGCGTGGAGGTTGGCACTGTCATATCGGCAGCGGAGTTCCTGATTGGTCAGGGGACGAGAGCGGAGCGGCGAGTGCCGAACCGAACGGCCCCGTTACACTGTGCGCACCGGGGACATCCGCTTAACGGACCGTGCGGACGCTTAGTAACGCGGTCAGAGCGCGCCGTAACGTTTTAAAAGCGTTACTTTAAGCGTTCCTGTTAGGCGTTACGCACCGCGATGACGCCCAGGCAGGCCCAGATCATGAACTGGGTATGAGAGGGGAGTTTGCAGTGTGCGGCTAGTTCGTCACGTGGTGCTTGACAGTGTCGGCAGCCCTGGCGCGTGGCGGGGAGTGGCGCCTGTGTGACGGCGCGATTCGTCACACGACGTCAAAAAATTTAGTGTTAGCTGTGTGCCGGCTGTGGTGTTCGCGTACGACACGTTTCCTTCCAAGAATAACTCCAAGAAAAAAGGAGTACTTACTTGAAGACTGTCGTATGTAATGTGGGGACTAGTGTAATGCAGAAAGTAGTGAATCTTGCTCCGTCTTTGCTGAGAGACCAGTGTCGCGTGTCGCCAGAAAAGTAGGTAATACGGCGCCCAAACACAGTGGAGTAAAGCGGGCTGCATCTGCGCCTGCCTACTCGGCAACATGTACGCACCTGTGCTGGGGTGCTGCCTAGTAGGCAGGCGCGGATGCAGCCCGCTTAGCTCCACTGTGTTTTGGCGCCGTATTGCCTACTTTTATGGCAGCACTGTGAGAGACCGGCGGTCCGCGCCCGCGCCTCGACGCCCCTACACTTCGCTCTGGCCTCGCAGCCTTGCCCTCCACGTCGTGCTCTGGCACCCCGCAGGCCCGGTGCGAACAGAGGTTAGCTCCAGAGAGAGAGAGAGAGAGAGAGAGAGAGAGAGAGAGAGAGAGAGAGAGAGAGAGAGAGAAGGGGGGGGGGGTGCACAGCGGGGTGTAGCTAATGGCTAAATGTTGACGGCTGCAATGTGTTCCCAAAGTGCCTCAGTGATCGACGTTTTGCCGCGCAGTGCTTGTGCTTCCCCCGCGGAACACTATATTTTCCCAGGGGGCTGGGAGGCATATGGGGCGAGGTCACTCCTAGCGAGCTCTCCTAGAGTCTTCAACGAACCACCCGGTGGTAGGCAATATGTGCTACGCAATCCGCCCAGAAGTAAGGCAAATAGTGCGCATCCCCCTAACTCACACTGGCGACGGGCGTATGAGGGGTCCACCACTCTGGTAATCATGTGTACACTTTTTCCGGTAATCGTTGGTAATCACGTCCCAAAACTTCATCTTTTCCCAGTTTTTCACGCTGTTTTGGATTTTTCCTCATGGAAATATGCCAAAAAAAATAAAATGAGAAGGAATTTAAAGTTTTTTTTTTTTTTTCCTTTCAGAAATTTCACTGAGAACTGTTCGTAGTCACTGGTAATCGGTTATCGTGTATACGCTCCAGAACCCAGAACCGAGTGATAGACCTCTCGCGCATGCATGCACTTGTATGGTCAAGAGTACGTACGGTAAGTCACACGCCTCCAGGTGTGCGACACTCGCACACCTCCAGGTGTGCGACACTCACACACCCCCAGGTATGTGGCACTCACACACCTCCAGGTGTGCGACACTCACACACCTCCAGGTGTGCGACACTCATACACCTCCAGGTGTGCGACACTCACACACCTCCAGGTGTGCGACACTCACACACATACAAGTGTCCTGCTGCCCGCTGCCTGCCGCCGGAGAGAGAAAGGTGTACGTCGTGCAGCCGGAGGGCGGGAGAGGGAGAGGAGGAGGAGAGAGGGGGAGAAGGGGAGAGGGAGAGGAGGAGGAGGGAGAGGGCGAGGGGGAGAGGGCGAGAGGCTGCGCGGGCTCGGCCGGCCTGGCGCTGCGTACTGACAGGACGGACGGCTCAGTCGGGCCGAAGCCGCGCGGCGAGCAGCACACGTACAGGAAGCTAGTGAAAGGGAGGGGAAGTGAGACCCACCACGCCCCGCCCCGCCCCACCCCGCCCCACCCCGCCCCGCCCCCCCCCGGCGCCGCCGCCGGGAGAAAGCCGGGCGCCGCGACGCCCGCCCGCCGGCGTCGGCGACGACGCCGTGGTGGTGTTTACTCTCCTGGCCGTGGCCCCCCGGCCCCGCGTGCGCGCCGTCCTCGCCAGCTGGTCGCGTCCTGGCCCGCCCCGCCCCGCCCCGCCCCGCGGCTGTTCGGCTCCGTCGCGGAGGTGCAGGCCGGCCCCCGAGGCCATGGTGTCGTAGCCGCGATGCTGCGAGGCGCGGGGCCGTGCGACCGGCGCGCGCTCCTCAAGCTGCTCCTCAGCGTCCTCAGCAAGGACGAGCGACTGTGCCTGCTCATGTGCTGCGCCGGCGCCGTCAAGTCCAGCCGACGCAGGGGCGGCAGGGGCAGGTCGTAGCGTGACGGGAGTGACGGTGGTGCAGTGACGGTCCGTGCGCGAGTCACGGTGGCGCAGTGACGGCCTGTGCCCGCGTGACGGTGGTGCAGTGACTGTTTAGTGCGCCGTTTGCTGTGAGTGCAGTGACGACTGGCGCGAGTGACGGTGGTGCAGTGACGATCGTGACGCGTGTGACGGTGCAGCGCGCCGTTGACTGGCGTTTCTGGCGCAGTGACGGCTAGCGCGAGTGACGGGGTGCGGTGACGACTGGTGTGGTGACGGCCGTCTCGTGTGTGACGGCGGCCCCTGTGCACGAGTGCGATTGGTGACGGACGATCAGGTAGAGCGCTGGTCCGCATCCACCTTGATGATATCGTCACGCCGCGCCACGGCCCTCTCCTGCCGGCACGACTTTTAGGACGCTCAGGGAATTCCAGGAGGCATGACAAAACAGGTGAGCAGGTCTCTGCGCCAGTGTCGCCCCCCAAAAATGCACTGCAATATTTTAAGCCGTCACATTACGACAAAGTCAGTGGTAAATTTTCGAGGGGACCGCCACTTCTGTAATCCTGTGTACAGGTTACACTGTATTCCACGTGTCATCCAACTGTAATCCCTCGTCAAAATGCTCAAAATATGGAAAATATCCTGCAATTTTACGATTTACCACCTTAAATTAAGTATGTAATCACGTGTAATCCGTGTAACCTTGTAATCCTGTGCACGTCCGTAAACAGAGTGGTAGCCCCCTCGTAAATTTTAATCCTGAAAGTTTCGTCATAAGGGGTGAGATTCTTTCTGTCCTTCGTTCTGCTTATCGGGTTTACGGGAATGGTATATTTACGTAGGATCTACGCGATAAGTAAGTGTGGTAACGTGGAGGATGCTGCGGACCGCGCGGGCGGGAAACAGGGGTCCGTAACTTAACATAACTTTGCTTTGCGTTAGTTACTATATCGTAACGTTTCGAACTTTTATTAAAAGTTAAGGTTATAACGTTATATTGACTGTCGAAAATCAATATGGTAAAAGTCCACCGTCTATCCGGCACACTTAGTCCATAACTTAACGTTTCGTCAGTGGCCTATGTGTTAAAAGTTATAACTTTAACGTGTAAAGTAACGTTATAAGCACATTCGTGTTAAGGTACGGACCCCTGGCGGGAAAAAAGGTGTGTTCTTTATTTCTGGCTGCCACCCTTACCTCTATCTGAGTGTCGCCGCTCTCTCTCTCTCTCTCTCTCTCTCTCTCTCTCTCTCTCTCTCTCTCTCTCTCTCTCTCTCTCTCTCTCTCTCTCTCTCTCTCTCTCGTAGTAAAAATAAAAACCAGAAAAAAGAAAACAGGATATTAGAACTTTTTCCCCCTCTCGAGCGCGCTTTGCTTTCTGGGCCAGTTTCGTCGCAATATCCTGGCTAGTGGCGGTCGGGTCGATCTGTTTGAGATGACATCTGGCTGGTGGGGCGGGGCGGGGCGGGGCGGGGCGGGGCGGGGCGGGGCGGTGGAGCACGGCGGGGCTGCTGCACGGTGTGGCGCGGCCGGCACTTAGACCCTACCGGGATCAGTATTACGACTCGCCGACAGAAATATTGCACCCGAGTGGGTGGCCCCCCGTCGCGTTCAACCCCCCCCCTCCCCTCCGGCCATCCCCGCGACCTCCTACCCGCGCGTGTCCACGCGTTGGGAAACAACTCTAAAATTTTTATACGCCTCAAACTTCAAAAAAATCCACACACTAACTGGATTTGTGTCTTTCATGTGTGCAAAGTTAAACAATCAAATTTTTCACACAAATTTGTGCGCTGATTTGAACGAATTTGTTCATACATTCGTACAAAGTCAGGCGGTTTTTAGCATAAATTTGTGTGAAACGATATGTATGTTTAACTTTGCACAAAAACATACCCATAACAGTTAGGGTGCACAAACATCTAGTTAAAAAAAAAATGAAAAGAAAATCAGAAAATCACAGGAAATTTTAGAAAAATGGAATACATTTGTTCACTAAAATACAAAGTTTTTTCCCCTTAGCAGGGCACCGGAAGTCGGGCTTTTCTGGGATGGGTATATGACGACTGCGCCTGGAAGCACCTCCAAGATCAGTCAGTCAACAGCAGAATTTGCCTTTAAAAAAAAATTGTGCCAAGTTTAAATTTAGCCGAGCGCTGTGCGAAAAAGGAGGTGTGGCAGTTCTCGGCCTTTGTTGTCGCGCCTCTACCCGTGTGTGCTATCGAGATCGCAATGTCGAAATACAGGAGCGGCCCGTCGCGGCGAGACAGTTTCCGGCCGGCGGACCTCGCGCACAGACACAGAGGTAGAGATTCCACCGCCTTGCAAGGATTCTTCTGATCTTCTGTGCGCTGGTTAACCTTTCGAGTCGAGAATGCGCAGGGAGGTGACGCGAGCGCGCGCGCGCGCGTGTGTGTGTGTCTGTCTGTCTGTTTGTCTGTTTGTCTGTCAGTATGTCTGTCTAAGGGCAGTGGGCGACCCTGCTTCCCTCGCAGATCCGGCCGTAGAGCGCACAGCGCACCGGGGGAAAAATATATACACACACACAGACACACACACACACACACACACACACACACACACACACACACAGATACGCACAGACACGCACACACACCAACGACACCAAAAGCACGTGGGTACAGCATCCTTGTCGCTTTCTTGGAGGAATGCGCGTGTGTCGAGTCCGCAGGTCCGCAGTCGGCAAAAACAACAAAGCACAGAGGAAAGA
This sequence comes from Frankliniella intonsa, assembly GCA_033675135.1. Classification (NCBI taxonomy): domain Eukaryota; kingdom Metazoa; phylum Arthropoda; class Insecta; order Thysanoptera; family Thripidae; genus Frankliniella; species Frankliniella intonsa. The sequence goes on from CM066257.1 coordinate 9,467,916, forward strand.
TCGTATTTTACGCCTAAAACAGGAAGCATGTTCTTGGTTCAAGACTAAATTAGGGTTGGATTGAGTGCCAAAGTGTACTTGAGATATTCCTTTAAGTACACGTTTTACTGGAAAAACTAATGTAACATGCGTCACACCAGAAAGTGTGGCCCCTGGAGAGGTCGCTCATGTGATATGACCGTAGTTTCGGTCACGTTTGTGGTGTGACCGAGGGGGTATTTACTCGCGTATTTCGTAGTACACCCTGGTGCGTAATTAAACGTAATAACGCGAAATTACAGCTAAAAATACGCGTAATTGACGCGTAATACGAGCGTAATAACGCGTAATGAGGGGTGATTACCCCGTAATAACACGTACTATGCGCGTATGAATAACGTAATAACCCGACTACGCGTATTTCGTTGTACATGAAAATTCGGAGTAAATACCCCCTCAGGTGTGACCTCCCATATGTAATCTCGTATATCCAGGAGCTTAGTTGCTTAGGATAGTGCACGGGGCTGTTGAACACTTGCAAGTGCACAACTGTTGAGTTGAACACTTACAAGTGTACAACTGGCGAGTTAGACACTTGCCATTGCACAACTGCCAAGTTGCACGCACTTGCGCGTGCTAGGCTGAAAGTTGCACACATACAAGTGTTGAGCAGTTGAACACTTGTTTTAACAGTGCAGGTGCGTGAATCACACCGTGACCCGTTCTGTTCTCCATTGATTCGGCAAAGCGGCCTTGCTCACGGGGGCCATGGGGGGTCAGGGCAGGAGAAAGTGGAGCCGGCCTGGCCCGGCGCGGCCGCGGCGGGACCCGTATCCCTCCCGCGCGGGTCCCGCCCCTCCTCGCCCCGCTGCGCGTTCCAGGCCCTGCAGGCTCCAGGCCCTCCCCTTGAACACCACTATCATCCCTACTCCTGTTTCCGCGCCAACGCAAAAAAAAAAAAATACGATTTCACGAAATCCTGGTAGGCACGAAGTATGTTTTGGTTTCATCAGAGTTTTTGGTGGATGGTCTATGTAGAAATTAAGTTAAAAATTTCCAACCAATTCATTGAAAAAATTGAATTTTTTTTCTCCGAGTGTTTGATAAGCGACATAAGATAAGGTCACAAGCCTAATTTGAGCTCGTTTGCTTAAACGACTCAGAAGATAGCTTCTCAGTAAGGAAATGTCCGATCAGCTTGATTTTTGAACTATAGGCTCGTTGTGCAATTAGCGTTCGAACACTGAATTCACATTTTTATTCTGACGTGTTCTTTCAGTTTTTAATTTTTAAATTAATGTACATGACTTGAATCAACAGGTCCCTAGCAACGGTCCTCCCCCCTTTCTCCTGCGTACCGCGCAGAGGGGCCGAGCCGAGCACCGGCAACAATACCGATTGGGCTTGGCTCCCCTTCTGAACTGGCACTATCCTGGGGGGTAGGCAACCCGAAGGGGCGTCGCGGTAGACAGAACGGAGCGCGTTTGGGGTGGGAGTGCGTAGTCCTAGGCTAGAACCTCCACTCAACAAAAGAAGGCCGACAGCTCGGCGGCTAGCGCGTCCACCTCGCGACTTTAACTCTTCATATTAGGTGAACGAAATGCTGGACAGTCTAAATGAATGTGTAATTATCAGTTTTGGACCTGCGGAAATCGTTTTGAAAAGTTTCACGTAAGTTCGTCGAGAAGGAAAAAAAGTGATTCGTAAAATGGTTTACGTAAAGAAACACGTAGATGTAAACTAGTTTTGTTCCTTCTCGCGAGATTGAAGTCAAACTTTGCAAAACGATTTCCGCAGATATAAAACTAATATTTCCGCATTCAGTTCACCTTGTTAACGTTTTGGTGACTTTAAACAATGAGTTAAAGTCGCGAGGTGGACGCCGTCAGCCACCGGCCGTGGCGGCATTACAGTCCTAGTCAACAATCAGGAGCCGCGGCGGCCAGCTAGTGGTCGCGTTCAAAACTGTCCTCGTGGTGCATCCTTTTGTACGGCGCGAAACTGCAACGATTCTGACGTGACCACTCCCTCCTTCGAAACTTTTGGACATCGAGGTACAAAGCAACAGGCGATGCTTTTCATTGGTTGAAAATAACCGCGAAATGGTGTCATTGGTTAGAGCTTTCCCCGACCCGGCTCGGCTTCCCTTTCCACGTCTGTTTTCCCGTGACAAGTCGAGCATTGCCATAGAAACGGAGATTTTAACTTCAAATTTCTCAAAATTGGCCACCAACTTTTGGATGGCATTGCAGCAGTGAACTCAGGAGATTTAGTTCTACATCTCTGCCAACTCTTATAACCGCTTAAGGGGTAATTTTAACGAAATCGTAATTTTGGTGTCATTCGATAGAGTTTTTCTTCCTCTTTAAATGACACCAAAATCACAATTTCGTTAAAATGACCCCTTAAGCGGTTATCCGAGCGCCTTGCGCCTGAGGTCGCTTGTCGGTTTTAGATAGGGGGTATCGAATCAAAATCGTATAGAGAATTTCGGTTTTGCATAAGGGGCCGTGCTAATAAAAAAAAAAATCGGATCCTGAGACAAATCCATAAGGCTACTTCGTGCCTAAAAAAAAAAAAAAAATACACAGTCGAAATCACGATTTTGTCGAAGCAGTGGGTGTTTTCACTTTTGGTGCCACGTGCAGTGAAAAGTGCGGTCGTAGGTTTACGGGAAAAATTTCCACAACGAGCCGTTGTAAAAGCACAATTGCAAATCGTAAAATTACAAGCACTACATACCGCCTTGAAATTCATTCACAAACAAAAAAGTTCCGTGGTAAATTTACAACATATTTTGTAAATCGCCGTAAATGTACAAAACTTATCGTACGTCTACAAAGATATTTTTCGCAGTGACTGTGCGAAACAGTTGGAAAACCAACCGTGCACGTGTGTCATATCACCCCTGTTAGGGTTGGGTATGTTTCACTTACCAACTTCAAGAAAGTGCCCACACAGACAAAAGTGCGTCCGCAGGATGAGGGGGAGGGATAGAGTGAGAGGGTGGCGGAGAGAGAGAGAGAGAGAGAGAGAGAGAGAGAGAGAGAGAGAGAGAGAGACAGAGAGAGAGAGGGGGGGGGAGAGAAACGGAGACAAAGGAGGGGCCCATGTAGGGGAATGACCCGGCCCGAGCCACCCGGGCGCACAGCTGACTGTGCAGTAGCCACAATCCTGCATGCTGAGGCGTGCACTGAGTACCTCTGCCCCCTGTCTCTCTCTCTCTCTCTCTCTCTCTCTCTCTCTCTCTCTCTCTCTCTCTCTCTCTCTCTCTCTCTCTCTCTCTCTCCTCTTCTTCTTCTTCTCCTGCCCGGCTTCACTTGTTTTAGGTTGGGCAGGCCGGGCTGGGCCGGGCCTGGCTGAATGGAGCCACCGCTCTCCCACGTGTGTTGTGAATGTGTAAGTGATGAGAATACGCCTCGTTTTGTTTTTAAGGCGGAGGGGGGATCCCGCGCTCACCTGCAATTGTTTGTTTTTGACGAGGGCCTTTCTTTCGAGGGAAGACCTCTCTGCTCTCCATTCTGCGCGGGCGCGCCAAGAGGCACCAAAAAAAAATATAATTATTATTGTGCCGCGCTGGAGGAGAAACCTTGAAAGCTAACTTAAAATCTTGTAACGCCCCACACTCTAAATCTTCTACAAAGATTGTTTTTCGTATAATACAAAGAATTCTGTGCAACCGTAACATACAGAATACTTTCTTGTATTACAACAATTTTTACGTTGTATTACAACGATTTTTCTTTGTATTACAAAGAAAATTTGGCTTTGTATTACGGTTGCACAGAATTTTTTGTAATACAAGAATTTTCTTCGTAAGAATTTAAGATTGCAGCTACCGTGACGTGTGTAACCCAAAGGCTTTTCCTCTAGAATGTTAACTACCCCTTGAAATGTATCCTAAAAGTGGTGAGCCCCGGGAGGTCGACCTCTTGGCCGAAGCGTAGGGAACATTGTGCACAAAATGCATACCGCCCCAGTCATTTTGGTAAACCAAAGGGATTTGCACACACTAAACCCTTAAGCATGATTTTTGCATCGTTATGCACGATTTTATGCAACCATAGTTATGCACACATTTTCATGCATATGCACACATTGTACATAATTATGCACAAATTTGTGCATAAGGGACAGAGTTAGGCATATTTATCCAGAAAAAATTGTGCATAGTTATGGTTGCTTAAAATCCTGCAAGGCTTATGCACAACGTAGTGCATAAGCGTTTAGTGTGCAGTGTTTCTCGGTTTGTTTATGTCTTTCCCACCGAACCGAGACCGAGACCGAGACCACCAGCACCAGCTGCTGGTAAGCTGACTTGTCGTCAGCACCACCCGCCTTCTCCTGCTGATCACCCCCCTCCCCCCCTTCCACCCCCCTCAAGCCTCCCACACCACTCCTGCCCACCCCCACCCCCCACTCTCCTCCTCTCCCTCTCAGACACTTAATTTCATGTCCGAACGCCCCGGAGACCTTGAAAGTGGTGCACGGCGCGTCGTGGGGTGGCAGGGTGGCGTCGTGGCGGGGTGGCGTGCGGCGGGGTGGCGCCGGGCGGGGTGAAGCGGGGGGTCTAATCGGGTCCACGCTGCGCCCCTACCCCGGATATCCCTCCGCTATGGGAGTGAGGGGTGGGCGGGGTAGGAGGGCGGGCAGAACCCTTGCAGGCCGGGTTACTCCTGACTCCATCGGTCACCCCGCGCCGCTCGGGCCAGATCGCCACCGCACCGTCCCTACCCGAGGGGAAAACAACTCTGAATGTTGGTGAACAAGTGTCGCGAATTTTCCCAAATTTCCTCCAAATTTTCCTGAATTTTAAAAATATTTTTGAATTATTTTGAAAACTTTTGAGTTATTTTGAAAACTTTCAAATTTTTTCCAATTTTTTCTGAATTACATGCTGTACGGAAATTTCGGAGCTATTGTCCCCTCGCTTCTGCAACATCAGAATTACCCCACCACGACGCCGTCCCCACCCCCCGGCCCCACTGTCACTTTACCCCACTTCCCCGCCAGCTTCGTGCTCCCGGATCACCACCTGTTGCGGGCCATGCTGTCACTGCGCAGCGCGGCCCTGGCCCTGGCTCTGCTCTGCTCGCCCCCGGACACGGTGGTGGGTGGGGTAAAGGGGTAGGGAGGGGAGGGGAGGGGAGGGGAGGGGAGGGGAGGGAGGGGGCGGGCATAAGCAGGGAGCAGCGGCGGCGCTGTGTGACGCCAGACAGGTGAACTTGGACCATCAACATGTTCTCGTTAACTTCACTCAGGCGGCAAAATGGTTCCCCTCCGGCGCGAAGTCGGCGTCCCGACCAGGAGCAGCCCCATCTCCCTCCCTCCCTCCCTCCGTCCCTCCGTCCCTCCCTCCCTCCCTCCCTCCCTCCCTCCCTCCGTCCCTTCCCTCCGTCCCTTCCCTCCGTCCCTTCCCTCCTCCCCCTACGCGACTGGCTTGCACTAACGAGGACCGGATCTTCGATCGGCCAATTGCCAATTATTTGGCCCTGTTGGTTCAGGAAGGCGCGACCTGATTTGGGGGCTGGGGATTAGACGATGGATTGGGGGTGGGGGGCGTAGGCGGGGGGGGAGGGGGGGCGTTCCTGATTGAAACAAATTGAAAACACTGTTCCGGGCGGCGACCAAGCCAGAAGTGTCAAGTTTGATTGTTTGTGTAAAATGAGTTTGCTGTTTGCCGTGTACACACGCAAAAACAAAAACAAAAACAAAAACAAAATCAGTCCCGTGCTAACCGTTTTAGCTGGTCAATTTAGCACCAGTTTAAATAAAAATAAAAAAAATATGGCTACAGAAAAAATAGCTGCACAGCTAAGTGGCTTTAGCTGCTCAGCTAAGCTATTACCTATGTAGCTAATCGATAGCTGTACAGTGAAAAACCGGTGCTATACAAATTAGCTAAGCCTCTGCAGCTGTTTGTTCACTGGGAGAAATGTTTATAAGAGTTCCGGGAAAATTTTCCATGAGAAATGTCGTAAAGTTACGATATCAATTTGTAAATTTACAAAATTTTAAGCACACTTGGTATCGGCTTGTGATTCTTAAACGAGCACAAATAGGCTTTCGTAAATTTACGAATCCGATCGTAAAGTTACAAACACCGGTTGTAAATCACAAATTACTAAAAAAAAACACTCGTAAATTTACAGAGACATATTTTACAGTGTTGTTTCTCCGGAGCTACACCCAAAAAGCATAGGGAGATTTTGTTGACAACTATTTGTATGTGTCCACAAAAGTACGATGATTTCAAGTACCATGTTTTTGAATCTGTGGACAAATCAACCTCAATTTGTACTCAAATCGTTACCACTTTTACAGTGTAATGGAACAAATGTTCTTGGTTCAGCCAAGGCTCTGAATTGAGCGCCAAACACTGTAAAATCCATCTTAATTTTAAGAACACGTGTTTGAGCTAAAAACTTAGCTGAGACGCTATTTTTTTTTTTTTTTTTTTGCGTGCAGGAGCGCGAGGCGTAGAATGACCCAGTCCCGCGAGGCGCTCACCATCATGGCGGAGTCGGGGCCGACCTTCAGCAAGGCGGGCACCCTGGCCGTGCCGCGGTGGGCGGCGCTCCTGGCGGCGGCCGTGTTCGTCGTGAGCCTGGCGGTGACCGGGCTGGTGGTGTACTCGCTCACGTCGTGCCCCGCCGCCCCCGGGCCCGCCCCCGGCCTCGGCCCCGGCCCCGCGGGGGTCCCGGGCGAGGCGGCGGGGCCGGCGGGGGCGGCGGGGGCGGCCGGGCAGCGCGCCGCCAGGGACAAGACGGACGTGCGCCTGCCGCGCAGCGTGCGCCCCGTCTCCTACGAGATCAGCCTGCTGCCCTTCATCAGGTGCAGTCCAGAGTAGTTAGGTGTTTGGCGCGGACGGAAATGTTTCTTATCTTGCTTTTGACATATGGCTGTGGCATACCTACATTACAGCGCCTATCTTAAATCTGATATCGTTCACCCAATACCATGTTGAACACAAATTTTATGTTTAATGGTCAAAAGACAAGTATGACTTTTAAGAAGTGTTCTGAATGCTTGTATTAAAAGTAAGAAGGTTGTGACTTTTCAATTAACAATTTTTGTAAATGCCAAGAAACCTTTTAAATTTAATAAACTTGTTATGAAATTTCATGACCTTGATTACAATTACAGTTTTATCAAAATTTCTTAACATGGTTCGCAAAGAAATTAAGAAAACTTCTTAAATATCATAAACTGTTATTAAATTTAAGAACCAGTGAAAAGTTATTAAACTTTAAGATATATTAACTCTTTAAATTTCATAATATTTTTACAATCGTAATTCCGAGATGCTCTGATATATTCAAGTACACGCTTTTCTAGGTGTAAAAACTTAGCTGAGACGCTATATTTATTTATTTTCTTCTGCGTGCAGGAGCGCGAGGCGTAGAATGACCCAGTCCCGCGAGGCGCTCACCATCATGGCGGAGTCGGGGCCGACCTTCAGCAAGGCGGGCACCCTGGCCGTGCCGCGGTGGGCGGCGCTCCTGGCGGCAACCGTGTTCGTCGTGAGCCTGGCGGTGACCGGGCTGGTGGTGTACATGCTCGCTCACGTCGTGCCCACCGCCGCTCTCGGCCCGCCCCGGCCTCGGCCCACCGGCCCGCATCCCCGGGCGACAAGCGGGGCCGGCCTTGCATTGATATGGCGGTGGCGGCTCCGGCAGCGCGCCGCCAGGGACAAGACGGACGTGCGCCTGCCGCGCAGCGTGCGCCCCGTCTCCTACGAGATCAGCCTGCTGCCCTTCATCAGGGTGAGTCCAGGGGGATTGCAGGAAAATACACTGTCAAAGTAAGTGTGCAACTGTTCAACACTGGTAAGTGTGCAACTTTCAGTCTGACAAGTGCAAGAGTGCAACTCGCCAGTTGTACACTTGTAAGTGTCAAGCTCGCCGGTTGTACGTTTGCAAGTGTTCAAGTCGACAGTTGTGCACTTGAACGTGTTAAACTGTCCTGTGCAACACTTTCCTTGTTGAACGCAGATGCAAGTGCACAACCGTCGAGTTGAACACTTACAAGTGTACAACTGGCGAGTCAAACACGTGAAATTGCACAATAGTCAAGTTGCGCATGCGCATGCTTTTGATGAACGTGTTAGACTGGGCGTTCGACACGTACAAGTGTTGAACAGTTGCACACTTGGTTTAACAGTGTACTACACAGGCAAAGCCAGGGGAATATCTCAAAGTGTTGTTTTTGTATGGCGTATGGCTATGGTCGGGTCGCAGGGGAACTTCTCCTTCCGCGGCGAGGTGGCCATCGTCCTGAACGTGACGGAGCCCACCAAGAACGTGACCCTGCACGCGCACGGGCTGGCCGTGGACGAGGGCTCGGTGTCGCTGACCCTCCAGGACGCCGACGCGTCCACGGGCGTGCCCCTCGGCCAGCAGAGCCGCGACGCCAAGCGCCAGTTCTACGTCATCAAGACCAGGATGCCGATGAAGCCGGGCACCTACCGCATCAAGCTCAAGTTCACCGGCATGCTCGGCGACGACCTGCAGGGCTTCTACCGCAGCTCGTACATGGAGCGCAACGAAACACGGTACGTCGAATAAAAAAATAAGTTTAAAAGTGAAAAGTTTACTGGAACCCCGTACTCTGGAAAACCAAGCGAGTACATATGTGTTCATTATTTACTGCATACTTACAGGTATTCAGTAAATAATGAATACAGGGGCCTGTATGCGGTAAATAGTGTGTACATGCCAAGGTACACACTATTTGCTGAATACCTTGGCATGTACACACGTAGTTTCTGTGTTATTTTTCGAGTGCACATGCCATCATCAAATAGTGTGTGGCATGTACACACATATTTACCGCAGACAGGCTCCTGTATTCATTATTTACTGAATACCTGTAAGTATGCAGTAAATAATGAATACATGTACCGGGTTGAATGCGTAACGGTGTTGCGAGTTTGCCTACCCCGTTGGCCCGTAAGGCGCCATGGCCCCTGCAGCGCTGGAGAGTATGCAATGCCGCAACACCTGTTACGCATTCAAAGAAACACCCGGTACACACTTGGTTTTCCAGAGTGCGTGAATGGCGTGAACTCCCACTCACTTAAAGAAGTAAATCAGACAGGTATCTCCAAGTGTTAGGACATTCACACACTTGCAGGTGGGTGGCGGTGACGCAGTTCCAGTCGACGGACGCCCGGCGGGCCTTCCCCTGCTTCGACGAGCCGGCGCTCAAGGCGCGCTTCAAGCTGCACCTGGCGCGGCCCAAGGACATGACGACCGTCTCCAACATGCCGCAGCAGCGCGCCTCCACCCCGGTGTGAGTAGCCTGGCCCGGCCTAGGCGCGGCGCCCGACGTGCGTGACGATGATCTTCTCCAGGACGCAGGGTGGGCGTATGACCCGAGGGGTACTTCACTCAAAAAGTCAGTAAAATGTCAGTAAAAAGTCAGTGAAATGTCAGTAAAAAGTCAGTAAAATGTCAGTAAAAAGTCAGTAAAATGTCAGTAAGAAGGCAGTAAAATGTCAGTAAAAAGTCAGTAAAATGTCAGTAAAAATATCAGTGAAAATCAGTAAAATGTCAGTAAAAATCAGTAAAATTTAGACAAATCAAGAAAAAATAATAATATAGAAACAGTCAGTAAAAGTCAAGGAAAATCACGCAAAACAAAAACAGAAACATTGGTGTATACACTGTGAAACCAAGTGTTCAACTGTTCAACACTTCAAAGTATGTGCAACTTCCAGTATAACAGGTGCAAGTGCGCACCTCGGTATTTGTGCAATTGGAAGTGTCAAACTCGCCAGTCGTGCACTTGTAAGTGTTTAACTCGACAGTTGTACACTTGCAAGTGTTAAACAAGGGAAATGTTGCACGGGGAAGTTATGAACACATGCAAGTGAACAATTGTCGAGTTAAACACTTACGAGTGTACAACTGGCAAGTTTGACACTTGGAATTGCACAAATACCGAGTTGTACACTTGGTCGTGTAAGACTGGGAGTTGCACACATTCAAGTGTTGAACAGTTGCACACTTGGTTTAACAAGTGTACGCATGAATTTATAGTGAAGGACCCCTCGGTATAACCTCAGGTTATGCCCACAGCGCCGGCGTGCCCGGCTACGTCTGGGACCACTACGAGGAGTCCGTGCCCATGTCCACGTACCTGGTGGCCTTCGCGGTGACGGACTTCGAGAGCAGGCGGAGCCCCATGCGCAACGGCACGTTCGCCGTGTGGACGCGGCGCGAGGCGGTGGACCAGGCCAGGTACGCGCTGGAGATCGGCCCCCGCGTGCTCGAGTACTTCGAGAAGTACTTCAACATCAAGTACCCGCTGCCCAAGATGGACATGATGGCCCTGCCGGACTTCGCGGCGGGCGCCATGGAGAACTGGGGGCTCATCACGTACCGGGAGATCGCCATGCTGTACCAGGAGGGCGTGTCCATGACCAGCAACAAGCAGCAGGTGGCCACCGTGGTGGCGCACGAGTTGGCCCACCAGTGGTTCGGCAACCTGGTCACGCCGTCCTGGTGGTCCGACCTCTGGCTCAACGAGGGCTTCGCGAGCTACGTCGAGTACCTCGGCGTGAACGCGGTAGGTCACGCGTGGGGCCCAGGCCAGCCCGGAGGGTCATTAGGGAGCTCCCGCGATACTCTCGAACGGGCTACTTCCGGCGTCGACTCTTGACTGCGAGTTTGGGATCACCTGGAAGGTCATCGGAGAGCTCCCCGGAGCAGGCTACTTCCGGGTCGATTCGAGTTCGAGGTACGTGTATTTAAAGGGGACTCGAACGCCGGAAGTAGCCCGTTCGAGACAATGGCTGGGAGCTCTCCGATGACCCTCCTGTAGTTCCTTACTGAGTTTCGAACTCGATCAGTCGAGAGTCGAAACGGAAGTAGCCCGTTCGAGACTATCGTATCGCGGGGAGCCCTCCCCCTCCCCAGTCCAGTCACAGAGCACGCCGCCTCCTTCTCCCCTGCAGGTGGAGCCGTCCTGGCTCATCCTGGACCAGTTCGTGGTGAGCGAGGTGCAGATGGTGTTCGGCCTGGACGCGCTCCAGTCCTCGCACCCGGTGTCCATCGAGGTCGGCAACCCCGACGAGATCAACGAGATCTTTGACCGCATCTCGTACGCAAAGGGTGAGCCCAGCCCTCGCCTCGCTGCGGGACACTTTAAAAGTTTCCGGAAAATTATCATCTCTAGACCCTTTGAAAGTTTCCGGAAAATTATCATCTCTAGACGATTTGAAAGTTTCCGGAAAATTATCATCTCTAGACGATTTGAAAGTTTCCGGAAAATTATCATCTCTAGACACTTTGAAAGTTTCCGGAAAATTATCATCTCTAGACACTTTGAAAGTATCCGGAAAATTATCATCTCTATGCGGGAGGAGGATAACTTACAGAAAAATCAGTAAAAATCAAGGGGAGTCGCGAAATAAACAGAGAAATCGGTGTACGCTTGAAATTTAGAGAACCCCTCGGTTCCCTCCCAGTGCGGACTGAATGCACTGTTGAACCAAGTGTTCAACTGTTCAACACTTGTAAGTGTGCAACTTCCAATAAAACACGTGCAGGTGCGCAACTCGGTATTTGTCCAATTGTCCAAGTGTCAAACTTGCCAGTTGTACAATTGTAAGTGTTAAACTCGACATTTGTGCACTTGCATGTGTTCAACATCCCCGTGCAACATTTTCCTTGTTGAACACTTGCAACTGTACGACTGTACGACTGTACGACTGGCGAGTTTGACACTTCCAATTGCACAAATACCGAGTTGCGCACTTGCACCTGTTATACTGCAAGTTGCACACTTACAAGTGTTGAACAGTTGAACACCTGAATTCACAGTGTGATGCCTCTTCCCGGCCGCAGGCGCCTCCATCATCCGGATGATGGACCACTTCCTGACGACGCGCGTGTTCACGGCGGGGCTGACGCAGTACCTGCGCGCGCGCTCCTACTCGTCGGCGACGCAGAACAACCTGTGGGACGCGCTGACGGCGCAGGCGCACCGCGACCGCGTGCTGCCGGACGACGTGAGCGTCCGCGACATCATGGACACGTGGACGCTGCAGACGGGCTACCCGGTCATCACCGTCACCCGGGGTTACGCGGCGGGCTCGGCGCGCCTCACGCAGCGCCGCTTCGTGCTGCGCGAGATGAACGCCACGACGGCGCAGGACCCGCTCTGGTGAGAGAGAGTGCACCGGGGTCATCCGCGGGGTAATCAAACATAATCTGGGCTAGGGATTTAAAATTACCGGTAATAAAAAATAAAAAAAAAACTTACTGTAACTTACGGTAAGATTGGTAAAGTACCGTAGTTTTTTGTTTTGGAATTATTGCAAAGTTTAATACTTTGGCAAAAACACATGGAAATTTTGAATTTCTTTTACATTTTTTTAAGTTTTCTAATGGCGCCCCCACAATGGACGTTACCGAGGCGGAGCGCCTGCGACACACTAGATAGGCCAACCCGCCATGCCCTCGTGTGAAGTTAGCGGGCTACCCGGAGAGCCCAAGCGCAGGGAAAAGCAGGAATTAAGTTCCTGGTACCCAAAATTTCGTGCCGTCCCCTCCCGATGAGTTCATTGTGGGGGCACCTTACCAGCTACAACTACCTACAAGCGTGAAAGAATTCGATTTTGTGGTTGCAATATCACTGAACAGTGTTTAACTTCGTGAATTCCTCGCGGTTTCTTGGGTGTAAAGTGTAGCTATAAGCTTATTTGCACCGTAAAACCGCCTCTACAGCCTAAACGGTAAGAGATAGAGCGAAACGGACGAACTTTTAGTTCAAAGGGTCTCAACTCGTCGAGTTACCCCTTAGGAGACATGAAATTACTTTTTTAAAATTCTTCATATTTGGTCATGGGCTTATATATGGCATTTTTGAGAAATTGGAGTCCACCTTTCGACCCCAAGATATCAAATTGGGCACGAACTTTTTTCGGCAATCGTCATCCATATAGTCCACCTTCAAAACCCTAAAGACGGATCAAAATCGGAGGGTAACACTAAGGTATGTTCCCTTGTCAGGTGGGTGCCGGTGACCTTCACGACGGAGGCGGTGCGCGACTTCCGGACGACGCGGCCCAGCCACTGGATGCGCCGCGAGCGCGCGCTCGTCATCGAGGCGGTCGGCGCCGAGGCCGACCAGTGGGTCATCTTCAACGTGCAGGAGACGGGCTTCTACCGCGTCAACTACGACAAGACCAACTGGCGCCTCCTCAGCCGCGCGCTCCGCGAGCCCGGCTCCATCGCGGCCGCGAACCGCGCGCAGCTGGTGGACGACGCCCTCAACCTGGCCAGGGGCGGCCACCTGGACTACGGCACGGCCCTGGACGTGACGCGGTACCTGCGCTACGAGAAGGAGTACCTGCCGTGGAAGGCGGCGCTCAACGCGCTCGGCTACATCGACAGCATGCTGGTGGACAGCGGCCACTACGACAAGTTCAAGGTTCGGCCCGGCCCGGCGTGACCATGATGTGGTCACGCTACCGTGTTCAATCCCCACATGGCGCTAAGGGATCGTCACCATACTACGTGACCTAGAGAAGGGGGGGGGGGGTACAAATATTACATACTCTCATTATTTGTTTCAGGACCCTTATCGGAGCTCATAGACCGTCATAATATTTGTACCCCTGGATACAAATATTATGGGATCTGTATACATTGGGGAAGAGGCCCTGAAACTTATGAGGGCCTATAATATTTGTAACCCCGCTCTAGGCCACGTAGTACCGGGTGTCCCGGAGAACACAGGGCAGTCAGTTGCGCTGCCTACGCACTGGCCGCAGGCGCTCTACGGCGAGGGGGGAGTGGATGCGGTGGTAGGAGGCACCCGGCCGCTAGAGTCTCAGGAGAGGGGAGTGTGACGGCCACCCGAGCAGGTGTGGGGGGCGTAGGCGCTAGGCTGGTCCAGGAGCGCACCCCCACGGAGCCGCGACGTGCACCTCGCTACAGGCGAGGGTCCTCCGCGAGATCGCGCATCCCCCGCGGGCCACCCCGCGATGCGCGGCTCATCCGTGGGGGATGCGCGACCTTGCGGAGAACTCGCGCCTCTCGCGGGGGCAGGTCGCGCATCCACCTTGGTGGACCCGCGACGCCGCGAGGGGCACGTTGCGGCTCCGTGGGGTGCGCTCCAAGACCACCCTAGCGCCTACACCCCCCACACCTGCTCGGGTGGCCGTCACACTACTCCCCTCTTCTGAGACTCTAGCGGCCGGGTGTCTCCTACCACCGCACCCCACTTCCCCCTCGCCCTAGAGCGCCTGCGGCCAGTGCGTAGGCAACCCAACTGACTGCCCTGTGTTCTCTGGGACACCCGGTATATGGACGATACCTAACAGCGTGTCCTCCCCAGGCGTACGTGATGAATCTACTGCTGCCGCTGTACGAGGACGTCGGCATGCATGAGCAGCCCGGCGAGCCGCTGCTCCGGGTGCTCACCCGGGTCTCGCTCATGTCCTGGGCGTGCAACTTCGGCCACGAGGACTGCGTCAACACGGCCTTCGACATGTTCTCGCAGTGGCGCCGGGCGTCCGACCCGGACAAGGAGAACCCGTGAGTACGGCGGTGCGCGCCGGCGGGGGCGGGCCGGGCCCGGTGCTGCCAGAAACGTAGGCAATAAGTCAGCCAAACGCAGTGGGGTAAAGTGTGCTGCATTCGCGCCTGGCAACTAGGGGAAATGTAGTACGTACCTCTGCTAGGGTGCTGCCTAGTAGGCAGGCGCAGATGTAGCCGACTTTACCCTACTGCGTTTGGGCGACTTATTGCCTACTTTTCTGGCAACACTTGGGTGGGTGGGCCCCTCAGGCGACTCCTTACTCCCTCTCCCCTCCGTCCCTCCCTTCCTCCCTCCCTCCCTCACTCACTCACTCACTCACTCACTCACTCACTCACTCACTCACTCACTCACTCACTCCTCCTCACTCCTCACTCACTCCTCCTCCTCACTCCCACTCACTCACTCCCTCACTCACTCACTCCTCCTCTCACTCCTCACTCACTCCTCACTCCTCACTCACTCCTCCTCCCTCCCTCCCTCCCTCCCTCCCTCCCTCCCTCACTCACTCACTCACTCACTTTACTCACTCACTCACTCCTTCACTCACTCACTCACTCACTCACTCGCTCACTCACTGTCATCCAGGATCCCCGCCAACCTCAAGCCCGTCGTGTACTGCACGGCGCTGCGCAAGGGCGGCCAGGCCGAGTGGGACTTCGCGTGGGAGCGCTACCTGCGCACCAACGTGGGCTCGGAGAAGGACCTGCTGCTCAACGCGCTGGGCTGCAGCCGCGAGACCTGGATCCTGGGCCGCTTCCTGGAGCGCGCCATGTCGGAGAGCTCGGGCATCCGCAAGCAGGACGTGCCGCGCGTGTTCAGCTCCGTGGCCGGCAGCGTCGTCGGCCAGCCCCTCACCGTGCAGTACCTGCGCGCCAAGTGGCAGCGCGTCGTGCAGTAGTGAGTGCAGGGAGTACACATCCTCCGAGGAGCAGAAGGAAACAACTCGGAATTTTGGTGTACAAATGTCGTGAATTATCTTGAATTTTTGCAAATTTATGTGAATTTTTTAAATTTTTATTGAATTTTAGCTCTAATTTCTCTGAATGTTTGTTAATTTGTCCTGAATTTCTCTGAAATTTTGTTAATTTTTCAAAATCGTTCTGCATTTTTAAAAAAAAATTCTGAATTTTCTGAATTTACCTGAATTTTATTGAACTTCACAGAATTTTTTTGAATTACGAGGTGAACAAAAATTTCAGAGTTGTTTCCCTCTCGATATCCTCCTAATGAGGAATTTGAGCCCTGGATGTAAGCATGATGTCAAAATGGTCCCTTGTGTTGACGTCCTCTGTGACTCTGCTTGATGTCATTGTGACCCTGATCAGACTCAAAACCTAAATCAAGGTCAGAATAACATCAAGAATTTATAGAAGACATCCAAATGAGGGACTATTTTGACATCATGCTGACTGTCAGGGCTCAAATTCCTCCCTGCCTGCCGGACAGGGTTTTATTTTATCTTCACTGCAACTCTAACAGTCTGCTCAGTGCACACACTTGGCTGGGTGCACACAGGACTCCCACCTATTTTTTTTCTGTTGAGTACCTCACAAATGATCTTATCTTTTTTCTTTTCAGCGTTGGTTCGTCAACTTTCATGATCAACAACCTCGTGAGAAGCACTTTTAAAAGGATCAATGGAAAGTACGAGCTAATGGATGTGAGTACTCTGTGAGGTCCGTTCCCCTTTCCCTTGGTGATAGTTACAATTTGTTCAATCGTCTCTCTTCTTGACTGCAGCTGAAGCGCTTCGCAGAGGACAACAAGCGAGAGCTAGGCACTGCCACCAGACAGGTGATGCAGTCAATAGAGCAGGCGGAGGCCAACATTGAGTGGATGGACAAGAACTTTAACACCATCGTATGGTGGCTCGGCAATGCCACTGTTTCCAGCTAGAGAGTAAGAAGAAGGAATTCCCTGGATGGTCAAGAAGTTTTCATTTTGAGGAATACATTGCGAGCATTGATATGTGGTTACGAGAGGTAGGAATGCAGGGGACGCACTGTAATATGTGTTTGGGAGTATCCTCTTTACCACCCACCATTTACCAGCATAAGTTGTGCCTAAAAAAACACAAAGCCATACGTGTGATAATTCACTGACAGAAGTCATTTTGCCTCCCCATGTCAACAACTTACTTATTTTAAATAGTTATTTAGTAATATGAGTATAAAACAGGCTTTGATGCAGCAAAGATTACCAAAGTGTTTTACAAAATTTGTTTAACTTTGTAAATATCTTTAAAAAGAAATATGTAGTTGTCTGCAAATGTAAATAAGTTTTCTTAGTGGGAATAAAATTGTAGCATATGATCACATAGCTCTCATAGCTTTTTCAATGCCCAGTCTTGTGATCGGAACAGCGTCTCTGTAAATCTTTATGTATTTTAGTTGGTTTAGATATTTTACAAACTTCTATTAATAATGCTATTGTCATAAAGCTTAGATTGTAAAAATTATTTATTGCCTTATTGTGTTGAGTAACTAGTAGATCACAAATAAATGTCTGACACAATGTTTATTAATTCGCATTTTACACTTACTCACTATTCTGTGACTGCAAATCCTATAATATCTTGCTTTCTGCTAGTTTTGTCCTCCGCCTGGCCCAGCTAGCCCCCCCCCCCCCCCCCCTCCCTCCCCTACAAGCCTGAGCCTGACCGCATGAGGACTCACCCATCCTCTTGCGTCCGACTATGTCACGGTGGTGAAGTAGCGTTTACAGCAGTTTACAGTAAAACAACGCCTACGGTGAGTAACAACAATCATAAATAGTGACCTCAACTTCTGTAGCTTAATCAGATAATCTGAATCACAAATAATAGTGACCTCAACTTCTGTAGCTTAATCAGATAATCTGAATTTGTGATACACTTTAAAAAATATCGTAGGCTGTTATAAAGTTTGCCTACTGTTTGCCTGGTGGACCGTAGCCGTTTACCGCACTGGGTTCAACAGTTCAACTAAATCACAAATCTTGCAATAACCCAATAGCTTTGTGATTTCTTTGATTTATTGCTTAATGGTTTTTGATGAAGGTGGAACGCAAATGGGATACAGAACCTATCAGATTGAGAATTTTCCTGCTCGCTGCTTGGTCTGGGTTTGCTCATGTCAAGTAGGTTGTTGAACGCACTGTTTATTGCAATAAACCTACAGGGGAGAAGTGTAACAAATCAAATATGATATCCCTCGATTTTAGAAGTTGTATTTGGAAAGTGTGTAGCTCTAGTTTGCCAAGTTTAGTTTTTGCCAGTTTACAGTAAAACAACGCCTACGGTGAGTAACAACAATCATAAATAGTGACCTCAACTTCTGTAGCTTAATCAGATAATCTGAATCTACAAATAATAGTGACTCTCAACTTCTGTAGCTTAATCAGATAATCTGAATTTGTGATACACTTTAAAAAATATCGTAGGCTGTTATAAAGTTTGCCTACTGTTTGCCTGGTGGACCGTAGCCGTTTACCGCACTGGGTTCAACAGTTCAACTAAATCACAAATCTTGCAATAATCCAATAGCTTTGTGATTTCTTTGATTTATTGCTTAATGGTTTTTGATAAAGGTGGAACTCAAATGGGATACAGAACCTATCAGATTGAGAATTTTCCTGCTCGGTCTGGGTTTGCTCATGTCAAGTAGGTTGTTGAACGCACTGTTTATTGCAATAATAAACATGCAATTAACCTTCAGGGGAGAAGTGAAACAAATCAAATATGATATCCCTCGATTTTAGAAGTTGTATTTGGAAAGTGTGTAGCTCTAGTTTGCACACCGGGATATTACATCACTCCAACTGCAATATTTGTTCACTGCACCTTCCACCCCTTCCAACCATTTTATCACTATTTTTCAGATCATTTTCACGTACCACTTTTCTTTGCATGTTTTTAACTCTAAAAAATTATTGTGTTCAGGAAAGCAATAAGTCATTGGAATCTAAAAAACAGAGCTATCACTGACATTGGGGTTGAACTATCACAAATACAGATTCAGTCAATTGCTTGGGAAGAGCACTATCACAAAATCAATTTTATGTTCACAAAAATTTAAGTTTCAAATTTTAAGAGCATTTTCCTTTTATTTTCAGCGTGCTTCCAACTATTTCATCACCTCAGCTTTAACAGTCAAACGGGGTTTCGTTTCCAATAAGGAAGACCCTCAGAGAATCTTGCTACAGTCTTAAACGACCATACCAATCCCACCACCATGGCAGTTCAACCCAGCCTGCCCCTTCGGCTCCTCGTCGAACAGACGGTTCCACGCGATGTCATAGTATGTCGTTGTCATTCCTTCGTTGCCCTCCCCGCAGTGAGAGCGGAGGACGGGCTTGTAGGTTTTGAACCAATACTAAGCCGCTATTCAAGTAGCTCAAAAACATCATTGTCGCTGTCGCTGAAGTCATGGTTTTCCCTGCCCCAGACCATGCTCCACTGTGAGATAGTGGTCAACTTTTTGGAACCCAAGCTGGAGGAGTTTGAACAACCAGAGCCGCTGAGGGCGGAGGCACGTATCTTCCTGGATAAATCATATTCCCCAAACACAACTGTGGTGAGGCTGGAAAACATCGGCGAAAAGTCATTGAAAAGGGCGACCATCATTTACCGTGTGTACGACCTAGTGGCAGCGCGGCCGGTCACGGGCGCCGGCCTGCACCTGAACCGCGCCCGGCTGCAGGGCGCCCACTGCGACGTGAAGCTGGTGGTCGAGGGCGTGGAGCTGGCCGCGCACCGCGCGGTGCTGGCCGCCCGCAGCCCGGTGCTGGACAAGATGCTGAGCGGGGACTTCAAGGAGGCGCGCGAGGGCCGCGTCGAGCTGGTGGACTTCCCCGTGACGGCCGTCGAGAAGTTCATCGAGTTCCTGTACACGGACCGCATTGAGGACTGGGGGACGAGCGAACTGGAGCTGCTGCTGCTCGCCGACAAGTACATGGTCCCGGAGCTGCGGGACGCGTGCTCTCTGTCGCTGTGGAAGTGCAAGCCACTCCGGGCGCTGGAGGTCCTGCTATACGCGGGTCTGTGCGACACTGTCAGTGGCAAGCTGCGCCGACGGCTCACGGCCACCGTGCTGGACAACTTGAAGTGCCTGGCCGACACCAAGGAGTGGGCTGTGTTCAGTGCGACCTACCCTGTCCTCGTGGACTCTATGCTTGGCCCGCAAGGGACGCAACCATCCGATCACAGAATCTCCATGTGGTCGCTGTAGCTCGTATGGTGCTGGCAGCCTCGGTTGGAACATTTTTACTGGTTAAATCTGTACTAGTAAATCCTGTACTAACTGTGATTGTTTCTCTTAATTTTTCCGTTGTTGAAATATCTGACCAGTCATGGTCAAGTTTTTTTTATTTTTAAATTTAAATTGAATGACTTGCTGTTCTATCTCAAAAACAATCATTCTTTATTTCAGCGGAGTTGTGTCGCACTTTAAGCTGATCAGAAAGAAATGTAGCTCTAACACAGAATTCAACTGTTTCACTTCATGAGAAGCAAGTTTTCTCTTTTGTTCTCATTTTCTTGGTACTTTTTTGGTGTGTTGCGTAGCTGGAGGGGACGCCCCTAGCACCACCATTTATTAATTGCCTTATTATGTTGAGTAGCTTGTAGATCACAAATAAATGCCGCAATCCTCTCTGCTAGTTTTGTCTTTACGCCGCCTGGCCCAGGCCTCCCCCCTCCCCTCCCCTCCCCTCCTCCTCCCTCCCTCCTCCTCCCTCCCTCCTCCTCCCTCCCCTCCCCTCCCCTCCCCTCCCTAAGCCTGGCCGCATGAGGCCTGCATCGCACTGCATCTCACTCTCACTCTCACTCTTGAAAGAGAAGGGCTCGCGTGCACACTCTCCTCAATTGCACACTCCTTCGTCCGACTAAGTCAAGGTACAGTAGCGTTTACAGTAAAAGTACGGCTATGGTGTGTAACAACGATCAAAAATAGTGACCTCAACTTCTGTAGCTCATTTAGAGAACCTGAATTTGTGATACACTTTTAAAAATATCGTAGGCAGTTATAAAGTTTGCATGCGGTCTGCCCCGTAGTTTTCAGGTAGGAATTGCTTTATCTTTTTAGCCTCCCTTACATGTTTGAAAACTAACGGTGTATCCCATAGGGTACCCAACGTCAGAAAAAGTGGTGGACCATAGGCGTTTATGGTGGGTTTTTGTAACATTTCAAGTAAATCACAAATTTTGCAATGATCCAATAGCTTTCTGATTTCTTTGATTTATTGCTTAGTGGATTATGACAAGGGTGGAACTCAAATGAGATAAAGAACTTATGCCCTGTTTCAGATTGAGTATTTTCCTGCTCAGTCTTGGTTTGCGTATGTCATGTAGGTTGTTGAACGCACTGTTTATTGCAAAATTAAACATGCAATAAACATATGGGGGGAATTGTAACAAATGAAACATGATAAAACTTCTTTTTTGCAGGTTTTAGTGAGATAATGTGTAGCTCTTCCGATAATTTTATCACACTATTTTTATGATAATTTTCACGTGCCCCTTTTTGTTGCATGATTTTTATTTTGAAAAGTTATTGTGTTCTAGATAGCAATAAATCATAGGAATAAAAAAACAAGAGCTATCACAGACTTTGGGATTGAAGCATCACAAATTTTGTTATAAAAACATTTAAAATTTAATAATTTTAACAGAATTTTACTTTAATTTTCAGTGTGCTTCAAACAAAGTTATCACGACCATGGCAGTTCAACCCAGCATGCCTCTTCTGCTCCTCATGGAACAGACGGTTCCACGCAAAGTCATGGTTCCCACTAGTGGAACTAGTAGTACTACTGTCGACCTCGCCTGGCTGAAAACGGAGGACGGGCGTGTAAATGTTGCACCCTCACTAACATGCTCTTCAAATGGCACAATAATAACATTGTCGGTGTTCAATTATTCGCTATTCTCGAGTTCCGATCCCCCGACCATGCTCCACTGTAAGATAACAACCGCGATGGAGGAGGTGAACGATAATAAGGAGCATTATCTCGATTCAGATGAATCAACTGATAATTATTCAGATGAAGCTGTTATTTGCTTGAGAGCTTCCGTCAGAAGGCGGGGCCTTTCTCGTGCTTCCTCATTCAAAGAAAGCACGTCCATGCCGAGAGCGGAGGCACGTATCATCCTGGCTGATACTCTTGAAAATCAAGTTGCAAATGAGACTGTGGTAAAGCTGCACTGCAGCAGAAAACAGTGGCAGAGGCTAACCAGGCTGACCATCACCTACTACGTGTACGACATAGTGGCAGCGCGGCCGGTCGCGGGCGCCGGCCTGCACCTGAACCGCGCCCGGCTGCAGGGCGCCCACTGCGACGTGAAGCTGGTGGTCGAGGACGTGGAGCTGGACGCGCACCGCGCGGTGCTGGCCGCCCGCAGCCCGGTGCTGGACAAGATGCTGAGCGGGGACTTCAAGGAGGCGCGCGAGGGCCGCGTCGAGCTGGTGGACTTCCCCGCGACGGCCGTCGAGAAGTTCATCGAGTTCCTGTACACGGACCGCATTGAGGACTGGGGGAAGTGCGAGGTGGAGCTGTTGGGCCTCGCCGACAAGTACATGGTCCCGGAGCTGCGGTCCGCGTGCACGCTGTCGCTGTGGAACTGCGAGCCGCTCCGGGCGCTGGAGATCCTGCACGACGCGGGCCTGTGCGACACTGTCAGTGGCAAGCTGCGCCAACGGCTCACGGCCACCGTGCTGGACGACTTGAAGTCCCTGACCGACACCAAGGAGTGGGCAGTGTTCAGTGCGACCTACCCCGTCCTCGTGGACACTATGCTTGGCTCGCTAGGGGCGGCGCGAGCATCCGATGACCGTGTCTCCGTGTGGTCGCTGTAGTCCTTACGGTGCTGGCAGCCTCGATCGAAACCATTTTCCTGGTGAAATCTGCACAAGCGAATCCTGTAATGAGGGCGAGTGTTTCTCTCAATCCGTCCGTTGTTGATGTATCTGACCATGGTTTAGTTTTTTCAATAAAAGGCAGTTTGTTCTATCTCCAAAACAATCATTCTTTATTTCTGCGGAGCTGACCAGGAAGAAATGTAGCTTTATCACAGAATTTCACTGTTTCACTTTATGGGAAGCATGTTTTCTCTTTTGTTGTGATTTTCTTAGTACCTTTTTATTTTTTGGTGTGTCGTTCACACTTTTACTGAACCCTAGAGAAATTATTTTAAAGAGTCGCGCATTTCGAGAAAATATGCTGCGCACTGCACCTTTCTGTCCACTAGACACCAAACACGTAGGTCCTAGAGCACCCGTTTAGCTTTCTTCCGCGTCGCGTCGTCTGCCCCCGTCTGTCAAACGACGTGCGGATTCTGTCTGCTGAGGCGGCGGAGCGCCGTGGTGTGCTGGCAGTCCCGGCCATACCGCCTGCGAGTTGGGTTGCCTATGCTGTGGCTAGTCCCTTAGGGCTATTCCCCACGTTTCCCATCCCAGTCAGCGCTAGCGCTAGGAAGGAAAGGAGCCGCCGAGATTTCGTGTTGGTTATTATCTAGAAGTTTGAGATATCTGGGAGCTGCTGCCGACGGAATTCGAAGCATCTAGTGTCAAGTCATTTCTCTTGCTAACGTCCACGTCCATAATTTTTCCGGTGAGTACGTGAGAGAAACATACGGCCCATGACGAGAACTAACCCTAATTTTCGTTTGATTTGATACTGATTTGCTCTCAACTATTTACCTATTGACTCTTCGTCAATGACCGTGTTCGTAAATGCAGCTGCGTTCTTAGACCTTGACTCGAGTGCTCAAGTTATTTGTGCTTTCTGATATCTGTTGTCACGATGGTGACCAAAACAAAGCAGGAGTAATTTTACTGGACATGATGTAATTCTTTACTTTTTGTACACTTTGAGGCAAATCTTACAAAGGTAGGGAACTTAGGAGAACTATGCAAGTATGTGGGAAGAAATAGTTTTCAGCAAACCTTTTCTATGGTAGGACAATATTGTCAAATAGCAAATGGTAATGTTACAGTAATTACATTTTATTATTGGATGAAAATGTCGTCAAGTGCGAGATCAATTTCTAGTCCTAAACCGAAAAACTTAGAGCCAAGCTTACGCTTTGTTTTGCATAGTTTTAAATATATTCAGCAGATAATTCATACATAGAATGTGTGTAGTGCGCAGGGCAGTGAACACCGTTATAATTTTTATGGCAAATTGGCAAGGGAATTATGTCTTTTACATACCAAAACTTGTAGTTTTAAAACAAATGCCTTGTCACGTTTAAAAAATCAAACCAATTTCAACTTCACAATATACATGTATTTTGACAGAACTCCAGACAAATTTTAAATGATAGAAATGGTTTCTCATGCAACAGAACGTGTTGAAAATTTTGAAGACTTTTCTCGTAAAATTTGAAATTCAGTGTCGAGTAGATGATGCCAAGTTACCGATGAAACAAAAGTTTTCTTTGAAAAACAAAGAGACTCAGAAAGTAATCAGATGACAACTTTGTTTTAACAGTCAGTACCCAGGAGAATTTGAGCACTGACTATCAGCATGACGTCAAAATGGTGGGTCTATTTTGACGTCTTCCATGACTCTTCTTGATGTCATTTGGACCGTGATTTGACATTTTGAGTCAAATCAGTGTCACGATGACATCAAGAAGAGTCATGGAAGACGTCAAAATAGGGGACCATTTTGACGTCATCCTGACAGTCAGTGCTCAAATTCCTCCTTGGGTAAAATATACTCACACACAGCTTGTTTTCCCAAGTGCATTCCCTTCAACTGATATCCAACACTCTTGACCTAGCAGCGCACCATATATTTCCAATCACAAAAAGTATTAAATGTCATACGTCACCACCCACATTTTCATCAGGCCAAAACCATCTGCGTTTCATTAAAGCTTTCTCTTAGAATTAACAATGATGATTCCATAAAGCTCTACATAACTAGTAACTCTTTGACCGCGGATCTGGTCATGATCCACTGCAAGATGATGGGAGGGTCGTACATGTGCACTGCCACCCAGACACAAGGTGAAACCTCCACCCCGTGGCAGGTCGCTGCAAAGGGACTTTATGGTCGTGATATAAGCCCCGCCGCGGAGTTTTTGAGTAAAAGTTTCTATAGCACTGATATACGTGAGAAGTTGACCGTAATTTTCATGGTGTACGAAGTCGTCGCCACGCGGCCGGTCGCGGGCGCCGGCCTGCACCTGAACCGCGCCCGGCTGCAGGGCGCCCACTGCGACGTGAAGCTGGTGGTGAGCGGCGTGGAGCTGGCCGCGCACCGCGCGGTGCTGGCCGCCCGCAGCATTCCGGGTGTGACAACCGCAGAGGGTGGTTCCGTGGGGTTGCGCCGGGGTCGGGGCGGGGGCTGCGCTTACTTGGCTCGGATTTGGGCGAAATCGCCCGTCGCCCTTGGCCAGAACGGCGGGGTTGCCCATTCCATGGGTCGGGTGTACTACGTATTTTGGTTATCGGCCGTGGGCTAGGTCCCGGCGGGGCCGCCCTTGACTCGGTCACGAGCGCCCTTGGCTGGGGCGCGGGCCGGGCCGGGCGGCGCACAGTGAGCCGTTTGCAACCTCTCCGTGCGCCAAATCGGATCCAAGTACAGTTATGGTCGAACTTTCGAGACAAAAATGATAGCCCTTTCTCTCTTTCTCTCTCTCGCACTCATGGGCTAGCATAAGCCCTCCCCTCCATAGGTGTACCAAAGTCTCGGCAGTTCCACTATAGGCCAAGCCGAGCCGCGCACTGCACGGTGTGGAGGAGGGGGAGGAACAGCCTCTAAACAGAGAAGTAAAGCGGGCTGCGTTTGCGCCTGCCTACTAGGCAACATGCACGCACATGTGCGAAGCTGTTGCCTACACTGCGCGCGGGTGCAGCTCGCTCTGCTCCTCTGTGTTCGTGCTACTTTTTTGCCCCCTTTTGGGCTTGCTTTTTGCCTGTTTGTTTAGTACATGAGTTTTCAACGACGTAGATCCCATAGCTTCAAGAATTTTAATCAAGCGACACGGAATTAGATGGCAGCGTATTTTTAATTTCTTTTTTTTTTTTATTTGTAATATTGCTTTTTCAAACTTCCTCTTTCTTGTGTCTGCTGCAGGCTCGTGATTTGGGCAGTCCAGTCGCGTCGCACCTTCTACGACCCAGCACCGTCACCGTCCCTCCAACATGCGCCTACTGCTATTTGCCGAGCGGACGACTGAGTGGACAGATGGTAAAAGACTCGAAGTCGTAAGGACAGAGGATGGAGGCATCAAATTCCAGCCTCAACTCACCTATAACCGCGCACGCAGGGGCTTGAGTTTGGTAAAGTGCAAGTGCACGGATCCGCCCGCTCTTGTCCACTGCAAAATGATTTGGGGCTACTTCCCGCACTCTGAAGCTGAAAACCCTGACCAACCCGTCGGCCCATGTGTAACTTATGAGACACACGTGACACTCAAGAATAATGAGAGCTTGGATGACATTTTGTTGTGCCCTTACTCAAGCAGGTTTCAAACGGTTAGACTCCTCTTCATGGTGTACGAGAGCCCCGCCACTAGCCCCACCACTGGTGCTGGTTTCTACCTGAACCGCGCCCGGCTGCAGGGCGCCCACTGCGACGTGAAGCTGGTGGTGAGCGGCGTGGAGCTGGCCGCGCACCGCGCGGTGCTGGCCGCCCGCAGCCCGGTGCTGGACAAGATGCTGAGCGGGGACTATAAGGAGGCGCGCGAGGGCCGCGTCGAGCTGGTGGACTTCCCCGCGGCGGCCGTCGAGAAGTTCATCGAGTTCCTGTACACGGACCGCATTGAGGACTGGGGGAAGAGCGAACTGGAGCTGCTGCGCCTCGCCGACAAGTACCTGGTCCCGGATCTGCGGGACGCCTGCTGGCTGAAGCTGCACTGCTGGGATGGGGCGCGGGCGCTGGAATTGCTACACGCCTGTGCGGCCGACCCGAGCCTGCCTGTCAGCAGCGCAACGCGCCGTCTGCTGGCGGCTATCGTGGTGTTCCACAAAACTGCCCTCGTCCACACCAAGGAGTGGGCAGAGTTCAGCAAGACCTACCCGGTTCTCGTTGACGTCATGCTCGCCTGGACGTCTGTCGTAAGCGCAAGACAGATCTCCTTTTCTTGGAAGCCGTGATGCGTTTTCTGTATTAAAGCTGAATGTTTAATTTCTAATGTGACTTTCTTGTTCTATACTTCAACTTAGTGATGACTATGACCGTGTATCCGTGTGGTCGCTGTAGCCCGTAGGGTGCTGGCAGCCTCGATCGAAACCCTTTTCCTGGTGAAATCTGCACTAGCGAATCCTGTAATGAGGGCGAGTGTTTCTCTCAATCCGTCCGTTGTTGATGTATCTGACCATGGTTTAGTTTTTTCAATAAAAGGCCGTTTTGTTCTATCTCAAAAATAATCATTCTTTATTTCTGCGGAGCTGTGGCGCCCTTTAAGCTGACCAGGAATAAATGTAGCTTTATCACAGAATTTCACTGTTTCACTTTATGGGAAGCATGTTTTCTCTTTTGTTGTGATTTTCTTAGTACCTTTTTATTTTTTGGTGTGTCGTTTCGCGCACTTCGACAAAATATGCTGCGCACTGCACCTTTCTCTCCACTAGACACCAAACACGTAGGTCCTAGAGGACCCGTTTAGCTTTCTTCCGCGTCGCGTCGTCTGTCCCCGTCTGTCAAACGACGTGCGGATTCTGTCTGCTGAGGCGGCGGAGCGCCGTGGTGTGCTGGCAGTCCCGGCCATCCCGCCCGCGAGTTGGGTTGCCTATGCTGTGGCTAGTCCCTTAGGGCTATTCCCCACGTTTCCCATCCCAGTCAGCGCTAGCGCTAGGAAGGAAAGGAGCCGCCGAGATTTCGTGTTGGTTATTATCTAGAAGTTTGAGATATCTGGGAGCTGCTGCCGACGGAATTCGAAGCATCTAGTGTCAAGTCATTACTCTTGCTAACGTCCACGCCCATAATTTTTCCGGTGAGTACGTGAGAGAAACATACGGCCCATGACGAGAACTAACCCTAATTTTCGTTTGATTTGATACTGATTTGCTCTCAACTATTTACCTATTGACTCTTAGTCAATGACCGTGTTCGTAAATGCAGTTGCGTTCTTTGACCTTGAGTCGAGTGCTCAAGTTATTAGTTCTTTCTGATATCTGTTGTCACAATGGTGACCAAAACAAAGCAGGTGTAATTTTACTGGACATGATGTAATTCTTTACTTTTTGTACACTTTGAGGCAAATCTTACAAAGGTAGGGGACTTAGGAGAACTATGCAACTAGGTGGGAAGAAATAGTTTTCAGCCAACATTTTCTATGCCAGGACAATATTGTCAAATAGCAAATGGTAATGTTACAGTAATTACATTTTATTATTGGACGAAAATGTTGTCAAGTGCTAGATCAATTTCTAGTCCTAAACCGAAAAACTTAGAGCCAAGTATACGCTTTGTTTTGCATAGTTTTAAATATATTCAGCAGATAATTCATACATAGAATGTGTGTAGTGCGCAGGGCAGTGAACACCGTTATAATTTTTATGGCAAATTTGCAAGGGAATTATGTTTTTTACATACCAAAACTTGTAGTTTTAAAACAAATGCCTTGTCACATTTAAAAAATCAAACCAATTTTATCTTCTTAATATACATGTATTTTGACAGAACCCCAGACAAATTTCAAATGATTGAAATTTTTTCTCATGCAACAGAACGTGTTGAAAATTTTGAAGACTTTTCTCGTAAAATTTCAAATTCAGTGTCGAGTAGATGCCAAGTTACCGATGAAACAGAAGTTTTCTTTGAAAAACAGAGAGACTCTGATAGTAATTGGATGACAACTCTGTTTCTATAGTCAGTAATGTGTTCTCACACACAGCTTGTTTTCCCAAGAGCATTCCTTTCAACGGCTATCCAATAATTTTGACCTTAGCAGCGCACCATGTATTTGCAATCACAAATAGTATTAAATGGCATACACTTTCAGACCGCTATAGACATTTTCAGAATAAATTATAGATGTATATAAACCAGCATAATATAGAATGTTTGTCTATACCTACAGTTATAGAGTTTTCCAAAAATGTACATCATATTGAGAAAACATTATCCATGCTATGCTAGTGCATATAAGTCTCTAGCTTATAATTATAGAAAAAATGTGCGTCACCACCCACATTTTAATCAGGCCAAAACCATCTGGGTAGGACCTCACAACCTGACACTTCCGCTGTTTCGTTTGATTCAGAGCCCGTCGCGGACCGTACGGCAGAGGAGATGGGTGATGCGTGTCGTGGCGTGCAACTGCTGCTCGCCGCAGAACAGGTTGTCTGCTTCAAAGCCATTCCCAAAAACACTTCGCTCGAACTCAGTCAGCTTACGTCAGAAGATGGCCGCGTTTCATTCAAGCCTTCTCTTAGAAATAACAGTGATTGTTCCATAGATCTCAACATAACTAGTTACTCTTCGACCGCGGATCTGGTCATGATCCACTGCAAGATGATCGGAGGGTCGTACATGTGCACTGCCACCCAGACACAAGGCGAAACCTCCACCCCGTGGCAGGTCGATGAAAAGAGACTTTATGGTCGTGATATAAACCCCGACCCCGACGCGGAGTTTTTGAGTAAATGTATCTATACCGCTGCTGATAAACGTGAGAAGTTGACCGTAATTTTCATGGTGTACGAAATCGTCGCCACGCGGCCGGTCGCGGGCGCCGGCCTGCACCTGAACCGCGCCCGGCTGCAGGGCGCCCACTGCGACGTGAAGCTGGTGGTGAGCGGCGTGGAGCTGGCCGCGCACCGCGCGGTGCTGGCCGCCCGCAGCCCGGTGCTGGACAAGATGCTGAGCGGGGACTTCAAGGAGGCGCGCGAGGGCCGCGTCGAGCTGGTGGACTTCCCCGCGGCGGCCGTCGAGAAGTTCATCGAGTTCCTGTACACGGACCGCATTGAGGACTGGGGGAAGTGCGAACTGGAGCTGCTGCGCCTCGCAGACAAGTACATGGTTACGGACCTGAAGGCCGAGTGCTCGCTGTGGCTGTGGAATTGTGGTGGTGTCCGGGCGCTGGAGGTGCTGCACGCCGCGGGCGTCGGCCCCACAGGGGACGTCATCAGCGGCAAGCTGCGCCAACGCCTCGCCACCATCGTCGTGGACGACATGCACGTCCTGGCGGACACACAACTGTGGGCTGACTTTAAGGCGACCCACCCCGTGCTCGTGGACATGATTCTGGGATCTGCAGCCCACTCGGGCGTCTGTGTGAATTGCACCGTTTGGTCGCCATAGTGTGGGAGTGTTGAGGTCCGAGGAGATAATCGTGAAAATAATCGTAAAAATTTGTCTTAAAAATGTTTTTTTTTTTTTTTTTTTTTTTTAAATTTAAAATTATCTCTCCATTCGGTAGCTACTTGGAACGCGTAGACCACATGGAGTGTGTGTTGGCTATGCGTTCCAGAACTACGATCTTCTTTTGTGTATATTTTTGTATTCTTTTGTGTCAGCGTGTATTTCTTCTGTCAGAATTATCTTCTTCTTCACGTATATTCCTTTGTGTCAGCGTGTATGTCTTCTGTCAGAATTATATCTTCTTCTTTACGTATATTCCTTTGTGTCAGAGTGTATTTCTGTTGTAATTTCCCTGTATTGGACACTCCTGGGGGTAGGTTGTCAATGTAAAATAGTGTGTGGCGCTCCGTCCCAAATACAACACAAAGCCTGCTTGTGTAGATTTTACTTTCTAGTTTTTGCTTCATTTTGCTCAGGTACTGCTTGTGCAGTGTAAAATGTGATAATTATTACCATTTCTATATTTCTTACTGGTACTGTTATTATTATTATCATCATCATTATTATTATTATTTTGCAGAACTCTGGCAAAAGCGAGAAGTCCTATATGATGTATCTGTAACTTAACAATAAGAACTACCTAATTCAATTTGACCCCATGTATTTTGTAAGAAAATTTGAAAGCTCAAGGCAGGGATGTACATCAGTCTGCAATTTCAATTTTTTGACTCTAATTGTTTTTTGTTTTTATGTATGTTTGTTGTGAATACTTCCTCTCTCCAATTCTTGTTTCATGATAACAAGTTCAGGAGTGTTCCTAAGTCAGTTTTCTGTTTTAGTGGGTACTATTCTATTTTGAAACGTCACTATTTTTTTAAAGATTTGATATTTAAGATGTTGAGTAAACAAAGCACTATGTTAGTCATGTTCCTGTCATGAGAGACCAAAGTATTGTACCTCATCGAGACTGAATGAATATACAAAGTCAACAACAACAGTAGATTTGGAAATGATCAATCTGCATAACTAAGTTCCTAAATTATTTTATCATCATTGTCTGTGATTCGTCCAAAATTTAAAATGTCATGTAATTTAGGAGGTACCCTAAACTTTATCCTTAACAGAAAACTTTGTTCATAAGTTTTGTTGGTTTTAATAAAGTGTGTAAAATATTCATTGTGATGGCCTATTTTGGCCTGCATAAAATATTTCTTTTCTTAATGTATGGTTCTCGATCCTTTAGCATTCTACGCATCTTCTCAACATTTAATGTTGAGCGAACCTTTCAGTTTTCAGACGGTGGGGTATACCCCTTCGTTTTCGTCATTTTCGTCAAGAGGTAGGCAACCATGGTGTCTTCAAAAAACAGATTTTAATCTATGTGTTTGAAGCACCCTAGAACCATGGTGTCATTCATGTCTTCACTCTCCTTTCCCAAAATTTGGGACCATTTCTTGATGCAGCACGGGGTGTTTTGCACCGCAGCATTCCGGGTGTGACAATCGCAGAGGGTGGTTCCGTGGGGTTGCGCCGGGGTCGGGGGCGGGGGCGGGGCGCGGCGGGGCGGGCGGCGGGGCGGGCGGGCGGGGCGGGGGCCGCGCGCCTAACTTGGCTCGGATTTGGGCGCGCGTGGATCTCGGACGCGGCGTTGCGTGGTCACCGGGGACGGGATTCTTGGTCGCAGTCGTCGCGCACCGCCGGGTGCTTTACGCAACCCTCCAGCTTGTTGTCCAGCACGCGCTGCACCACGCCGCACTCTGCGCACAGCTGTTCTTCGGGCTGCAGCTGCTGTCGCGGCCGGTGATTGTCATTGTTGCGCCTACCGCCCAGGATGGTGGTCTCCCGGAGCTTGCCGACGACGCCCTCATGTTCGCCGAGGTGCCGGCGCAGGCGGCAGCCACGGCGCGCGCCTGGTCGCGCGCGGAGCCCTGCAGGCGTCGCGAGTCCGAAATCGCCCGTCGCCCTTGGCCAGAACGGCGGGGTTGCCCATTCCATGGGTCGGGTGTACTACGTATTTTGGTTATCGGCCGTGGGCTAGGTCCCGGCGGGGCCGCCCTTGACTCGGTCACGAGCGCCCTTGGCTGGGGCGGGGGCCGGGCGGCGCACAGTGAGCCGATTGCAACCTCTCCGTGCGCCAAATCGGATCCAAGTACAGTTATGGTCGAACTTTCGAGACCAAAATGATAGCCCTTTCTCTCTTTCTCTCTCTCGCACTCATGGGCTAGCATAAGCCCTCCCCTCCATAGGTGTACTAAAGTCTCGGCAGTTCCACTATAGGCCAAGCCGAGCCGCGCACTGCACGGTGTGGAGGAGGAGGGAGGAACAGCCTCTAAACAGAGAAGTAAAGCGGGCTGCGTTTGCGCCTGCCTACTAGGCAACATGCACGCACATGTGCGAAGGTGTTGCCTACACTGCGCGCGGGTGCAGCTCGCCCTGCTCCTCTGTGTTCGTGCTACCTTTTTGCCTCCTTTTTGGCTTCCCTTTTGCTTGTTTCTTTAGAACATGAGTTTTCAACGACGGAGATCCCATAGCTTCAAGAATTTTAATCAAGCGACACGGAATTAGATGGCAAGTTGCTATCTTTTCCGTATTTTTTTAAATACATAAAGCATATTTGAATGGCAAATACAAATACATTTCACGCATGTGTGGCCCAAAATTTATTTCAATAAAACCAAATTTGGGGATTTTTTTTTCATTTGTAATATTGCTTTTTCAAACTTCCTCTTTCTTGTGTCTGCTGCAGGCTCGTGATTTGGGCAGTCCAGTCGCGTCGCACCTTCTTCGACCCAGCACCGTCACCGTCCCTCCAACATGCGCCTACTGCTATTTGCCGAGGAGACGACTGTGTGGACGGTGTATGATAAAGCACTCGAAGTCGTAAGGACAGAGGATGGAGGCATCAAATTCGAGCCTCAACTCACCTATAACCGCTCACGCAGGGGCTTGAGTTTGCGAGACTGCAAGTGCACGGATCCGCCCGCTCTTGTCCACTGCAAAATGATTTTGGGCTACTTCCCGCACTCTCAAGCTGAAAACCCTGACCAACCCGTCGGCCCATGTGTAACTTATGAGACACGCGTGATACTCAAGAATAATGAGACGATGGAGTTCATTTTGTCGTGCGATTACTCAAGCAGTTTTCAAACGGTTAGACTCCTCTTCATGGTGTACGAGAGCCCCGACACTAGCCCCACCACTGGTGCTGGTTTCTACCTGAACCGCGCCCGGCTGCAGGGCGCCCACTGCGACGTGAAGCTGGTGGTGAGCGGCGTGGAGCTGGCCGCGCACCGCGCGGTGCTGGCCGCCCGCAGCCCGGTGCTGGACAAGATGCTGAGCGGGGACTTCAAGGAGGCGCGCGAGGGCCGCGTCGAGCTGGTGGACTTCCCCGCGACGGCCGTCGAGAAGTTCATCGAGTTCCTGTACACGGACCGCATTGAGGACTGGGGGACGAGCGAACTGGAGCTGCTGCGCCTCGCGGACAAGTACCTGGTCCCGGATCTGCGGGACGCCTGCTGGCTGAAGCTGCACTGCTGGGATGGGGCGCGGGCGCTGGAATTGCTACACGCCTGTGCGGCCGACCCGAGCCTACCTGTCAGCAGCGCAACGCGCTGTCTGCTGGCGGCTATCGTGGTGTTCCACAAAACTGCCCTCGTCCACACCAAGGAGTGGGCAGAGTTCAGCAAGACCTACCCGGTTCTCTTGGACGTCATGCTCGGTTCGACGTCTGTCGTAAGCCCTAGAGAAACCTCCTTTGTAAGCCCAAGAGACACCTCCTTTTCTTGGAAGCCGTGATGCGTTTTCTGTATTAAAGCTGAATGTTTAATTTCCAATGTGACTTCCTTGTTCTATACTTCAACTTAGTGATGACTATGACCGTGTATCCGTGTGGTCGCTGTAGCCCGTAGGGTGCTGGCAGCCTCGATCGAAACCCTTTTCCTGGTGAAATCTGCACTGGCGAATCCTGTAATGAGGGCGAGTGTTTCTCTCAATCCGTTCGTTGTTTATGTATCTGACCATGATTTAGTTTTTCAATAAAAAGCCGTTTTGTTCTATCTCAAAAATAATCATTCTTTATTTCTGCGGAGCTGTGGCGCCCTTTAAGCAGACCAGGAAGAAATGTAGCTTTATCACAGAATTTCACTGTTTCACTTTATGGGAAGCATGTTTTCTCTTATGTTGTGATTTTCTTGGTACCTTTTTTTTTTTGTGTGTGTGTCGTTCACACTTTTACTGAACCCTAGAGAAATTATTTTAAAGAAACGCGCATTTCGAGAAAATATGCTGCGCACTGCACCTTTCTGTCCACTAGACACCAAACACGTAGGTCCTAGAGCACCCGTTTAGCTTTCTTCCGCGTCGTGTCGTCTGCCCCCGCCTGTCAAACGACGTGCGGATTCTGTCTGCTGAGGCGGCGGAGCGCCGTGGTGTGCTGGCAGTCCCGGCCATACCGCCTGCGAGTTGGGTTGCCTATGCTGTGGCTAGTCCCTCAGGGGTATTCCCCACGTTTCCCATCCCAGTCAGCGCTAGCGCTAGGAAGGAAAGGAGCCGCCGAGATTTCGTGTTGGTTATTATCTAGAAGTTTGAGATATCTGGGAGCTGCTGCCCACGGAATTCGAAGCATCTAGTGTCAAGTCATTACTCTTGCTAACGTCCACACCCATAATTTTTCCGGTGAGTACGTGAGAGAAACATACGGCCTATGACGAGAACTAACCCTAATTTTCGTTTGATTTGATACTGATTTGCTCTCAACTATTTACCTATTGACTCTTAGTCAATGACCGTGTTCGTAAATGCAGCTGCGTTCTAAGACCTTGACTCGAGTGCTCAAGTTATTAGTTCTTTCTGATATCTGTGGTCACAATGGTGACCAAAACAAAGCAAGAGTAATTTTACTGGACATGACGTAATTCTTTACTTTTTGTTGTACACTTTGAGGCAAATCTTACAAAGGCAGGGGACTTAGGAGAACTATGCAACTAGGTGGGAAGAAATAGTTTTCAGCCAACATTTTCTATGCCAGGACAATATTGTCAAATAGCAAATGGTAATGTTACAGTAATTACATTTTATTATTGGACGAAAATGTCGTCAAGTGCTAGATCAATTTCTAGTCCTAAACCGAAAAACTTAGAGCCAAGTATACGCTTTGTTTTGCATAGTTTTAAATATGTTCAGCAGATAATTCATACATAGAATGTGTGTAGTGCGCAGGGCAGTGAACACCGTTATAATTTTTATGGCAAATTTGCAAGGGAATTATTTTCTTACATACCAAAACTTGTAGTTTTAAAACAAATGCCTTGTCACATTTAAAAAATCAAACCAATTTTATCTTCACAATAGCCATGTATTTTGACAGAACCCCAGACAAATTTCAAATGATAGAAATTTTTTCTCATGCAACAGAACGTGTTGAAAATTTTGAAGACTTTTCTCGTAAAATTCCAAATTTAGTGTCGAGTAGATGCCAAGTTACCGATGAAACAAAAGTTTTCTTTAATAATTCAGAGAGACTCAGAAAGTAATCAGATGACAACTTTGTTTTAATAGTCAGTACCCAAGGAGGAATTTGAGCACTGACTATCAGCATGACGTCAAAATGGTCGTCTATTTTGATGTCTTCCGTGACTCTTCTTGATGTCATTTGGACCGTGATTTGACATTTTGAGTCAAATCAGTGTCACGATGACATCAAGAAGAGTCATGGAAGACGTCAAAATAGGGGACCATTTTGATGTCATTCTGACAGTCAGTGCTCAAATTCCTCCTTGGGTAATATATACTCACACACAGCTTGTTTTCCCAAGTGCATTCCCTTCAACTGATATCCAACACTCTTGACCTAGCAGCGCACCATATATTTGCAATCACAAATAGTATTAAATGTCATACGTCACCACCCACATTTTAATCAGGCCAAAACCATCTGGGTAGGACCTCACAACCTGACACTTCCGCTGTTTCGTTTGATTCAGAGCCCGTCGCGGACCGTACGGCAGAGGAGATGGGTGATGCGTGTCGTGGCGTGCAACTGCTGCTCGCCGCAGAACAGGTTGTCTGCTTCAAAGCCATTCCCAAAAACACTTCGCTCGAACTCAGTCAGCTTACGTCAGAAGATGGCTGCGTTTCATTAAAGCTTTCTCTTAGAATTGACAATGATGATTCCATAAAGCTCTACATAACTAGTAACTCTTTGACCGCGGATCTGGTCATGATCCACTGCAAGATGATGGGAGGGTCGTACACGTGCACTGCCACCCAGACACAAGGTGAAACCTCCACCCCATGGCAGGTCGCTGCAGCGGGACTTTATGGTCGTGATATAAGCCCCGCCGCGAGTTTTTGAGTAAAAGTTTCATAGCACTGATATACGTGAGAAGTTGACCGTAATTTTCATGGTGTACGAAGTCGTCGCCACGCGGCCGGTCGCGGGCGCCGCCTGCACCTGAACCGCGCCCGGCTGCAGGGCGCCCACTGCGACGTGAAGCTGGTGGTGAGCGGCATGGAGCTGGCCGCGCACCGCGCGGTGCTGGCCGCCCGCAGCATTCCGGGTGTGACAACCGCAGAGGGTGGTTCCGTGGGGTTGCGCCGGGGCCGGGGTCGGGGGCGGGGCGGGGCGGGGGCCGCACTTACTTGGCTCGGATTTGGGCGAAATCGCCCGTCGCCCTTGGCCAGAACGGCGGGGTTGCCCATTCCATGGGTCGGGTGTACTACGTATTTTGGTTATCGGTCAGGCTGGGTCCGGCGGGCCGCCTTTGACTCGGTCACGAGCGCCCTTGGCTGGGGCGGGGCCGGGCGGCGCACAGTGAGCCGATTGCAACCTCTCCGTGCGCCAAATCGATCCAAGTACAGTTATGGTCGAACTTTCGAGACCAAATGATAGCCCTTTCTCTCTTTCTCTCTCGCACTCATGGGGCTAGCATAAGCCCTCCCTCCATAGGTGTACCAAAGTCTCGGCAGTTCCACTATAGGCCAAGCCGAGCCGCGCACTGCACGGTGTGGAGGAGGGGGAGGAACAGCCTCTAAACAGAGAAGTAAAGCGGGCTGCGTTTGCGCCTGCCTACTAGGCAACATGCACGCACATGTGCGAAGCTGTTGCCTACACTGCGCGCGGGTGCAGCTCGCTCTGCTCCTCTGTGTTCGTGCTACCTTTTTGCCCCCTTTTTGGCTTCCCTTTTGCTTGTTTATTTAGAACATGAGTTTTCAACGACGTAGATCCTATAGCTTCAAGAATTTTAATCAAGCGACACGGAATTAGATGGCAAGTTGCTATCCTTGCCGTATTTTTTCTTTTTTACATAAAGTATTTTTGAAAGGCAAATACAAATACATTTCACGCATCTGTGGCCCAAAATTTATTTCAATGAAACCAAATTTGGGGATTTTTTTTTTTTGTTTTCCATTTGTAATATTGCTTTTTCAAACTTCCTCTTTCTTGTGTCTGCTGCAGGCTCGTGATTTGGGCAGTCCAGTCGCGTCGCACCTTCTTCGACCCAGCACCGTCACCGTCCCTCCAACATGCGCCTACTGCTATTTGCCGAGCGGACGACTGAGTGGACGGTGGATAGTAGAACACTCGAAGTCGTAAGGACAGAGGATGGAGACATCCAATTCGAGCCTTATCTCAGCACTAGGAACTCACGCAATAAGAGCTTGAGTTTGCAAGACTGCGAGTGCACGCATCCGCCCGCTCTTGTCCACTGCAAAATGATTTTGGGCTACTTCCCGCACTCTCAAGCTGAAAACCCTGACCAACCCATCCGCCCACGTGTAACTTATGAGACGCGCGTGACACTCAAGAATAATGAGAGCTTGGATGACATTTTGTTGTGCCCTTACTCAAGCCGTTTTCAAACGGTTAGACTCCTCTTCATGGTGTACGAGAGCCCCGACACTAGCCCCACCACTGGTGCTGGCTTCTACCTGAATCGCGCCCGGCTGCAGGGCGCCCACTGCGACGTGAAGCTGGTGGTGAGCGGCGTGGAGCTGGCCGCGCACCGCGCGGTGCTGGCCGCCCGCAGCCCGGTGCTGGACAAGATGCTGAGCGGGGGCTTCAAGGAGGCGCGCGAGGGCCGCGTCGAGCTGGTGGACTTCCCCGCGGCGGCCGTCGAGAAGTTCATCGAGTTCCTGTACACGGACCGCATTGAGGACTGGGGGAAGAGCGAACTGGAGCTGCTGCGCCTCGCGGACAAGTACCTGGTCCCGGATCTGCGGGACGCGTGCACGCTGAAGCTGCACTGCTGTGATGGGGCGCGGGCGCTGGAATTGCTACACGGCATTGCAGCCGACCCGAGCCTGCCTGTCCACAGCACGACGCGCCGTCAGCTGTCGGCTATCGTCATGTTCAACAAGGATGACCTGGTCCACACCAAAGAGTGGACAGAGTTCAGCAAGACCTACCCGGTTCTCGTGGACGTCATGCTCGGCTGGACGTCTGTCGTAAGCCCAAGACAGACCTCCTTTTCTTGGAAGCCGTGATGCATTTTCTGTATTAAAGCTGAATGTTTAATTTCCAATGTGACTTCCTTGTTCTATACTTCCCTTCCTTTTATTAATGCCGGGTGCAGACAATGCGCGCTGACGGAGGGGCGAGGGACTTGAGGGCCTTGGTCCCGTGCGAAGCGACGTGTCATATCGATACATTTATCTATCGAATTGAAAATGAATGGATCAAATGTTCCCGCCTTATTCGACCAATTTGCAGTCTTCCACTCTATTCTCAGTTTCAGGCTGGGGGCAGGATGGCAGGGGCAGGATCAGCGTTACCGTTCACCCCGCCCCCTTCCCTCTCCCGCTTATCTGTATCAAAACAACGAGCACACACAAATTTCATTGATCAATGAGGGGCATTGTTGATAATGTTATGCTGAAATCAGCTTTAATTCTCGCAGTACTGCAGCCAAAGTTGTAATATGAACACATGGAAGCTTTTACAACGAAAAATATACGACATTTTGTCTCATAAATATCTTCTTCTAGTGTTATTTCCATGTCTGTTATTGACGCTTCTGCTTTTGTCTTTAATTCAAGTTGGAGAGGTTAGTCACCTATAATATTTATTTGTCATGAAACAGTGAAAACGACATGACATTTTGACGACCTTGTCGTGTTTGGAATACTTCAGATTTCGATTTCATCTCTTTGAACATAACCAATAGCTTTCCCTCTGTTCTTTTTATCAGAGTAGTAGTTTTCTATTATAATTGATAATCATAGCCGATTTTGGTAATAAAATACTATAACCATAACAGGTGTGGACCATCTGGTTCGAAAGAAGCCAACATGACAGTTACACATCGAATCCTGCGAGGTATGTTGACACATTACTTTAGGCTCAATAATACTTTTATTAAGCTACATATAGGACGTTTTCCTGAACAGGTCATGTTCTGCTGATATTAAAATTGACGCTGTCTACACTTGGGTAAATGGTTCAGATCCCATACTTTTAAAAAATCTGGAGCAACATAGGGAAGAAAATGAAAAAATTGAAAGATGGTCAGAATGCCCCTACCCAGACTGTGAACCCTCAAACATTGTTTTGTACAGGTAATTTTTGATGTGTTCAAAGTACATACCTCATTATTTCGATTAACAAATGTGTTATATTTCTACCTCCAATAACATATAGAGGCTGCAAAAAATTCTCAAAAATTTTAAGAGACCAGCTGCCACCCATTCAAAGATTGGAAGCAGGTCCTACTTTAGTAACAAATCTAGTCACCTCATCCTTCTGTCAAAATGAAACATCCAGTCTGATTCATTTTACCAGCATTGATGATGCCGCAAAAGCTATTTTACTAAAGAAAGTTAATGGATCCCTCTCACAAGGATTTTGGACAACAGGTAAAATTAATTTGGATACTGCTTTAAATAGTAAATACTTAAGTAATAATATAACTTTCTTCTTCAATATTTTATTTAGACCATGGAATTCCTGAGAGCTATTCTACTCCTCAGTGGATTCGACTTTCTGGATTGGTCACAAAATTTTTTTCTATGCCAATTGAGTCCATGAAGAAAATGCTATCTAAACAAATGCACACTGATATTTTAGAAATTTGGCCCAGTTCTGAACATAGCTTTGTAATCTTGAAGCTGTTATCTCCGCAGGCTGTTGATCAATTATTTTTGGTAAGAACTCCTTTGATCATCCTGAGGAAACCTTGCCTGTATTGAGCATACTAACCATCTTTATCCCTTCCCACAGAAATCAAGAGTGCTCAGTCTAGCAGGAGATTTAGTAGTTATCTCTAGAGTTGCTCTTGTTTTTAACTACCCATTAAAAAAACGCTTTGATCACTATGCACCATCTAGATTTGAGGACAAAGAGGTATTTGTTATTGGACAGTAACAATTAGTTACTAATGTGCTCATGGATTTAAACTTTTTGATGTGTTTGAAACAATAGGAACTGCGATATTCCTTACGATCTCTTGAAAAACATGCTCCATGGATCCGACATGTTTACCTTGTGACTAATGGCCAAATTCCACACTGGCTTGACTTAGATAATGAACGCATCACCTTGATCACCCACAAAGATATATTTCCAAACCAAAGTCACTTACCAACATTTAGCAGTCCTGCCATAGAATCACATCTGCATAGGTATGGTTACAATATTCAAATTAAGTGCAATTTTTTTTCAGTTCTATTTTAAAAGTTCAAAAAGTGACAGAAACTAATTTTGCTCATCAGAATCAAAGGACTTTCTAATAAATTTTTGTATCTGAATGATGACATCATGTTTACTCAGAATGTATGGCCTGAAGATTTCTTTACAAATTCAAAGGGATTCAAGGTATTAAACTTTTTATAATTGGCCTTAAAGCTGAAGTGCGCATTCTAGTCCAATATTTGTCTTTTTTTTTCAGTCATCCTTAATTAATGTTTCTAATTGACATGTTGTAGGTGTACCTCTCCTGGCCTGTTCCAGACTGCAGTCCAACATGTTTGTGGTCTTGGGTTGCAGATGGATCTTGTGATTCTGAATGTAATGTAGTTGAGTGTGGGTTCGATGGAGGTGATTGTAATGGAACAGACAGCTTTTCAAATTCAATGAAGGTGATGCTCAATCAATTTTTTTTTGTAGAAAATTTAATTGATTTTTATCATTTTTGGAAGCATTTACATCTATTTATCTGTATTTCAGATACGAATGCCAAGGGAAGAATTCTCTGTGTATGATGAATTTTATGATTTAGCCCTTGAGAAAGCTGACAACCTACTCAATAACGCACCTGACATAAATTTTAATTATTTGCAACCGCCAGCTCCTGGTATTGTTGAAAAGAACCTGAACAGTCAACTTAAAAAAGCAGCCCTAGACCATGCAGAGGAAGATGATGATCTAATTAGACTCCAAGAACCTAATAACGAATATGGAGAGGTAGAAAGTATGAAACGCCACAAAAGGGCTGTTGTGAAGAAAAATTTAGCCAGTAAGAGCTACCTTGAAAGCAGCATGGTTGCTGGACAATCTGCCGACTTCCCTGGAAGTGTGACAAAATCAGATAGCACTGCAAAAAGGGTGCTACTCGCTGCAGATCAGCTTAGAGGGGCGGAAAGACCCAGGCATAGATCTCCTTTCCCACAGACAGATTTAAACATATCTTATGTTGGAAAGAATGAAAGGATGAATGGAAAAGACACTGACATTTCTAAATTAGGATTTGTAAACATGCATCTAAACCAAAGCAATATTAGTAATTACAATTTAACAAATAATTTGAAAGGAATCAATTTATTTTCAAATGACAATGTGCTAAGTAGCAATAGACTTTTTTCTTTGAGGAACAGACAAAAGAATTCCCCAAGAATAACAAATTCTACCAGAGCAAAGCATCTTCTCAATCTTATGGAGAATGAACTAAATGAGTCTATAGACCAGACATTAATAGAGAAAGGTAATATTGGATAACATATATTTTCAATGTAACCATTATTATAATTGTGTTTACTGTTAAATACAAACAATGTGTTGCTATTTATTACAGAAAATCATAGGCAGATATGGTATGGAAAGTCAAAACATCGAATTTTGGACTCCTTTGCGGAAAGTCTTTTGCATGTCAACATGTTATATAACCAAGTTTATGGTTTTGAAACTCGGCGTGTCCCTGCCCATGCCCCACATCTGATCGAGAAACATATCATGCAAGAACTGCAAGAAAAGTACTTTTTTTTTGGCTCTGTCCTAGCAGTGTTTCAGGAACCTATGTTGAATACTCCTAATTTTTCTATGGTTTGTGTAGGTTCCCCAGAGAGTGGGAGGAGACCTCCTCTCATAAGCTGCGGAGTCCTAAAGACATGCAGTTTGCTTTTTCTTACTTTTATTTCTTGATGAGTGAGGAGAGAGACGTGACTGTTGAAGAACTGTTTAACTTATATGATACAGATCATTCCAGGTACCAACCCGCTTTTACTTCTGTGTTCCTAAAGTTTTCATGTTGTGTGTTCTAGCATTGTTTGGAACCTTGCAGGACTTGGTCAGATAGAGAGATCCGTACATTGATGACCAGATTATACCCAGCTCCATTGAACCCACATCATCTACTGCAGTTTGAAGAGTTTGTACTGGGATGTGCAAAGGACACTCCTTTTACAGAGGTGTCAGAAATACAAGTGTCCACACCCATGTATGAAAGATACCAAGATTCCCCATTGGTAAGCCGAGCCATTAAACTTCATCATGTATCAGTTGAGAGGGATGTGTATTAAACTATACCTCATATACACTGAATTTTGCAGCCCACTGTCACTTGGAATTTAGTGAATAATTGCCCAGCATTGAAGAAACTAATGTTAACCAATCTTGGCAAGGAAAAGAAATACCCATA
This sequence comes from Frankliniella intonsa, assembly GCA_033675135.1. Lineage (NCBI taxonomy): Eukaryota > Metazoa > Arthropoda > Insecta > Thysanoptera > Thripidae > Frankliniella > Frankliniella intonsa. The sequence continues at coordinate 9,510,533 of CM066257.1, forward strand.
CGAAATTGTTAGGGAATGGAGTAAAGATGTTACTTTCAAAATGCTGCACTCAAATGTGTCACATCTTGTTGGCCATCTGGACGACATCCGTCGGAACCCTAAGTAAGTGTTTTATTTTGTTAAATAAATAAAAGGCAAAATAGGAACAGTAAATCCTATTCTTAGTTTTAATTGAGATAATTTATTTTTGTGCTTTTTCAATGCTCCTAGGAAATTTGTCTGTCTCAATGATAATTTGGACCCCAAGCAAGAAACTGAAAATGCAATGGTCCGCGCTGTTTTAAGGGATTTTTATCATTCTTTCTTCCCCCTCCCTTCAAAATTTGAGCTACCTCTGGATATGCGCAATAGATTTCTGCATGTAACTGAGCTAGAGGAGTGGAAGAAAAGTCGAGCACAGCTGCGGATTGCAGCCATTCTTGCTGTCATTACTTTATGTCTTCTTACCATTGCTGTTGTGTGTCCAGATGAGGTATGCCTTAATGCTTATATAGTTTTGAAGAGATAGTACTCTAACATTATTTGAATGAATTTTCCTTTTATTGCTCTTTTCTTAAATTTATCTTCAGGTTCGTCACTATGGTCGTAGAATTTTTGAGCTTGCATTTTGTCATCAAAGACGAAGACCAAGTAGAATTAGGAGCAGAAGTCGGAGTCCTGTAAGGGGCTCAAGCAGTTCTCGTTCAGTATGATATCAGAATTCTATTTTACCAATGTGATCATTCCTTCTTGTGCTGTCTTATTTTTGACTTTGACTTTGTACTACTGTACAAACCAACAACCACTCAAAAATTTACTTTGCTTTAATGTTGTGATATAATGTATTTCTGTAGTTGGTTTCACACAGAATCATTGATGGTTGAATGAAGTTAGCCATAGGAGTCTTTACTCCATTGCTTTTTGTACCTTTCTCTTTTTGAGTCATACCTCTGAGTTGTTGTGCCATTGTGACAGTGATTCTTTAATATTATTTGTTAATTGTTTTAGAAATTTATTAATAAGTCAAAGCAGGGAAGAAGAAAAAAATATCAAATACATTTGATACATGAAACAAAATTTCAAGTTCTATTTTTATAATCTTGTCAGACGCCATATTTATTTTGACACGCTTAGACAGTCAAGTAGCTGCAAACTGAATTTCCCATTGTGTAATGTTTGGCAATACCAAAGCTCGTTTTTGTATTGAAACATTTATTATATAGTTTGCTAAATTAATTTAAGGAAGGAATTTTATTGTATCGATACCCTTCTGCATGCTTGCTTTTAACTAGACTATGAAATACCATCACAAATGTTTTGACAATGTTTAATTCTCTGTTATGGTCCTCAGTTTTTATGTCCTATTTTGCATATCCTAAGTTAATAACTTTTTGTGGGCCATCGATGTAGTCAAAGAAAACAACAGAGGTTTATTTTTTTAGAACAATGTTTTTTTTTTCCTTTTTAATTTTAAAACTTAGTTCAATTACAATGTGCATTACTGCTTGTGTAGATTTTACTTTCTAGTTTTTGCTTCATTTTGCTCAGGTACTGCTTGTGCAGTGTAAAATGTGATAATTATTACCATTTCTATAATTCTTACTGGTACTGTTATTAGTTATTATTATTATCATCATCATTATTATTATTATTTTGCAGAACTCTGGCAAAAGCGAGAAGTCCTATATGATGTATCTGTAACTTAACAATAAGAACTACCTAATTTAATTTGACCCCATGTATTTTGTAAGAAAATTTGAAAGCTCAAGGCGGGGATGTACATCAGTCTGCAATTTCAATTTTTTGACTCTAATTGTTTTTTGTTTTTATGTATGTTTGTTGTGAATACTTCCTCTCTCCAATGCTTGTTTCATGATAACAAGTTCAGGAGTGTTCCTAAGTCAGTTTTCTTTTTAGTGGGTACTATTCTATTTTGAAACGTCACTATTTTTTTAAAGATTTGATAATTAAGATGTTGAGTAAACAAAGCACTATGTTAGTCATGTTCCTGTCATGAGAGACCAAAGTATTGTACCTCATCGAGACTGAATGAATATACAAAGTCAACAACAACAGTAGATTTGGAAATGATCAATCTGCATAACTAAGTTCCTAAATTATTTTATCATCATTGTCTGTGATTCGTCCAAAATTTAAAATGTCATGTAATTTAGGAGGTACCCTAAACTTCATCCTTAACAGAAAACTTTGTTCATAAGTTTTGTTGGTTTTAATAAACTGTGTAAAATATTCATTGTTAATAAAGTGTGTAAAATATTCATTGTGATGGCCTATTTTGGCCTGCATAAAATATTGCTTTTCTTAATGTATGGTTCTCGATCCTTTAGCATTCTACGCATCTTTTCAACATTTAATGTTGAGCGAACCTCTCAGTTTTCAGACGGTGGGGTAAATCCCTTCGTTTTCGTCATTTTCGTCAAGAGGTAGGCAACCGACGCAAGCGAGGTGCACGCAGGGTGTCAAAACGTGCATGAAATTTCGCTCAGGCAAGGGTTACACGTGCCCATACTGATTCAATTCAGCCAACCACTGATTCTAAATTGTCCTAGTAATTTTTAAAAATAATATTTAGGAAAACCATGCAAATTTATGCATGTGGCATATCGTTAAACTAAAACCTTACAGCTTCGACCTCATTTTCAAGAACGTATTTTGGCAGCTCTGGCCAGTTTGAAATTCTTCCTCTCTCTCTCGCTTTTCCCGCTCACTCCCGCTCTCGCACGTCTTGAGAGCACACGGTGAAGCCTGGCACTGTCCCGCAAGATTGCAGCAGAAACACTGCGTAAATTGTCACATATGATTTTTACTCCTGTAGGTGGCACCTGTAAGAAGGTTTCTCAAGGTTCCTAGCTTGTCAAACTTTTTACCAGGTTCAGTGAAAAAGCGTTCTCGACGGACATCTGTTCAGGGTCAAACTTTACCCCTTACTTCGTAGGTTAGTTTTGTCCTTTTCATTTATTTTATTTTCTTTCAGTCTAGTCGCTCTTTGCCTGCTAGGTGAACATCCTTCTCGGAACACCACTCAATCAACTCAGAATGTGCTTCTCTTAAAACTGTCGTTTGTCTACTTTGTATCAGGGCGTGCTCGCGAATTTAAGAAATGGCTAAGAGGACAGCAACAACTGAATTAAACCATGACAATTGGTGTGAAGAAGACGAACCAGAAGCAGCTGGAGTTTTCAAACGGGCATCTGAGGATGCGTTAAAAGGAAGACAAATCAGGACAGCGAGACGCAGAGGTGTTGTATCAGCAGTAGTTGATTCCGATGCTCCAGAGGAACAGGTATTTCATACTGACATTATCATTGAGCATTTAACTTTCCAAATTTATCACTTACTATCTGTAAAAAATTTTTGTCAGCCTGTTTCAAAGAGTGTGTTTGCTGGATTTACTGGATTTAAGAAGGCGGAACCAGCCCCTTCCAAGGGTCTCTTCAGTTTCCTTGCTGCCACTCCTAATGGAAGTGGCACAAAAAATGATACGGGATCCACAGTCAAAGCCACTGATTCACCGTCAGCTGTGAGTTCAGATAGCGAGAAAAAGTCTGTGAATGGAATTGATAGTGTATCAGAACCCTCTGCGAAATCTAATAGTGGTAAGCGAAATACGGTTTTTGAAAACACTGTAAGTTGGATTTTAAGTCCAAATAACTGAGCTGTTAAATATTTTTTAATTTCTAGCTGACAAAGAGTACTACCGGAAACTGAAGGGGCTCAACGAAAGTGTGTCAAAATGGATTAGCTCCCATGTTTCCAGCAACCCTTTAATTTTACTTACTCCAATATTTCGAGACTATGAAAAACATCTGGCTACTATTCAAGGCAAAGGTAATGTCTTGACTGCTTGTGTAATTGATTAGTTGTACTTTTTCTCTACCATCTCAAATGATCTACCTTTTATTGATTAGTAGTATCCAACTCTATTAAGATCTTCTTTTTCAGGAGATAGTAAACAAGAAAGTTCATCTTCCCAGGAAGAGTCTACAAGCATTTCCAATGTCAACAAGGGGTCTTCTCTCAGTGGAGTTGCTGTCAAGAGTAGCAGCACAGAAACAACTTCTGATAAACCAAGCGAAGAAAAGAAATCATTTAGTTCTAGTATATTTGGTGCAGCTGCTAGTAGTGCACCAACTGCCACATCAACTACCACTTCAACTTTTAGCTTTGGATCAAGCTCAGCTCAAGGACAACAACAGTTTCACTTTGGTTCACCAACAACATCCAGCACTACTGGCAGTACACCTACCTTTAGCTTTGGTTCTACCAGTTCAACGTCACCATCAGCAGGGTTTTCTTTTGGAAGTGGGAAACCTTTCACATTTTCAAATGTTGCCTCAAATGCTGAGGATAAAAAAGATGATGATGAAGAGGCTGATGAAGACACACCACCCAAGCCAGATCACAAGCCAGTAAATGAGGAAGGAGCCACATATACAAAAAGGTAGGTTTCTATTAAAAATGTTTTCCTGCTTTCACATTTTATTGGCTGTTTACTCACAGTATGAATTGTTTCCACAGGTGTAAAGTCTTCATTAAACAGGGCAAAGAATTTTCAGACAGAGGTATAGGAAATTTGTTTCTAAAACCTGTTGATGGTGGGAAAACCCAGCTCATTGTGAGGGCAGACACAAGTCTGGGGAACATACTTTTGAATACCCTTGTGAGCTCAAGTTTACCTGTCCAAAGGATGGGAACTAACAATGTAGCAGTTGTCTGTATACCTACACCTGATGCTCAACCACCTCCGGTTACTGTTCTCATTCGAGTGAAGACAAGTGATGATGCAGATGAACTGTTTAGCAACTTGGAGAAGCACAAGAAAGAAGCAACATAAGATGTGCACATTCAACCTTCAGGGTTTTGTTTTGACTGAGTGGACAGACTATCATTGTGATGTAAAAGAAAGACTAGGCCTTAATTTGGCTGTTTTATTGTATTCAATTTGTTCAACTTTTAGACTTGTGACAAGTTTATTAGTAGGTGTCTTGCTTTAGACATTTATTCTTTGCCTTGAAGCTAGACAACACAACATATTTGTTGCTTACTGAAAATGTTTTTGTGCCGATGGACGGCTCTGTTCCAAAAAGTATAAAAGTATTGTGTAAAATGTCTGTTGTATCCTTTCTCTTCCTGTTACCTCTTAATGGTACAGGTGACAGGAGCCGAAAGGTTATGACACTGTTTGTGATCAGTTTGGAGCCAAACTCCCACTCAACTGAAAGGTGTAAGGAGGGAATGGTACTGTTAACATTGCTCTAGACACAATCATCTAAACTAGCTCAATTCTTAAGATGTCAATTGTGCAAAGAAATCATTGTGACCTTCACGTTCCGTAGACTTTCAGGCAACTGTGATTAATTATACATGTGAAGTTTAGATTTTTTGTCGACCATCAAAAGACTGGAATGAACTAGCCTGCAATCAACTTTCTCTCTATTTATCAGGACAATAGTTTCTCTACAGCATATGTTGTGAGTACTAATTAAATTCTTAACCTGTTTATAATGTAATGAAGTACACTTCATTTTATTTTAGATTGAATTTTGAGAACTCAGAGCAAACAGCTTTTCAGCAAAAATAAAGTATATGTACTTCTTATTTCAATTTTATTTAGTTCCATCAATTCTCTTAGCATATATCACATCACACATCACACATCACATATTGTGCTTAAATATTAAAGGAATCACAGCTCTTGTTAAAATTTACAAGCACCCTAACACACCAAAGAACAAAATCTAACTGATTGTTAAAGAAGGGGAAACCATCTTGTAGAATTTTACCATAGAATAAAAGTGTAACTGATCTATTTCCCGCTAAAACTCTATATTGCTTACTAAATGGTATGTTCTGGTGGGAATCTATATGTTATGCTCATCCACTACTTATTAGGATCTCAAGAAAAGATTATATTCATCTACAAATCAAGATCTAAAGTACATAGATTTAACCTTTGATAGTAAGCAAATAAATTACAGAAATAACGTTTGTCCTGTGAGTGAAAAGGGGTGTGCTTTTAAAAGTGAAGTCACAAGACGTACCAAGCTGGTAGAATCATTAGTAGTATCATTATCAAGACAATGTATCACAACAACTCCTTTCTTTAGTTTCTGGTACTGATGAGCCATTCTTTGTCCCGATAACTGTAAGTCGTACACGTTCATATTTTGAAGCTCCTCTGCACTACCCTGCTCTAGAATATGAATAATAAGTCCCTGCACAGAAAGGAAAAAGAACAAAGAGTTGGGCTAGTTGATGCATAAAGATTCCTTAAGAGGCAGAGAGGTTTATTAAATACAAACCTGACGGTCAAGATCAAAAAGGGCAGCAAATTTTAAGAGAGGGCTTTCCATGTCAATTTGACTTGCATGAAAAAATATGATATTATTAAATACCTTTCCAGAAGAGAGATTGACACTTTCCTCATTACTTGTCAAAACTCTTTCTACTCTCTGGACATGAGATGCAAGACTTTCAGAAAGCAACTTTGCTGGTTCACTTCCCTCTGTGGCCATTATACAAACTGAGTTACTGCGCTCTACAAAAGTTTCTCTAATTAGTATAAGGATTTAATTGAAAGTATCAATAGCATAAAGATGTAACCTTCCAAACGTGCTGCACCTCTTAAACATTCTGTTGCCATATACAGGTCCCGGTGAAGCGTAACTTTCCAAAGATCATTTGGGGAACCCTTGATAAGACGAGCGTGCACTCCAGCATAAGAAAGGGCAAGTTGAAGACATTCTGTCCCGCAATCCAAATCTTCCTCAGAGCACTAAAACAAAAGGGTGACATACTGTGAGTCTCAAAAATACATCTTCCTTGCTACAAAGTTATTAACAAACAATTCACCTTGTTGTAGGAAGATATAAGAACATTTGTCTGAAAGGCTTGAGGAGTTTCACTTGCGAGATGAGACTTTCTGTCAAGAGCAGTTTGCAATAACCCATCTTTCTCTGTACTAAGGACTGTTGATATCAAGGGGCAGACAGAGCCTGCTGCACCATTTTCATCAGCAGCTTTAACCAGCTGCTCAACCAAATCACTTGGTACAATAGGCCGCACAGCATCATGGACAATTACCACACGAAGTTCGCAATCTACATCAAGGAAAATAATATAAGAAAGAGAAAACATAGATAATGACAAGTTATAGCTAAGTCAAGAATAGCACAGACCCAACTTTAAAAGTGCTTGTAAACCAGCACGAATGGAACGATGTCTTGTGCTCTCCCCTTGAACAACCAAAACCTTGTGACAGCTTGATTCTTGAAGAAGGGCCTCAACATTTGCTGGATCATCAACTACTAAAACAATGTGGCGTACATACGGAATATTTTCAAACGATTCCAATGCATAGAGAAAGAGAGGCTTGTCCTGGATGGTTAGAAATTGTGCAAAATTAATATTGTGTTTAAATTCTTACCCTCCTGGCAAAGGATGTTCAAAGACCATTCAGGAACTAACCCAGAGGACAGAAATTTGTCATGGTGACATCATTTGACACCAGTTGACATCAATTCTGACAGTCAAAATGACCAAATTTTGACAAATTTGTCAAAATTTAGTCATCTTGACTGTCAGAATTTATGTCAACTGGTGTCAAATGATATCGCCATGACAAATTTCTGTCCTTCGGGTAATGGAAAGTTCTGAGTTCTGAAAGCTCTGAGAACAATATGTGCCAAAAAAAGGTAAACATTAACAAAAATCAATCACAAGTTTTCTAAGATAGAGTGACAGTGTCTCCTAAAATATTAATTTAGTTACATCAAGTCTTTGATTGCACCTGTTGTGCCATATAAGAATTTTTTACAAAGATAAAAAAAGTTATAAGTACAGCTTTGCACCGAAAGTCATGCCTCCAAGCTGGTGACATTTTCATGAAAAAGACAGTTTGTATGGGAAAAGCATTGAGGTGTCAGAATGTCATGTTCCCTGGGTATACTCACCAGTACTTTGCAGTATTGCTTAGGGGTGGAACCTCCCAATCTTTCTCCACAGCCGGCCGCCGGAAGGATCACGCCAACGTCGAAGTCCACCATGTCGCGCAGCTTGAGAGCTTGAAAGTTCAAAAAAAAAAAAAATAATGTTAGGGCTAAACAGCAGACTACGCGGAGAGGAATTTGTTTCTCCACTGGAATGCTTAAGGGGTGTGTTGGGGCTAGGGGTGAGGGGTGTCCGGTATGAGGGTGGTTCCGATCGGAGCGCGGGAGACACTTCGGGCGGGACTTCGTGTCCTGTTCGGCGTTCGCCCCCCCCTCCCCTCCCCCCCCTACCCCCACCCTGCACCCCCACCCCGCACCCCCGCCGGCATTGCCTGCCTCCTCTGCGCAAACTCGCGAAGCAGAGATCCTGATCCTGACCGCCTAATCCTGTGGAGCCTGCGCTGCCCCCTCTGCGATTTTAGTTCCTTTCTTGTTGCACTCGCAATGGACAGGACAGGATCAGGTGGGCTCGAGCTCGAGCAGGACAGGAGTAGGGGCGGGAAGAGAAGCAGAGGCAGGAACAAGAATGTTTTGTGGGACCAAACTTGTAGCTGGCAGCAGACGACGCGACGCCTGGGCGTCGCCGTAATCGTCATACCAACCGCGACGGCGCCTCCCGGACTTCCTGGCCATTTCTCTGATTAAAATTCGATGAACAGGAACAGTCGAGTACCGAAATAACGAGTGCCGTTCCTTCAGGGCAACAAGTAGTACCCTTCGAAGAAGCGCCCGGCCGCCGCGTCTCTTCTCCCCGGCGCGCCGAGCCGCGCCCTCCCCCCTCCCTTCCCTTCTCCCCCCCCCCCTTCTCCTCCCTGCAGCCAGTGAGTCGGAGTAGAGTGTCGGTCTCGGTCGGGTGTCAGTTCAGTTGAATGCCGGTAGTCGAACCGGGTGGAGGGAGGAGGTTCGTGCCGTGCCGCTACCCTCTCCTCCGTGCTCTGTCGCGGTTCAACTCGTCCTGAGCCTGCCGCGTTTTGTCGCGTGTGTCAGTGGCAAACTCACCATGCTTGGATAACTTCATCGTCTGCCGCCCCCCCGCAGGAGCGCCGGTCGCCGTCGGGAACGTAGGTAGTTAGCTAACACTAGAACGCCCCTGCTGTGCGCCGGGGCGCCAGGCGCCGCCCTGCTCCCGGCTCGGCATGCCTCTGGCATGACAGCCTCCTTTACCAGCTGCGTAGTCAAGTTTCAGCGGCGCGGTACTATATAGTGTAAGTCGGCGCCCCGGGCGCCTGTACGCTCGTAGGCCCCATCGACCGAAATCAGCTGTGCACTCCATGTCAGCCGGCCGCCGGCGGTATTCCGTATTCCTACACGGAAATAAACGTCATCTCAGCCGACTGATTCAGAAGATCGCTCCCGTACATCTGTCCTTGTCGCACTCATAGGGTACTGCCATACCCGCCATAGGACACCGCCATAGGTGCGACAAGGACGGAGGCACGAGAGCGATCTTCGGAATCAGTCGGCAGGAGCGTGCATTCGCGCCCTCTCGCTCGCCGCTGTCCCGTTAGTGCGACAAGGACAGAGATACCATAACGCTCCTCCGAACCTCGGAATCGCTCTTCACTCTGCAGGAGTCGCCGCCCCTCCGGGTACATAGAGCCCCTCCTCAGCCGACTGATCCAGAGCACCGCTCTCGCACCTCTGTCCTTGTCACACTCACTATGCTCTGCGGGCTGTGCATAGGGAGCTGCCGTAGGTGCGACAAGGACGGAGGGAGCGGTCCTCTGAATCAGTCGGCAGAGCCCGCGGAGCCCGGCCCGCGACAGGCGTCGCGTCGGCGTCCTGTCCCTTCTTATCGGACGAGTTGCGGCGTCTGCGCTGTCATGACAACGCAGGGCGTGCCGGGGCGGGGCAGCTTCCGCGATCTCTGCTCTCGCCGCGGTTCGAGCCCCGACGACGGCGGCGTGTTTTGAACGTATTTTTCGTGAACGGAGGGCGGAGCAGTCGATTGCGCCCTGGCCGCTTGGGTAGTGATTGGCCGTGATTATTTTTCTACGTGATCGAATATTTAGCTGTCGGAAAGCGATTTATTTTATTCGAATATTTTGAGATTTTAGCCACCACTACCGCAACGTGCTTTGTGTGTGTACGTGTGCTCCTCCCGCCTTTGCTCCGGGTGGGTCCCGACGGAACCGAGGGGAGAGGGAGGGAGCTAGCAGGGCAGGGACCGGGCGGGCAACCTCGCCTGTCAGCCTCTCTCCCCGCCCCACCCCGCCCCGCCCCGCCCCGCCCCGCAGCTGGCGGCCGGGAGGTTGAGGGAGGTTGGGTAGGGGCAGGGCAGGGCAGGGCGGGGGCCAGAAGCGCGGGAAGCCAAGCCGGCCGGCTGCTCGCTGGGGACCGGCCGTATAGGACGAAAGGGTCCGTCCGCAAACCCCCCGCTGCGGCGTGCCGAGCCAGCAGGACGGCCGCGCCCAACGTCTGCCCTCCCATCAGCCTGTCGGCTGTCGTCAGCGTAATAGCAGACTCGACATCTGCGATGAGGGACCGTCCGTTAATCATACACCCTTTAAAGCTTACAGTGAATTTCACTGTAAGCTACCTGCAGCAATCTAGCTTACAGTGAATTTTCATGGTAAGCTACGGTAAATGCAGTGAGCTACGGGATGCGTCCTGATTTGGCGCAGCATACAGTGATATTCAGCGTAGCTTTCCATGATAATTCACTGTAAGCTGCAGTGCTGTTGTAGGTAGCTTACAGTGAAATTCGCCGTAAGCTTTTAACAGAAGAATTGCGGAATTGATTTGGACCTGAAGTGTGAGACATTGCCGCATTTTCCCTCTCCTGCCGATTCGGCCCTGAGTGCAGACACAAGTAACCTTAACCTACCCAATCAATAACCGTGCATTCTTCATTGAGATTATGATTTATAGCAAGAAACATTGTTTGCCATGATCTTTATAGCTCTGGTTGTCCCTAAATGCCTAGCAAAGTTTTAACAAGTGAACAGAAAAAGTGTTCATAGTTTTAAAATATTGTTGATGAGATGTTCCCAGTGTATAATTCGTGTGAACACATCAATCTACAAAATTCTGAGTATATTCCCAGTATGAAATATAGGGTACGCAATCTCACTTAAAAAGTCTAAGACTATCTGCCACTTCAATCATTGTGGCATAGCATCTCAATTTCCGAGCTCGAAAGTAATAAGAAAAATTAGAAATGTTTAAATTCAAACACCAATAGGAATAAAAGAATATTACCGAGAGAAATTAAAGAAAATTACTAACGGCACAGGGTCGTTTAAAATCCACTTTGAACTTCCCATAGAATAGACTAGCAATAACTTATAGTAGCAAAACAAAATTTTCCGTACAATCGGTTGTAAAACGCCAAGACACACAATCGAGTATGCGTCTTGAAACTTTTCTGTTTGGGGTTACCGAAAGACGCAATTAAAATAGACGAAACGAAAACATTTCACATAATTCTTACTCTTACTTCTGCAGGGATTTGCCGACTTCACGATGGCGTTTCCCCGGCACTACCAGACGCCCGAACATGACGACTACAAGATTGCCCGCTTCGCTCAGCTTGGGCTCATGCCGACCGCCATGAAGTCCGACCCCTTCTTCCCGGCCATGAACTGGAACGGCGCGAGCGGCGGTGTGATGGAGATCGACAGCTCTCGCAGGGACAGACTTTCAAACTCAGCCCAGAAAAAGTTCCGACGCTGGAGCCGTCGGCTGAACGGTCAGCACGCCAACGGCTCGGGCTGGGTCATGCGGCACGATTACTCCAGACGCACGCCGTCGTGGGGGCGGGATCAAGCCTACTCTCCTGCCTGCGAGGATTATCGAAGGTCCGCGTCGAGGCTCCACGGCGACGAGCGCTTCTCGAGCGAGCGGCTGGCGCACTCGTGGCGCGGGGAGCAGCGGGGAACAGGCGGCCCGGGGCGCGATCACGGCAGGAGGAGAGCTCGGAGCCAGGGGCCGCCGTCTTTCCCTCGCTCAGTCGAGCAAGAACCATTACCATACTTCTGCGACGTTGCCGTGTCTCCCAGTCCGCGCAGGGAGCGGTTCTTGCGCTCGGAACGCCGTCTGTTCAAGGCTCGCCGACCGCACCATGACGACGAACCACTGGCGACCACACTGCCCCCGCAGCCCGATGAACCCACCGAGCACTTTGCGATCACGGCGGTGAGAACGAGGGGCTCTCCCTTGAAAGACTCGCGAGCGCCGAGTCCTGCCAAGAGGCCCGACAGTCAGCTTCACCCCCACCGCAGCAGGCAGTCGGAGCGTCTCGAGTCGAGAGAGTTTGATGCGATCCAGTCAGGCAATCAATCGTGTGCCAGGGGCGATAATGAGACTGAGGCGGAGACTGCGACCGAAGAGAAAACGTCTTTTTACCGCCGCGCGGGATGCCAAGTAGAAGAGAACGACAGCGGTCAAGGCCGGGAAGAAATGACAATCACAGCAGACGCCACTGTCATCGTGAAGGAGCTCAGAGGAAGAAGAATCGAATCGCCCTGCAAGGCCACACCCGCCACACCTAATCATGCGCCTGTCAATATCTGCCTACCTTTGGATGCAAACACATTTTTTGGGACCAAAGAAAAATCAAGAAGCTTTACAGCTTCAAGCCTCAGCAAGCCTAGAAGGCCCAGTGTTGATCTCGGCGCGCCTCGAGGGGACACATCTAGAAGGCTAAGTATTGAAACAAATGTTCCAAATCCATGCAGTAATGTTACTCAGGAAATTAATAGAACCTCGACTGAAACACATAACAAACCTAAATCCATAGCGGCTCACCGGCGAAGATCTAGTCAAGACTCGGACATTAGTATAATTGCAGTAATCACCCCAACCGACAAGAGACAGAAACCGATAGGAGAAACGCCGAGATCATCCGCCCCAAAAAGCGCCAAGAAATCCATGGACAGAGCACAGTGCCCTATTACTCCTTCCAGCTCTGAAGGTCCGACTGGCGCACATCGTAGGCGCAGCACTGAGGCCGTACAGACAGAACAAGCGACCCGCGGCAAGCCACCAAGACGCTCCAGCCCCACGGGAGACTTAAAGCCGAAAGCCATCATCAAGCCGGGCCTCAGAAGTGCCAAGAAGGACTCAAGCAAAACACTTGCACCGAAGACTGAAAGGAGGCGCAGCTCCCCCACGAAGAACGTTACGGCTGGTCAGACGCCACGCAGGCTGGTTCAGAAAACGCTGGACTCTTTCTTCAGCAAGGGCGGATCAGCTAGCAGCCAAACCCAGCAGCCGGCCAAACCCTCAACGAGCAGCGAGGGAGGGAAGAACGAGCGACTGCGCAGTGCCAAGAAAATATCGGTCGATGCCCAAAGCGCGGTCGCAGAACAGACAAGAGGCCACATCCGGCGCATCTACCAGGATGACGAGCCAAAAATCAAACTGCCTGTTGTCAGTCTGACGCCGCTGGCGGTCGAGATGAGAGCCCAGTCGCTGCCAGAGCGCACTGGTCCCGCCTCCTCAGCTACTTCTCGTCTCGCGCACGTCATGCCGATCCCAAGCCCGGCCAAGAAGAGACCGTGCGAGGACACGAGCAGTCCGCCGAGAAAAATATCAAGACGCTCATCGGCTGAGAGCAGTGACTCCATAGACAAGTCGGACACAAGGAAATACGACACTGTGAGAGACGTGTCCCCATCTTGTCCTCTGAAAAAAGTTTTCAGCATTTCCAAAGTCTCGGACAAGACCGATGCTCAAGATTTAAGGCGAGATACGCGTGGTTCTTGTTCCAAGCGGTCTAAGGACAGAAGTTCCGCCTCCGCCGAAAAGAGTGCTCAAGAGGGAAGACCTAGTCCTAGCAAGAGTTGTGAGCTGAGAGACTTCAAAGAATCCGAAGGTTCCTCCCAAAAGTCTTCATCAGAGAGGGTGCCGTCGAAAGAAGAGATAACTAGTGATAAAACGACTTGCAGCAAGGAAAACAAGCGATCCTCACCAAGAAAATTAAGTAAGAAGCGCCAAAAATGGAAGCGATCGCCCTCCAAAAAGAGCATTCTTGGCCCTAGTGACTTGTCTTATCTCTTCAAGCAGGCTTACCTGGCGTCAAAGTCGGAGGAGGACTCAACCCAAGATCGTGACGCTGAAAAGCCCGAGCTCAAACATACGAGTTCTTCCTCGACCCCTGGCGTCGCCTTGCCCGTCAAGGATAACCAGGATTCAGTACCAATAGCAAAGTCACCCACCAAATCTGAAAAATTCTCCAGCAACAACTTGGAATCATCCTCAAACTTATCAAGTCAGGATGAGAACGTTTGTCCGAGTCCCAAACATAATGCATCAATGGAGCTCTGTGTCACGGAGATTTTATGCAGAAACGTCTTACAAGTTCAAGTTCGTGACATGAGCTCTGGAAGGTTCGTGAGTAAAGCAGCATTGATGGACCAGGGCACGACCGTCGCCCCTGCGCCCGCCCAGCCTTCCAAAGCAGTGACCTCCCCCGCCTCCTCGCTGATGAGACTGAGACGATCGCCCACCCGGGCCAGTGACTGTGGGTCCCCGGCGAAACTACCGAGCAGTGGTTCCAAAACCAGGACGGCCTCGGCCGCGGACGCGCTCTGCTCCGCCAGCCCCCGGACGTCGAGAGTCCCCGCCTTGTCCCCCGGCAAGCAGGACGCGCCCGAGGAGGCGTCGTCGGCCCAGCCGCGCTCGCCGTCCAAGAGGGTCGAGCTCGCCGCCGACCTGGTCGTGACGCAGCCGGAAGAGGAGCTGCTGCAGGCCCAGCTGGACCGGGCGGAGCAGGCGGCGGAGGCCGTCAAGGCCGCGCAGAGGAACAAGCAGCGCCACACTCGCGGCCGCAGGGTGTACGAGTACTGCCCCGCGCTGGACGAGCACCTCGAGCGACGTGAGTATATGCTACTGTACGCGGAGATGAGTGGATATTTTTTACACACTTGTAGGTGTGTGACATAAGTCACATTTGTAGGTGTACAAATGCCTATTCGTACACTGACGGATTTGAAAATGGCTGGTTTTTCTTCTACAAGTGTGTGAAAAAATCCACTCACCTCTGCGAGTGATCGGCTCTCAATTTCCGGTTTGCACTTGGGCTTGGGCAAGGACTGCACAACACTAACGCTACGCTCAATGCTTTTCTTACAGATCCGGTCCAGAACGAGATGTCAGGTGAGTTTCGTCTCTTAAAATAGTACTGGAAAAACAAAGGTAGAACTAAAAGGATTTTATTGCCTTTACAAAGGCATTAAAAATTAGGACCTCTAGAAAGGCATTAAAGCTAACACATTAGGTGTTAAATTTTCTGTCCCTCGCACATTTTCGTGCCTTACCAAATGCATTATAATTTAACTCTCCTCAAAAGATATGAAATTCTACATTGGCAAACCAAGTGTACGAATGCCGCTAGATGAGCGAATAAATTCACTCACTTGTAGGTGAGCAAATGACTATTCGTTCACTTGTAGGAGAGCAAACTACACTCCCGCACTTGCTATGTGCATGCGTAGCTTACGATTTCTTACAATTATGCAAAAATCGTACGTAGTTATGCACAATTTAAGCTTATTTATGCGTAATATGTACGATTTTTACGTAAGCTACGCATGCACATAGACTTACATAGCTACGTACAAAAAAGTACATAACCCAGGAGTGTGTACTACTCGTTCTTTTGCTGTTGAGCCATTTGGTGAATAGTCATTCGCTCACCTTCAAGTGAGCGAATAGTCATTTGCTCACCTACAAGTGAGTGAATTTATTCGCTCATCTACAAGTGAGCGACATTCGTACACTTGGATTTCCAGTGTACCTTTGTTGTTGTTTTTTCTAGTGAGCATTGTGCTAAGCATGCTTAGCACATGCGTGCACGCTGTGCGATTTGCAGTGTAGTTGGTTTGCACCGAAACGTATTGGGCGAAATAAAAGCAAGCATGACAGTGTGCGGGGCTGCCTACCCACTGCGCTTGCAGTGAGCCGCTATGGCGACGGCAGGCAGACCCGCTCCACTTGTCCATGTTTTATATTTTACCCAATGATGAGAATTAACGAGAATGTGGAGGACGTACCTTAAGCTCTTCAGGAATACTGATAAAACCCCAAACCAAATGTTTCCACAGCTGACAAATGGTACAAGTGGCTGAACCCGTCGCAGCTGCGCTGCCTCACGCTCGCCATGCTGGACAACCAGGACCTGTGCCTGAGGTACACGATGGACGCGCCGCGCGTCGAGCCCTGGGAGGCGGCCTGGGTCGACATCAGCCGACGGCTCAACACTGTCTGCTACAACAGGCTGACCAACCTCAACACGGGGCTGCGCCTGACGGTCATGGAGTGGAAGAAGGTTAGTGATTTAAGACTGCCAATGTCGTCAAATCAATGTAATTACAATCACTGTGAGAAATATTCGTAAGAGTTACGGGAAAATTTTCCATGAGAAATGTCGTTAAGTTACGATATCGAATTTTAAAATTACAAAATTTTAAGGACACTTGGTATGGACTTGAGATTCTCATAAGAATAAACGAGCACAAATAAATAGGCTTTCGAAAATTTACGATTTCGATTGCAAATAAACAACACCATTTGTAAATCACAAATTAGGAAAAAAATCGTAAACTTACAGACATATTTTTCACAGTGATAGTTTACTTGGGTTTTAATTTTTCTCATAACGTCCTGTTAATTTTTATAAACAAAGTATTCGGCCTTTCCCTAAATTGGGCGGAATGTAGCACGGATTGCATACCCATCAGGCGTTTTTTCAAGGGCCCGAAAGGCCAATCCCCTTTTGGGCTTTTGTTTTTTTTTATCGGTACAATTAGTCCGTTTTGTACAATGACGGGGAATGTCCGTGATTTCCAGCTCCAGCACTAATCGTATCGCAGTGAGAAATGTTTGTTAGAGTTACGGGAAAATTTTCCATGAGACATGTCGTAAAGTAACGATATCAAATTGTAAATTTACAAAATTTTAAGGACACTTGGTATCCATTTGTGATTCTTGAACGAGCACAGATAGGTTTTCGTAAATTTACGAATCCGTTTGTAAATCATAAGTTACGAAAAAAGACTTAAATTTACAGAGATATTTTTTACAGTGTATAAACTACGAATTACGTGTGTTTCTCTGCCTCAGCTTTGGCTGGATATGCGGTCGCTCATCAGGACGCGGGTGGAGGCCATGGAGCCCAAACAGCGGCGCCACGGCCTGGGCTCACTGGAGTGCCTCCTGTACAGCGAGAAGCTCTACGCGGCGCTCATCAAGGTAGGTGCCGTGCCCACGCAGTAAAAACGCAGTAAACAACATCAGAAAGGCGCCGGTTTTTTTTCCCTTTTCGATAAGTAATTCTCACGGTAAATCTGTTTCCTGGGACGCCCAGGAAAGTAGGTACTTTTCAGTGCTGCCAGAAAAGTAGGCAATTAGGCGCCCAAACACAGTGGAGTAACGCGGGCTGCATCTGCGCCTGCCTACTAGGGAGCGCCCTAGCACAGGTGCGTACATGTTGCCTAGTAGGCAGGCGCAGATGCAGCCCGCTTTAATCGACTGTGTTTGGGCGCCGTATTGCCTACTTTTCTGGCAACACTGGTACTTTTCCAAAAATAGTTCGTGGGTATTTCCTGGAAAAATACTGGAAAAGCCAGGAATTTTCCTGGAAAAGTACCTACTTTCCTGGGAGGTCCCAGGAAATAGATTTACCGTGCTTGTATCGTGGTCCTAAGAAAGCACTGGAAAAACAAACGTGACGTGCGTCGCATCAATTGGTGTGACCATTTTTGGTCGCACCACGTAATGCGACCTAAATTTACGTCACACCATGTGATGCGACGCAAGCTCCAGGGTATGCGGCATTTCACATAGGGGTCGCATCACAAACGTGACCAAATACCAAAACTACGGTCGCACCACATGATGCGACCTGTCCAGGGGTCGCACTTGCAAGTGTGACGCACGCAACGTTTGTTTTTCCAGTGAGGGATAGCCCGTGCGAAATGTAATTTCTGAACAGTAAAATCGATGTCGTAATGATAACGTTTCGATAGTTCATCTTGGTCGGTAGGTTCAGTAAATGAAATAAGGCTTCGAGACGGTTCTCACTTTCAATTGATGTTTGCATGTTGCAGTCGAATGGAGAATGTTTGGGGGAGGAATGCCCGCGAGTTTGGTGCAGCGGAGCCTGTAAGTTACATTTTGTCTGGTAGGAGAAGGCGAAGGGAGAACGATTGGGATTGCTATTAACGGCTACTTTCTTCTTGAACAGGTGTGGGTGTATTCTGCCCGACCTTAGAAACAGCCAACCGGCGGAAAACCGAGGAATGAATAACGTATGTGATAAGATCAAATGTGATGTGCATGTGTTCATATTTATGAAATTTTCCTTGTACCATACTTACGAATTTTTAGTACTTATATTGTAAATTGATCGATATAGACCGATATATGTACATATGTACTTTGACACTATAGCTCTCTATTACAATTTATGACTTTTTAATTGTTGACAATATTAGTGCATTAAACTAACTAGAAAATATTTTTTTAACTTTTACGTGTCTTGAATATGCCTTGTAAAATCGTTGGATAGCTTTTCTATTTTCCGCGCAACTGTGTGGGGAAGCCTCGAGAAAAGAGCTAAAAGCCGTAGAAGTAAAATTACTATATTTTTAATCTATACATACATACATAAAATTACCCAGGTTTCAATCACAGTCTTTGAATGTAAGTAACTTTCCAATAAGTCTCGCAAGTTACTTTCTTATCCTGGGCACAGCCATATTTTCTTATGCAAAATACTGTACATATCGAAGACGACCAGCCTTCAGTCTATATACAAAGAAGAAAATTACACATGTAATAATACGTGAGCGATTTCCACATTTAACCCTCGATGGTTTCAATATTTTATCAGGTGAACCCTGAAGACATTATTATGCAAAACCCTTGGTCCTCGTCTCAGTCAGAACGACTCGTAGCTTTGACGGAAAATGCCTCTGCGCAACCATTGTCTTTACCGTGTTGAAAAAATGTTTTCACTGAATCGCCTTACTGCGGGGGTTACTGCCGTGCGGAGCTGGCCACGTCGTAGATGCCTCTGAGGCGGTTGTTCTCCGGGTCGAAGGGACTCCGCAGGTGGAGGGTGGCGTCGTGCAGCTCTCCCATCACGTCCAGCTGGTACTTCCCCTCCGTGAGGAACTCGTCAGTCACGTTATGGCCTTCGGGGTGCTTCACGTAACTGTTTTTAGGAGAGAGAGAGAGAGAGAGAGAGAGTAGTGTTAGATTATTAGATCAGTTGGAAATAGAGTGAACACCTCCTTGATTAAAACGCCACTGTGGTGTGATGTGAGTACTCACCCCGTGCCGATGGGGCAGTCCAGGGCGAATCCGTAGCTTCCCCGCCTCAGGAAACCGACTGCCTCGCCGTTCCTCAGAATAGCCTCGAGTCCGTTAAGACGCACCTTGCTGCAAGTTGGACACAACGATTTTAACACTACTGCACATGATCTCAGCACATTCACACGGTACTGCAGTCCTCAACAACATATAAAATTGTAATTTAGATTTTTTTAAATCTCTAATTTGTGTTGTAAATCTAACAAATTGCCTTATTTCGGCATTCGTCAGGGATAAATTCACCTTTAAAACCCCCAAAACCCTCAAGGCGGATCAAAATCGGCGAGTAAAACTTATAGGTAAGTGTTGAGCCTATTGTCACTCACTCGTTTAGCGTGAAGAAGGCCAGCTTCTTCTTCAGGCCCTTCTTGCGGTCCTCCTCGACGGCCTGGCGGCCCTGGTAGTCGCCGCTCGCCCGGCACGTGAAGCCCAGGTTGGCCTCGAGCGGGCTGTCGTCGGCGCGCAGGTCCGAGTGCCACAGGTGGTAGCCCTTCTCGGCCGACAGGGCGTACATGGCCCGGTAGCCGGCCATGCGCAGGTCGTAGCGCTGGCCCGCGTCGCGCACCGCCTTGTACACGGCCTTGCACGACTCGACGGGGATGTGCAGCTCCCAGCCGAGCTCGCCGACGAACGACAGGCGGATGGCGCGCACCCGGTGCCCGGCGATCTTGACCATCTGCGTCCCAGGTAAAACGAGATTGTATATGAATTCTATATGAGCATATATAACTTCCTCATATTGTCATACACACTGTGAGAAATATTCGTAAGAGTTACGGGAAAATTTTCCATGAGAAATGTCGTAAAGTTACGATATCAAATTGTAAGATTACAAAATTTTAAGGACACTTGGTATCGACTTGTAATTCTTAAACGAGCACAAATAAGCGTTCGTAAACTTACGATTTCAATTGTAAATTTACAACACCATTTGTAAATCACAAATTACGGAAAAAGTCGTAATTTTACAGACATATTTTGCACAGTGCACTGGAAAAACAAAGGTGCTACGTCCTACCTTTAAAAGACACTAACAAAATGTAGTGCCATTGGAAAGGCACTAAGAATTAGTGCCCCAGGAAAGGCACTAAATTTTGTTAGTGCCTTTTAAATGTAGGACTTAGCACCTTTAGCTGACTAGCTGCGTATACTCTATACAAATTTAGTGCTTTTGCAAAGGCTCTAAGATTTAGTGCCCCAGGAAAGGCACTAAACTTAGCACTCGATTTTAGCGCCTCAGGAAAGGCGTTGCTTAGCGCCTTTGTTTTTCCGGTGTATAGCGCATATATGACTTATATATGGTCGTATAGAATTTATATATGACATTATATATAATTATACATGATTATATATGATACTATATATAATCAGATATGCAGGTCATATATAGGAGGAAGTTATATCGATCGATATTATCATATATACAACGGAAAAACAAAGGTGCTAAGCAACGCCTTTCCTGGGGCACTAAAATCAAGTGATAAGATTAGTGCCTTTCCTGGGGCACTTAATCTTAGTGCCTTTGCAAAGGCACTAAAGTTGTATGGAGCATACGCAGCTAGTCAGCTAAAGGTGCTAAGTCCTACCTTTAAAAGGCACTAACAAAATTTAGTGCCTTTCCTGAGGTCCTGAGTCACTAAATCTTAGTGCCTTTCCAAAGGCACTAAATTTTGTTAGTGCCTTTTAAAGGTATGACTTAGCACCTTTGTTTTTCCAGTGCACCTTTCATATATGTTTATATATGATGTTACACTATTAACTTCTTACAAATAATTTTTTCGTATTGTACAAAGGATCCTGTTCAACCGTAATGTAGAGAAAATTTTCTTGTATTACAAAAATTTTTGCTTTGTATTACAAAGATATTTCTTTGAACTACAAAGAAAATATGGCTTTGTACGGTTGCACAGAATTCTTTGTAATACAAGAATTTTCTTTGTAAGAAGTTACGAGTGTATATAACCATATATAAGGTCATATATAATGACATATAATCATATATAAGTCATATATGACGCATATATGGGTATACATAATTTTATATATTTCTATATATTTATATATAATCTCGTTTTACCTGGGTGGTCGACATGGGGAACGAGCCGTCGTCCAGGTCCACGTCGACGAGGCCCTGCAGCAGCTCGCGGCTGTTGGGGCCCTGCACGGACAGCACGCCGATGCGGTTCGTCATGTCGGACACGTCGACGCGGAAGCCGCGCTCGTGCAGGGCCTGGATGACGTGCGCGTGCGTGTGCTGGGAGGTGGCGCCGCCCGACACCACGTAGAAGCCGCGGCCCTGCGGAGGTGGTCAGCACTCGTACAGGCAAGCACACGGAAAAACGCGCAAAAAAATAAATTTCAGTTCCGTGCTAGCCGTTTTAGCTGGCCAATTTAGCATCCGTGGCGAAAAAAAAATTGGCCAGAGGAAAAAAAAAATTTGCTGCACAGCTAAGTGGCTTTAGCTGCTCAACTACCAGCTAGCTAAGTAGCTAACCGAGAGCTGTACAGTGAAAAGAATTGTACCGGTGCTATACAAATTAGCTGGGCCTCTGCAGCTATTTATTTTTTCTCCAAAGCTAAAATCTTAGCTGAGACGCTATATTTTTTTTATTTTTTTTTTGCGTGACAGATTTGCTTTTTACAACGGTGATTTTGATTGTAAGTTACTGTGAACCCTGCAGCACTGTAGCTTACGGAGAATTTTCACCGTAAGCTACGGTGAATGTCACTGTGAGCTACGGTGATGCGCCCTGATTCACATAGACAAAGACATAACAATTTCTTGTTGATGCGGGAACTAAAAATTTGTAGCGGGAACAAAGCCTCTGTTACCACAACAAAAAGTTTGTTGGGGGAACAATCTGTTTGTTGTGACAACAGAATTGGGTTTCTGTCCTGGCACCAAATGTGCTAAGAATTGACAATTTTTTTTCTCTTAAGAAATCGCGAAAAAAAAATAACGATTTTTCCGAAAATAAAAGAAAAATCATTATTTTTCTCTGGAAAAATTTCAGTCTTGTTTAAATGGTTGTGGTGATGTTGGCTCACCTTGATGATGGGGTCCGCGGGGCTGCCCTGGCCGGTCTCGATGACGCTGACGGTCACGTCGCCCTCCACCTTGCCGCGCTTGTTGAGGATGCAGGTGTACACGGTGCTGCCCATGGGCTTGCGGCTGTTGGCCGTGAACACGTAGTCGGCGGCCGCCTGCGCGTCCGGCCCCGTCAGGAAGAGCTTGCCGAAGTACGACATCTCGAACAGCGCGGCCGTCTCGCGGCAGGCCAGCGCCTCCTCTTTGATCTGAGGGGAGGAAGAGGGTTTAGCGATTCAATTCCAGCAATCTACAGCCCGTTACTGATTTATTTTGGACCCCTATGTCAGTATTCCTGCTGCTTAAAAAAAAAAAAAAAAAAGAAAACCTTTCTAAGGGGAGGCTACACTGAAATGGCTATCACCATGAATGGACTGTGCGAACTTTTGGAACATGTGATTTTCATGTTCGGCATGCTGAAATACATAGAAAACAATTCCAACGGGGTCTGTAGCGTAAATGGTTAATAGTTAGCATTTTGTAACACTTTCTGTAATTTCTTACTAAAATTGGTTTCTGCGCCACAAATTTAGCAGACAAAAGTTACCGTAATTTTTTCTAACATCATAAAGGACCAAGGTATACACTTTGGCTCAATCAGATCTCTCATTTATTGTCTGGTTATCCCAAATCCGATTTTTTGACCAAAACTTTCCATTTTTAAAGTGTAGCCTCCCCTTAAGCTACTGACAACTTTTTTCATCAGTTGTAGGCACTTATTCCTTTTAACATTACTGACAATTTCTACTTTTATCAGTAAGTTAAGTACACAACTGTACAGAATAACTAACAAATAAGTCAGTAATCCTGCTGCGTAAAAACGTAGATGTTTACTAAGAAAAAAAAATCAGTACAGGCCTGAAAGTGGAAAAAAAATTAAAAAAAAAAAATGGTTGGGGCTATGCATGGGGCACACTGCTTACCGTCTCGTGGTGGCGCGGGAAGTCGAAGGTGTAGTCGGCCTTGAGGAGCTTCTCGTAGCGGGTGACGGCGTGGCGCGTGGAGCCGTAGGCGCCGTACCAGTCGTACTTGGGCAGGGGCGCGGGGGTGCCGCAGTACCAGCCGGGCCGCTCCCAGCCCTGGCGCTCCTCGAACACGGCGCCCGCCGCCACCAGCTCCTCGTTGAAGGGGTTCTGGATGAGGTTGCGGCCCGCCAGCGGCTCGTCGTGGGGGAACACGATGTTGTAGCTGTGGTGGTACGCCTCGTGCGCGCGCTCCCGGATCCACTCCCGGTCCGTCCGCTGCACGTCCGCGAACCGCCTGAACACGACATAGCACCACTGTTGTTAGAAACACTGTAAAAACTTCGACCAGGTTTCTAAGCAATTTCGGAAAAACCAAGGACGTTCCAATTTTATTTTCTCCATAAGAAAATTATGGCTGCTTGGAAACCTGGATGAAGGTTCCACCGTGAATTTTGTCGTAAATTACCGACCAAAAAAAAAGTCGCTACTTTTCATAGCGACATTAGTCATTCTGAAACGATCTGGTCGTAGCTCAACGATAAAAATGTCATTTCTTTACGACATCGCGACGCATCCGTGCAACAACGGCGGATCTGTGGAGGACGGGTGAACAAAGGCGGATCTGTGAGGGACGCGTGAACAAAGGCGGATCTGTGAAGGACGCGTGAACAAAGGCGGATCTGCTTTTTGAGAATTTTGACATGCCTGCCTTTGGAGATCTCTCACTCATCATGTTGACCTCGGATCGCTCTGGGTAATGTCTCATTGCACTCTGCATTGAGTCAGGAATAGAATGAGACTCAATTTGAAACGATCCGACGTCACCACGAAGAGTGAGAGACCTCCAAAGATAGGCATGCCGAAATTCTCAAAAAGCAGATCCGCCTTTGTTCACGCGTCCCTCACAGATCCGCCTTTGTTCACCCGTCCCTCACAGATCCGCCCTTGTTCACACGTCCTCCACATATCCGCCGTTGTTGCACGGATGCGTCGATCGTCGAATTTTTTTTTAACAGTAAAGGCTTGAAAAGTTTGTAAAACGTGATGATTTTAGTCGTTTACTTACGAATTGTTTTGTAATTTAACGACCATAGTCGTCCATAAACGACCAAACTCGTACATTTATGACCTAAGTTGTAAATTTATGACTAAAGTCGTAAAATTTCGAAAAGAGTTGTAAATCTTTGACAAATTGATCGCTAATTTTCATAACGGGGCAGTTCGTTTAAAAACCATACACCTTTCTATACATAATATAGTGCAGAATGACTACTGTAGTCCTATGTGACTTCAAAAGGCGCGTACCACGGATACACATTGAGACCGCACTGCATGAGCCTGTACAGCCCCCTGTACTATTTCTGCCACAAGGTGTATGCAGGCCAAGCACCTTTCCTGCTGGTGGAATGGGACAGGCAGGGGTCGAAGGTGTATGGCAGGCAGACATCTTGCTGCACTTGTCCAGTATATTATGCATAGAAAGGTGTATGGTGAGAGTACGACAAAGGTGTATGCCCAGGAGGCGACCTAAGTCGCTCTGTTTTCTGTAGCATACACCTTTGTCGTACTCTCCTGGTACACCTTAAAATGACAGTGTAGGAAGTGTTGTTTTTCAAACGACATTATTGTTTTCGAAAATGTCGTAAGTAAGTCCACAACTATTTTTAACAGAGTGCAGTTCCAGTGAGTCCTGCAGGCCGCCTGGCCTGCGGGTGTGACTGCCTACCTGATGTCGTAGGCCTGCATGTGCAGGTCGGGGCGGCCGTGCAGCACCCACAGGGCGAGCTGCTCGCCGCAGCCGCCGCCCAGCATCATGCCCGCCGAGTTGAAGCCGCAGCCGTGGAACAGGCCGCGCTTGAGCGGGTCCTCGCCGATCAGGGGCTTGTGGTCGGGCGTGAACGACTCGGGGCCGCACACCGTCGACTTGATGCCGGCCGTCTCGAAGGCGGGGCACAGCGACACCGCGTTCTGCAACAAGTCGGGCACTCAAACATATTATTTCTTGGATTAAGGAGAAAAACTTTTCTTGTTTTCCCAAAAAATATTGCTGAGTCAAGGTTTTTCTTTTTTTTTTTTTTTATTATTCTTTTTTTTTCTTGAAAAAAACATCAAAACCCGAGGGAAATAAAAATTAAGAAACCTTTCACTGGGTGGGGACAACACTTTACATTTTTATCCTCATTTT
Source organism: Frankliniella intonsa (assembly GCA_033675135.1). Lineage (NCBI taxonomy): Eukaryota > Metazoa > Arthropoda > Insecta > Thysanoptera > Thripidae > Frankliniella > Frankliniella intonsa. The sequence continues at coordinate 9,536,078 of CM066257.1, forward strand.
TTTCAGGGGTCCGTAACTTAACACGAATGTGCTTTTAACGTTATTTTACACGTTAAAGTTATAACTTTTAACACATGGGTCAACGACGAAACGTTAAGTTATGGACTAGGTGTGCCGGATAGAAGGGGGCATTCACCAGATGTTTGATTTTCTACAGCCAATATAACGTTGTAACTTTCTTTCAAGAAAAATTCGAAACGTTACGATATAGTAACTAAAGCAAAGCAAAGTTATGTCAAGTTGGACCCCTGCATTTTTATTTATTTTTTTTGTTTCTATTTTTCACTCACGGTTACGTGCGCGCCGAAGATGTTCCAGTCGAGGTCATACAGGCCGAACGCAAACTCGGGCGCCACGTTGTCCAGCATGGCCGGGTTGCTCTCGTAGCCGCCGACGCACAGGGACTCGCCCTGGACGCGGAAGTAGATGGACCAGTCGTGGTCGCGGACGTTGGGCAGGCCGCGCACGCCCATGGGCTCGGACACGACGTAGGCGTGCTTCATGGGCACGATGGGCAGCGACACGCCCGCCATCTTGGCCACCTCGCGGGACCACACGCCTGCAAGGTCAAGGTCAAGGTCAAGGTCAAGGTCAAGGTCAAGGTCAAGGTCAAGGTCAAGGCCGAGGCAAGGTCACGTGCGGCCACCCAGGAAGTCATCTGCCGTGCGCTTGTGAGGAACACTTTGTGATGCAGAGCTCACGCTCTGGGCGTCGTGGATCGCGGGGGAAACAACACTGAACTTTGGTGTACAAATGTCGTCAATTTTCCTGAATTTTTACTATTTTTCGCAATCTTTGCTTTTTAATTTTTCTTTTAAATTCTCCCCGATTTTCTTCCTGGATTTCTCTGATTTTTTTTTCTGCGTTTCTCTGAATTTTTCTGAATTTTCCTGAATGTTTCCGAATTACAATGTGTGACGTACACTGTTAAACCAAAATGTCATGGGGCGATAAATATTGCTTCGAGTATTTCGTCACAAGAGCTGTGATGAAACAGTCGTCATATGACATACATTTCGCCACTTGACATATGAATCTTTCGTCACATGACATGATTCGTTTGTCACATGACATGGATCTTTCGTCGCACTGTGAAGAACCATTTGTCATGTGACGTACCTTTCAAAAGTAAAATTTAGCATTGACTTTGTCGTAATGTGACGACTTATAATTGTACAGTGTACACTGTGCAACCAAGTGTTCAACTGTTCAACACTTGTACGTGTGCAACTTCCAGTGTAACAGGTTTCAAGTGCGCAACTCGGTCTTTGTGCAGTTGGAAGTGTCAAACTCGCCAGTCGTACCTACACTTGTAAGTGTTTAACTCGACAGTTGTACACTTGCAAGTGTTCAACAAGGGAAACGTTGCACGGGGAAGTTGAACACATGCAAGTGCAAGTGCACAAATGTCGAGTTAAACACTTGGACGTATAAGACTGGAAGTTGCACACATTCAAGTGTTGAACAGTTGCACACTTGGTTTGTACTGACCCGCGCAGTTGATGACGCAGTCGGTGCGGATGGTGCCCATGCTGGTGACGAGCCCCGTCACCTTCTTGGGCCCGAGGTCCTGCTCCTTCATGAGGATCTGCTCCACGTTGCAGTTCTCGATGACGCGCGCGCCGTGGCGGGTGGCGGCCTTGACCAGGGCGGTGCAGACGCCGGCGGGGTCCACGACGCCGTCGCCCGGCGTGTGCAGGCCGCCGAGCAGCTGCGTCTCGTCCAGCAGGGGGAACACCTGCTTCACCTCGCTGGGGTCCAGGACGGACGCCTCGATGCCGAAGCTGCGCGCCACGGAGGCCAGGCGCTTGTACTCCATCATGCGCTCCTGCACGGTGAGGCAGGGGGGAGGGTTAAAGTCTGCGGCCACTATGTGGTCACACTCTCACTGTTGTTAAACCAAGTGTCCAACAGCTCAACACTTGTATGTGTGCAACTTCCAGCCTAGCACGCGCAAGTGTGCAATTCGGCAGTTTTGCAATTACAAGTGTCAAACTCGCCAGTTGTACACTTGTAAATGTTCAACTCAACAGTTGTGCACTTGCAAGTGTTCAACAAGGATAGTGTTGCACGTGGCAGTTGCAACTCTGTTGAGTTGAACACTTTCTAGTGTACCAGGTGTTTCTTTGAATGCGTAACAGTGTTGCGGGTTTGCCTACCCTGTTCGACCGTAAGGCGCCATGGCCCTTGCAGCGCTAGAGAGGATGCAATCCCGCAACACTGTTACGCATTCAAAGAAACACCCGGTACAACTGGCGAGTTTGACACTTGCAATTGCACAACTGCCGAGTTGCACACTTGCGCGTACTAGGCTGGAAGTGGCACACATACAAGTGTTGAGCAGTTGAACACTTGGTTTTTACAGTGTGCGGCCACTATGTGGTCACGCTCTGCGTGCGTCTCGCACTCACCGGGGTGTGCGCGATGTACAGCCCGCCGTTGTTGATCCAGCCGGGGTTGACGCCCGTCTCGGCCTCGAGGGACATGAGCAGGTCGCGGGTGGTGTTGAGCAGCTGCACCTCGACGTCGGAGGGCCGCAGGCGCCAGATGAGGCCGGCGGTGTGCCAGGTGGTGCCCGAGGTGAGGCGGGAGCGCTCCAGGAGCACGGCCTTGACGCCGCGCTTGGCCAGCTGGTACAGGGTGTTGCAGCCGGCCGAGCCGCCCCCGATGATCACCACCTCGGCGTCGGCGGGCAGCGAGGCCGGGGGCGGCGGCGGCGGGTTGGGGGGCTGCACGCTCGCGGCGCTGCCCGCCCCCATGGCGCCCACCAGGGGGTCGTCGCCGGCCCCGCTGGCGCAGCGCCGTGGCGCCTCCAGCCGGGGCGCCGCCCGCCTCGCGGCGCCGCCCACGCGCACCTGCACAGGGGCGGAGACCAAGAGTTACACACTAAACCCTTATGCATTTTGCTGTGCATAAGCATGCAGAATTTTAAGCAGCCATAACTATGCACAATTTTTGTGCATAATTATGCACAAATTGTGCATAACTATGCACAAATTGTACATAGTTATGCATGAAATTGTGCATACTCTTATGCTTAAAATCCTGCATATTTATGCACAATAAAATGCATAAGGATTTAGTGTGTAGCTCTCACTGGACACCCACCGGAAACACAAAGGTGCTAGGCAACGCCTTTCCTGGTGCGCTAAAATCAAGTGCTAAGTTTAGTGCCTTTCCTGGGGCACTAAATCTTAGTGCATTTGCAAAGGCACTAAATTTGCATGGAGTATAAGCAGCTGGTCAGCTAAAGGTGCTGTTCTACCTTTATAATGCACTAACAAAATTTAGTGCCTTTCCTGGGGCACTAAATGTTAGTGCCTTTCCTGGGCACTAAAAATCTTAGTGCCTTTCCAAAGGCACTATATTTTGTTAGTGCCCTTTTAAAGGTAGGACTTGGCACCTTTGTTTTTTCTAGTGCCTCGGCGTCGTAACGTAACCAAAATTAGTAGTGCCTTTTTCACACTTTTTCGTCAAAATCTCATGAACGGTGCAAGGTATCCTGACAATACATGTTTTATTAGAGAGCTAACAAAGATTGCAATTTGATTTCATTACCTTATAACTGAAATTGATCGCACTGGTCCTTGTGCTCTAACATAATTTTCGTTATATTTGGGAAGGGAGGGCAATAACGTTATTTCCGATGCCAGATAAACGAAAATGCCTTTTAGAGCGAGATTAAAGCGGACACGCTCATGAAGAGGTGTTTTTTGGCGACTGACTCTACTCACCTGGTTTGTGACTAGTCGCAGCATATCGAGTCGGCTGGGTTGCAGTGGGTGGTTGCGGTTCGATGGGAGTTACACCTGCCGGCACGGGTAGAAAGAGCGATACGTTAAGACAACGAGCGGGGCCGAGGATGTTAAGGTTACTTCCAGCTAAATTTGTTGCTCGTTACGGGAAACCCAAGTTGCATGACTGTCGCACACTCTTGCGGGTGGTGGGTTGGGTGAATCTCCCTCGGCAAGTGTTTGATAATCCCGGGAACACTCACACTGGAAAAACAAAGGTAGGACCTTATGCCTTTAAAAGGTGCTATACTCTAGTGCCTTTAGAAAGGCGCGATTGTGTCCAAAGGCATTAAAATATAGCACCTTTCGGGCAAATTAGTGCCTCTGTAGGGGTGCTGTTTGAATAATGCCTTTGTAAAGGCACTATTACGAGTAGCACCCCAAAAAGGGTGTTATGTCCTACCTTTGTTTTTTCAGTGCACACCTCTACTTGTCTAAGTGTACGATTGAAAATTAACACACCTACAAATGTGCGACAAGTACCACACACTTGGGTTTCCGGTTTCTTGTGATGGTAAATGTCGATATGATGATAGGTACAGAAATAAGTCACGTGCCGATATGGGGGTCCCACGCCTATAGTGTCATCGCATGATTGATAAGGAAAGCGCAGCGCTTTCAGCCTCTCTCTCCCCTGCCCTCCCCTCCCCTCTTCCTCCCGTCCCCTCTCCCTCCCCTCTCCTTCCCCTCCCCTCCCCTCCTCCCCTCCCTCCCCTCCTCCCCTCCCCTCCCCTCCCCTCTCCCTCCCCTCCTGTCTCTGGCACCACTCCCATACTAAGTCATTGAGGTCAAATCTGTCCCTCTCCGCTGCCGTTTGGACCGGACCGACGCAGACCCCGCGGCGCGGAGCGCCCGCCAAAGGCCCTCCCTCCAGCCTGAAAGTAGGCAACCCGCTCCGCGCCCTCACCGCCACCTGGCGGCCGGACCCTGACCCCAGTGTTGTCAGAAAAGTAGGCAATAAGTATCCCAAACACAGTGGAGTAAGGCGCACTGCATCTGCGCCTGCCAACTAGGCAACACGCATGCGCCTGTGCTCGCGAGCTGCCTAGTAGGCAGGCGCAGATGCAGCCCGCTGTACTCCGCTGTGTTTGGGCTACCTATTGCCTACTTTTCTGGCAACACTGCCTGACCCTGACGTTGACCTTTATCCACGCACCACGCGAATATCGTTAAGGAGGCCTGGGGAAATAGGTACCCGCCGGGACACTCACCAGAACCACCAAAATGTCTCACACATGTAGGTGTGTGAATTCCCATTCGCACACATGAACAAAGTAGACGCGTGAATTTTCCTGAAAATTCCACACACCCAAAGGGACACGTGTACCATACGTGCGATAATTCAAATTTCTACAAGTATCTGACATCTAAGCGTCTACAAGTGTGTGACATTCACACACTTGGGATCATACGGTCGTGTCGCGTCATAGGGAAAGGCGAGAAGGGAAGTGGGGTCAGGCAGCAGGGCGACAAACAAGGAGGAGGCAAAAGACAGCAGCAGTGATGTTTTCTTATTGACGGGTGTGTTATCGATGTCACAACGAACGCCCTCCCCGCCGCTCCGCCCCGCCCCGCCCCGCCCCGCCCCGCCCCGCCCCGCCCCGCCCCGCCCCGCCCTCACCCTGAGCGACGCACACATGCGGCCCTGTTTGCATGTGTCACCACGGGGAGGTGCGAATGAACTGTCGACGTACTTATCTAATTTTCATTAAAGTACGTCGCGGGGTTGTTGTTAAAGCCGTAAGATATCCGCGACGCTTCGAGGGTGTCGCCGTCGCCCCGTATACAAGTATGTAGGCAGCGGGGAGAGAAAGGGTGTCCGGTAGTCCGGTGTCCGTCCGGGGCGGGGCGGGGCGGGGCGGGGCGGGGTGACGGAGATGACATCTCGCACTGGGCGTGGAGGGAGGGGAGGGGAGGGGAGGGGAGGTGGAGGGGAGGAGAGGGGAGGGGAGGGGAGGTGGAGGGGGTAGCCTACATCGGGGCAGCCCTTCCCTTCTTCCTCTTATCTCTCGCGGAAGACTACGTTGTTGAAAAGAAAACTAACATAGTCGTTTGAATAATATGAAGCGCTCTGCCATGAGTTTCTTGATACTCCTCTCCCTCCCCTCCCCCTCCCCCTCGTATCCTCCCCCTCACGAGAAAAAGACGGCGCCGCTACCGCACCGACCGCGCGATGATACCGATGGTCCAATAAGAAAAAAAATGTAAAATAATAGTAATCGCAAAAAAATCTTTTTATTAAAAAAAAAAAAAAAAAAAAAAAACCGTTGTTTTTGCGCGGGGCCCTGCTGATAGCACAGCGTGCAGACGGGGAGACTTCTGCCTCGCCGGGGGGCGGGGGGGGGGGGGGGGGGTACGATACTGGCTTATAGCGATCACATTGTAGCCGACGGCATGTGCGTCTCCTAGGGCGGCCACCTGGGGGCAGGTGTGGGGGGACCGACTGCGCCCAAGTGCGTAGGCAAACCTCATCTCCGTAGCAGGTCTGGTGCTGCCGGGCCGGATAAGTAGGCAATAACACACCTGTGTGAGGTGGGCGGGTATCTATACGCCCGCCTACTAGGCAAAAAAGTAGTCGTCTGTGTGGAGAGTTTAAGTAGTAGACACGGGAAGATACCGCCGCCGAACACAGGTGTGTTCGTGGGATTTTTTCCTGAGGCATTCCCTCGTCTCTCTCTCCGTTGGGCACTATTATTACTTTTATTATGTCTGGTCGCAACTATCACCAATGTCAAACAAACAAACAAACAAACGAACGAACGACTCGCGACTTGGTGTGCTGACATTTGTCCAACCTCCAGACAGAAAAAGACCATCAGAGGGAGGTCTGCTCGAGCACAGTGCGCCGCGACCACTGTAGGGTCATCTGTTTTTATATAAAGTCCTCGTTGCTAACCGCCCACGGATTTTCAACTGTGCAACCGAGAACAGGTTATGAGGGGACAAAACTTTTAAATCTAAGTTTCTATTTTCTATTTTGTCCGTTTTAAAATATGCGAGATGATGTCAATGCTTTTGGAAAAACGTGTCTCTACATTGGACGTGGGAGCTACCCCAATCTATTTATTTTAATCCCAACGTGGCCACATTGTGGACATGGTTAGCTAGTAAGGAATAGTTGACATGGTCAGCGAAGAGCTTTGCCCACATCAACAAAACTACTTTGTCAAATATTATTTTTCAAAAAAAATGACCACCGAAAGCTTGTGTGGACGGGACTCAACGGTACTCACCTGCTGCGAGTCCTGTCTGCTGTCTGTTGCTGTCTGTTGCTGTCTGTTGTCTCTGTTCTGCTCGAGGGAAGACCTCGTGCTGACCAGCCGCTCCGCTCCGCTCAGCTGCGCTGGGGTTCCACACTCGTCGGAGGATCCCGGGTTTGTGTTTGCCGATCGGCACGCCCGGCGGGGAATGCTCAGCTGGGCGGGGCGGGGCGGGGCGGGGCGGGGCGGGGCGGGGCGGGGCGGGGTGGGGCGGGGCGGGGCGGGGCGGGGACGAGGAGGGACGCAAGCAAAACAAGCTATAGTGACACTCGGGTCGGGTCAGCGCCAGAGAGCCCTGTATCGGATCGCCGGGGACGGGCAGGTTGGGGGCGGTAACGGCCAGTAGGCAAACTGTCCACACCACAGACCCCTTTTTATTGCCCCGTAGGCAGGCGAAGATACCGCCCGCTTCACTCAGGTGTGTATTCATGGCAATTTTCGCCTACTTATTTGGCATCACTGGGGAAGGAGAAGGTCAGTGTTGCCAGATAAGTAGGCAAAAATGGACCACGATACACCTGTGTGAAGCGGGTGGTATCCATGCCTGCGTACTAGGCAAAGTAAACTCTCCTGTGCGGGTAGAGAGGTTGCGTCCTACCTTGTAGGCAGGCGTTGATTCACGCAGATGTGTCGTGTGCAATTATTGCCTACTTGTCTGGCACCACTGGGGAAGGGGTAGTGAGGGGGAGGCATGACGCCTTGCTGGGTAGCAAGCAGGTTGCACCTCTATGCAACCGTTAGTAGCCCGAGCCTGAGCAAGCCCCTGCTCCCCGCGGTGATTGCGTGGGCTCACTAGGCCAAATGCGTCAAGTTTTATCGCAAATACGTGTGAGTGTGTGTGGGTTGGGGGGGGGGGGATCAAACAGGCATAATTGACACCGAACCGACCGACTCGGAGGGACTGACAGCAGGGGTGTGATGTAACTTAACATAACTTTGTGTTACGTTAGTTATTCATCGTAACGTTTCGAAATTTTTAATAAAAGTTAGTCATAGGTTTTTAAAAACTTAATCTGGTGAATGTCCACCTTCAATCCGGCGCAATAAGTCCATAACTTAACGTTTAGTCAGACGCCAATGAGTTAAAATGTATAACTGTAACGGGTTAGATAACGTTATAGGGCACTCTTGTGTTAAGTTTAGGGACCCCTGACTGACGGCTTGCGGTCGGTATTTGGCGGTGCGAGACGGCGGGGGAGAACGCGGGGTGAAATAACCGATGATAAGGCGCCAATGACAAATAAGACGAGCGCAAAGGACTTGAAGATAGTGCTCTGATGGGGCCTGTTCGATAACTGGCAAATCATTCAGAATTTGCTGCGAGAAGACGTTTGGCTGAGAGGTAGATTCGCTCTGGCTCTGAATAATATTTTTTTTTCTAAGCTTTAATTTTTTGATGTCCGGATAAAATAAAATATTTATAGGCACAAAATTGTAATGGTAGTTAAGCGGGTATTTAAGTTTTCATGGGGATAATGCGACGATTTTCATAAGCGCCATATGACTGCAAGCATTTAAGTTGTTTTTGTTTTTTTTAAACAGAGTTCAGTCCAGGCTTAAGATATAATAGCGAATCAAGTGTTCCTGTTCGTGCATCAATAACGACTCCGATAGGTTGCCTACCGTCACGGCGCTGTTGAACTTCTTTTAACATATTTTAGTATTAAATTATACTTTAACTATCATAAATGATGTTTTTGAAGTTGGCAGAGGGGTTGTGCAGAGAGACTCTAATTTACCTCCAGACAAGCCCCCGAAATTCAATTCATACGAGAACAAAGTTTGAAGGATAGGTGTGGACTTCGGTTTAAATCGCCGCGCGGTCGACTTGTGCGGGGAATTCGTATATGTGTTGTAGTTCTTCGCCGCTAGAGCGCGCCCAGCGCGCCACCGTGGATGTCAGTGTCGCCAACTACGAAGGTGGTACCCGTGCTATTCAGTCATTATCCCGTACCAAATAGCGTTTGCTTTAAAGCCCTACTTCTTATCCGGTTCTTTTGATCTCGTTATACAGAACTTGATCGCAAGATCCCTCTAAAATATGTTTCCGTAACATATATTCCTGCAAATGAAATTATATGAATTAACGCTGTCAGCATTGGTTTGTCGGTTTTCACTTGTTTGTTTGTGCGTGCGAATTCCAAACAAACAATACTAGCAGAAATTATTCGCCGACGTCCTGGGGTGACCTCTGAGTTTAGCAAGTCTATTCCATACGGTAAGAGTGAGAGGACTTTCTTTACCTAGATAACAACTCAGTGTGTTCGACTCTTGCACTGCTGCGTCGTTTAAGTTCACTTAGACTCTCTAAGGAAGTTATTACCGGCACATAACCTGTTCCAAACTCCAGGTCCCGTTTATTTACTTGTCAATATATGCTGACTTCCCCCAACTGCTATATTTTGTTCTTTTTTGGATTTTGTTTCAGACGAATGCAGAACACAACATCCGCCGTGGGCGCGCGGGTCCTGCGGTCGGCCCGTTCTCTCCCAGCGCAGTCCATGTCAAAAGCATTTTCTGCATACGCACCAAATGATTTGAAGGTGCAACACAATCCCGACAAGAAAGAATTCTCCATATGCATGGGTGAAGGTAAGTATTACAAGGTTCACTGTGAAACAAATTGTAAGATGTTGAGGTAATCATTCTAATGCCTTTTTTTTCTGCTTTACAAAATTTTCAGAGTGTGCTGTTATTCAGTACACAAAGTCAAATAAAACTCTGGACCTGTTCCATACTGAAGTACCCGTAGTTTTCCGAGGACAGGGCGTTGCAGCACTTTTGGCTAAGGTTGTAAATTTTCTATCAGCATTGTTCCACTTTCCATTTTCTATCACATTTGAAAATGTTTTAACTATTTTGTTTCCATGTCTTAGGAGGCTTTTGAATATGTCCGGCAAAACAATTTGAAAATGAAGTTATCTTGTGAATATCTTCAGAAGTACTACAGGGATAATGAAACCCCTGAGCTGAAGAAAATTTTGGCATAAAGTTATCTGAATAATAATCTGGAGGCCATTGCTGTAAATAAAAAGATACTGATGTAATTTTTGCACATTCTCTCACCTGCACTGCTATCGTAAAAAGTTTTTAAAATGGATTCGGAGCAAGACCTGAAAGCCCGGGTGCTATACCTTCTAAGAGCAAGGCTTTACCACAGTGCACAAACGCTTGCACTAGAAGGAGTGAGAAGGTACCCAACAGACAATGTATTTCGTATGTATAATGGCTGGTCATTGGCTTTGGGTAGCCGCCCTCAGGAAGCCATACGAGAATTGGACTCTCTCTCGGGTGACAGAGACGTCTCTCTTGGAGTCATTGTTTCTCTCCTTTACGTCCACAAGTAAGCTCCACATTTTTCTTTTCGGTTTTGAATCATCAATAGGATGATTAATTCTAAAAAAAAATAAATGGTGTGTTCTGGTTTAGAATGTGCATCACTGTAGACCATGAAGCAGTTTCCACTCTGGATGCCAGACTCAAAGAGGAACGTCGCTCAGCAAGTGAGCTGTCCCTCTACCATGCGGCTTACTTCTTTTGTCTGGCTGGAAAGGCAGAGCGCGCCAGAGAATACGCTGACAGACTTCTTAAGTCAAGTCCTCAGTCCTGTTGGGGTTTGACCGTGAGGGGCTGGATTGAACTCACCCTCATCCATGATGCAGTAAGTCCTGTTTTTTTTTTTCCCCCCTCCCATATAAATTAATGTAAAAATGTAAATTCGAATTTTTAAAGGCAAAATCCAGGACTTAACAAATTTTCCATTGCTTCCAGAGAGGGGACAAGCCTGCGGAAACCCGTGCGAAAGCCGCAGCCGATTTCTTCTCTCGCGCTCTCGACCAGCACAAGGCGCACACCGACGCGGCGCTCGGCGGGGTGCGGGCGCGCGAGTACATGGGCGACCACGCCGGGGCCATGAGCGTCCTCAACCAGATGATCGTCAGGTTCCCCAGCGCGACGCCCCCGCTCGTGGAGAAGATGCGCAACCAGCTGGCGCAGCGGGACTGGGGGCAGGCCTCCGACTCGGCCGCGCGCGCGCTCGCCATCGACACCAACAGCCTCAACGCGCTGCAGGTAAGTGTCGCCTGAAAAGTAGGCAATGAGAGAAAAGTAGGCAATGAGAGAAAAGTAGGCAATAAATGAAAAGTAGGCAATACATGAAAAGTAGGCAATAAATAAAAAGTAGGCAATACATGAAAAGTAGGCAATAAATAACTCGAAAGCAAGTGGAGTGAGGCGAAAGCGGCCTTCATAAGCGCCTGTCTACTAGGCAACGTGCAGGCACCTGTGCTGGGGGCGTTGCCCAGTAGGCAGGCACGTATGCAGCCCGCTTCACTCCACTGTTTGTCAGTTACTTATTGCCTACTTCTCAGGCAACACTGCTCAGGGTGAGCTCAGCGGGTTTGCCTATCCGTGGCTCCGCGCCGCGCCGGGCAGGGAATGGCAGACCCTGTTACACTCGTGGCACGTTACTGTGACGTGAGGGGGAAATGTCCACGAATTTTGATGTACAAATGACAAAAAGTTTTCTGGAAAAAAAATTACAACTTTTTTCATTTTACAATTTTATGACAATTTTTTCTTTTTGCTTTTCACTGTCTTGAGCTGCCCGAAATTTTACTGTATTTATTTAAATATTTTTAACTTCTGGTAAATTCTCGTTCATTCTCGTTCATTTTGAATTTTCTGAGATTTTAAAATAATGAGAATTATTCCTCCCTCGCCGCTACATCAGCCCCAGAATGAGCCTTCATGTTCCCCTTGTCTCTGTCCAGCTGAACGCCCTGGTGCTGGTCTGCCGGGACGGGGACTACGAGGGCGGTGCGGAGGCCGTGCGCCGCCTGGCGGACGCCATGGAGAAGATCGAGCCCAAGAACACGCCCCTCTACCTGGAGAACGCGCAGGTACAACCAACGGCACTCGCCACTCGTAAACTTTCAAAGACAGTTTCACAGAAAACGTCCAACACAATTTCACAGAAGATGTCAAAGAAAATTTCAAAGAAAATTTCAAAGAAAATTTCAAAAAAAATTTCAAAGAAAATTACAAAGAAAATTTCAGAGCACTGTGAAAAATATCTTCGTAAATTTACAACACATTTTGTAATCACGATTTACAAAATATGTTGTTAATTTACGACCGCCCATCCTTGCTCGTCAATGACTTCTAATTCGATACAAAGTACTTGCAATTTTACAATTTCATGTTGTAATTTTACAACATCTATGATGGAAAATTCTCCTGTAACCTTTACAAGTATTTTTCACAGTGAGACAATTTCAAAGAAAATTTCAGAGACAATTTCAAAGAAAATTTCAGAGAAAATTTCAAAGCAAATTTGTTAGTTACGATTGTGGTTGTCGCAGCTGTTCTCCCGCGTGTGCGGCCGCAGCCCGGCCGTGCTGGGCGAGACCCTGCGCCTGGCGGAGCGCGCCGCCAAGGCGGAGCCCGGGGGCGGCAGCGGCGCGACGGCGGCCGGCCGGTCCGCCACCACGCAGGAGCTGGGCCAGCAGTGCCTGCTGGCGGGCCGGCTGCGCGACGCCGCGCGCCACTACCGCGCCGCCACCCGCGCCGACGAGAGCTCGGTCGGCGCCCTGGTGGGGCTGACGGCCACCCTGCTGGCCGAGGACGCGGGCGCGGGCGCGGCCGACCGCGAGCAGGCGCGCCAGCAGGTCGAGTTCCTGCAGGAGGTGCAGGGCGACCGGCCCAGCGCCGACGTCCTCCTCATGGCGGCCAGGTGAGCGTCTGTCTCTCTCGAAAAAAAGAAAAATAACTCTGAATTTTTAGCAAGGGGGAAATAACTCTGAATTTTAGTGTATAAATGTCGTAAAAATTTTAAAACTTTTGTAATTTATTTTTTTAAAGTTTTCTTGATTCCCTCTTGCAATTTTTGCAGGGGTCCGTAACTTTGCTTTGCGCTAGTTACTATATCATAACGTTTCGAATTTTTCTTAAAAATTAAAGTTATAACGTTATATTAGCTGTCGAAAATCAATCTGGTGAATATCCACCTTCTATCCGGCACACTTAGTCCATAACTTAATGTTTCGTCGGTGGCCCATGTGTTAAAAGTTATAACTTAACGTGTAAAATAACGTTGTAAGCCCATTCGTGTTAAGTTACGGACCCCTGAATTTTTGTTTCGATTTTTCTGAATTTTCCTGATTTTTGGGGTTTTTAGATTTTTTTCCTGAATTACAAGGTGTACAAAATTTTCAGTTGATTGCCCCTTGATTGCTGTGCAAGTGAATTTTGCATGTTCTTTTTCTTCTCTGACTCGCTCCCGGCCCGGTGCAGGTTGTCCGCGGGCGACTCTGAGCGCGCTCTCGGCCTGCTGGACGCGGCCGTGGAGGCGCACCTCAGGCTGCTGCAGGGGGAGACCTTCGGCCCCGCCTACCTGCGCCTCCTCAACCCGGACATGCTCCTGCAGGTGGCCCGGGAGTACCAGCGGCACGCGCCCGACGTGTCGCCGCCCCTCGCCCTGCCGGACGGCGTCGGCGTCATGGCGCCCCCGACGCCCGCCGCCCTCAAGTAGGTCATATGTCATGTCTGATGCAGGCGGGTCCATCACTGGAAACCCAAGTGTGTGAATTTCGCACACTTGTACGTGGGTGAAGTCCTTTTCGCACAATTGCCCCATGGAATAAAATTTCTAGGAAAATTAACTCCTTGACTGGTTTAAGTGTCCGAATGAAAATTCGCACACGTACAAGTGTGCAACATTCACACACTTTTGTTTCGCGTAAAAGTTGTGGGAAAGGTGGAAAAAAAAAGAAAAGAAAAAGTAGCCTAAAAAGGATCCGAGGATAAATTTTCCCCCGTGTGACCACAACGTGGTCAGGCTGTGTTTGCGTAACGCGTAACACCTCCCTCACGTCAGGCAGTGCATGGCGGTGCTGGAGCTGGTGCGCGAGGCGTGCCCCGGGCTGCTGCCGGCGCACCTGTCCCTGGCGCGCACCCAGCTCATGGCCGGCGACGTCCGGGCGGCGCAGACCACGCTCCGCCACGTGCTCGACACCGTGGACCCCACCTCGGCCGACGGCCACCTGCTGCTGGCGCAGGCCCTGCTCAGGTGAGTGTGGCCTGGCCCCGTGGACACTGTTAAACAAAGTGTTCAACTGTTCAACACTTGTATGTGTGCAGCTTCCAGCCTAACACGCACAAGTGTGCAACTCGGCAGTTGTGCAATTTCACGTGTTTAACTCGCCAGTTGTTCACTTCTCAGTGTTCTACTCAACAGTTGTGCACTTGCAAGTGTTCAACTGCCCCGTGCAACACTATCCTTGTTGAACATTGGAGGATGTTAAGCCAAGTGTTCAACTGTTCAACACTTGTATGTTGCAACTTCCAACCTAGCACGTGCAAGTGCGCAATCGGCAATTGTACAATTTCACGTGTTTAACTTGCCAGTTGTACACTTCTAAGTGTTTAACTCGACAGCTGTGCACTTACACATGTTCAACAAGGATAGTGTTGCACGGGGCAGTTGAACATTTGCAAGTGCACAACTGTTGAGTTGAACACTGAGAAGTGAACAACTAGCGTGTTAAACACGTGAAATTGCACAACTGCCGAGTTGCACACTCGTGCGTGTTAGGCTGGAAGCTGCACACATACAAGTGTTGAACAGTTGAACACTTTGTTGAACAGTGCACCTGCTCACCGCATTGTACGTGTCTCAGGCAGGGCAACACCGCGTCCGCCGCGCAGAGCCTGGAGGTGGCGGTGAGCTACAGCTTCGCGGTGCGCGAGCGCCCGCTGTTCCACCTGCTCACCGCGCTCGTGCAGCGCGCGCGCGGCGACACGGACGAGAGCTTCAAGAGCCTGACGGCCGCGCAGGCGCTGAGCGGGCTGCGGCCGGGCAGCGGCTCCGGCACAGGCTCCGGGGCACAGGCGCACGCGCTCACCCGCTCCGAGCAGGCCACGCTGCTGCTCGAGCTGGCCGCGCTGCAGCAGCAGCAGGGCCGCTGGCCCGAGGCCATGCTCGCCCTGCACGACGCGGCCGAGCGCTTCCGCGACACGGCCGAGGAGGGCCGCGTGGTGCTGGCGCACGCCGACCTGCTGCTCGCGCGCGCCGAGCCCGGCGACCCGGCGTCCGCGCTCGCCGTGCTCGCCGCCGTGCGGCCCGGCCAGGCCTACTACCTGCAGGTAGGGTGGCAAGTCCGGGAATTTTACATGGAAAATTGCATGTAATTTGGGGTAAAATTGCGTGTAATTTTGGGTAAAACTGCGTGTAATTTTGGGTAAAATTGCGTGTAATTTCACTGTGAAAAATACTTGTAAAGGTTACAGGAAAATTTTCCACGATAAATGTTGTAAAATTACAACTTGAAATTGCAAAATTAAAAGTACTTTGTTTCGACCTAGAATTCATTGACGAGCAAGAATGTGCGGTCGTAAATTTACAAAATATTTTGTAAATCGTAAATACAAAATATGTTGTAAGCTTACGAAGATATTTCTCACAGTGTTTGGGTAAAATTGCATGTAATTTTGGGTAAAATACCGGATATTTACATATTTTTTTCACTTGGTACTGTATAATGCGTGGGGATAAAATATATTCGAGTACACCAAGGTGTCAGCAAAGGAAAGACCTTTCCCACACCCCAGCAACGATTTGCCTAAGAGTCACCGTTTCGGCGTGGTGGGGGTAAAAACAAAAGTGGCTCAAGTAGCCCCACCCTCCCTTAGCTTACGGTGAAAATTCACCGTAAGCTACAGTGCTGCAGGATTCACTGTAGCTTACAGTGAAAATCTTCGTAAGCTTTTTAGAGTGCGGCGGCCTCATGCCTAGAGTTTTAAGTCCGGTAATTTTACATGTAAAATTGCATTTAATTTTGGGTAAAATACCGGTAATCTATATTTTTTTACTTACACCGGTCAAATTGGATTTATTAGTTTTTTTGAAGTCATGCATAAATCCAGAATATAACACCGCGGCGCACCTCTCAAACAAGTCGACGTGACGTCACTACACCGCACAGGGCTCTGCACTAGCGACTAACACCTCTTCGCCGGACCACAAGGGAAGAAATTTAAATCGCAAACACAAACTCATTACGCGCTGGGGAGAAATACTGATTGTTTTACATCAGAAACACGCCCAATAGATAGTTTTACTCCGAGAAAAATGGTCTTTAAAGCAGAGGGAAGTAGGAAAACAAACTGATATTATCATTTTTAGGCGATGAAACCTTTTTTTACCCACATTAACAATTTTACCGTACTTTCCCGCACCCAGAAAAGCGTGTACTTGAATATATCAAGTACAATTTGGCGCTCAATCCAAGCCCAATTCGGCCTTGAACCAAGACCATGAGTTCCATTCAAGCGCGAAGGGGAACGATTTGAGTACGAATTGGGGTTGATTTGAGCACAAATACTCAAGAACATGGTACTTGAAATCATCAAGTACTTTGCACTCGATTCAAGTACATTTTGCATGATCCAAGTACATGCTTTTCTGGGTGCGGTACTTTACGAATCTTACGTACAGAAAATAAATCACTTACAAATTTAAAACCCTGCCTGCAGGCGCGCCACAAGATGGCGCACATCCACCTGCGCGTGCGCAAGGACCGGCGCGCCTACGCCGAGGTGTTCCGCCAGCTGGTGGACCAGGACCCCGGGCCGCAGAGCCTCGTGCTGCTCGGGGACGCCTACATGGCCGTGCAGGTGAGCAGAGGGAAACTTAAGCGGCGCTCTTGGGAAGTCACACTGGAAATCCAAGTGTACGAATGTCGCTCACTTGTAGGTGAGCAAATAACCATTCACTCACTTGTAGGTGAGCAAATAACTATTAGGTCACTTGTAGGTACAAGTGAGTGAATGGTTATTCGCTCACCTACAAGTGAGTGAATGGTTATTTGCTCACCTACAAGTGAGCGACATTCGTACACTTGGATTTCCAGTGCATAGAAGAGAGTGCTCCTTGACAATTTCTTCTTCATTTCTTAAAAACTTACACCTAAATTGGTATAAAAAATTTGGAACCATTTTGTACTGTCAGCTCTCAGAGCGCCTGGTAGGTAGGCACCGTTGTGCCTGCAATGCATGCATGCACAGCGGTACGGCCTACCCCGAGTGTCGCAGGCGCCGACCTCTTGAAATAAGCAGGACGACCAAAGCGGGCGCTCTAATTGCTGGACGATGCTGAGCATAGTACGGTGCTGCTACAACCTGTTATTTCTCTGGGTAACACGCTGGCCTACTGCCTCTAAGCGGGAAACAGCTGGGGTAACCCAGGGGTACACTGTAAAAAAACAGAGACGAATACGGAACCAAGTACGGCGGTCCGTGCCTGCCCTGTGAAACTGGCGACGGAGTGCAGAGAACGGAGAGTCCGTATACCCTATTTTCGCACTACGGAGACGTGTAACACCTTCTCCGTACACATTAAAGCCTACAAAAACTGCTGTGGAATGGCCGTTATTTTTAGTCTCCGTACCACACAAATAGAGGTACGGGGTGGTCCGAACACGGCGATGTCCGTACCTTTCAATGACGGAAACCACCGGACAATAATTAACGGTACTTTCTCCGTAATTGTTCCGTTCTTATTTTTTGCAGTGTAATCCAGGAGTAATTAAGAGGTAATCGGGGGGAAATCAGAGCCCTGCACCGGGCGGGCATCCAGATGCCCGCTTGCGTCCGAAAACAAGTTGGGGTGAGACGGAGCTATGGCCCGGAGCGAGCGTCTCACTTCCACTTGCCGCTTTCGGACGCCAAGTAGGCATCGAGGCCCGCCCGGTGCAGGGCAGGGCAGGGCTCTGGAGGAAATCAAAGGGCAGTCTCGAGGTAATTCGGGGTAAATTAGGGGTAGTACGGGGTGTTTCAGGGGGGTAGTCCGGATGAGTCCGGGGTAATTCAAGGGTAGTCCAGGGTAATTCAAGGGTAGTCCGGGGTAATTCAAGGGTAGTCCGGGGTAATTCGGGGGCATTGTTCAAGGGTATTCCGGGGTAACTCAGGGGTGGTCCGGACTATTCCGAGGTAATTCCTTGTTCACGAGATCTCACTGTAATGTCCTCGCTTCCTCAGGAGCCCGAGAAGGCCATCGAGACGTACGAGCAGGCCCTGCGCAAGAGTCCGCCGAACCGCAACCCGGGCCTGGCGTGCAAGACGGGGCGCGCGCTCGTGCAGACGCACCAGTACGGCAAGGCGCTCAACTACTACCGCGAGGCGGTGCGCGGCGACAGCGACCCGCAGCTGCGCCTCGACATGGCGCTGCTCTGCCTCAAGCTGGGCCAGCTGGACAAGGCGGACGCGGCGCTCAGCCAGGAGCTGGCCCAGGTAAAACACATTGAGCAACCCACACTGGAAATCAAACTGTGTGCTTATCACACTGTTTAATCAGTGTGCTTGTAGGCATGCTGATTACACAGTGTGCTTGTAGGCATGCTGATTACACAGTGTGCTTGGGCAAGCATGCTGTTTAAACAGTGTGCTTGTGTAGGCACGCTGATAAATCCGCATGCTTAGCACTGGTAAAACTAAGGCGTAGTTGTACGCCTTTTTCAAGCGTACAACTACGCTTGAAGACCTTACGCCCTTCTTGAAGCATACAACTACGCTTCAAGAAAATTCCCCCATGCATTTAGATAGGAGGAAAAGAGCGCATGAGCTCTTGTACGCTTCAAGAAGGGCGTACGGACGGTACGCTTCATAAAAGGGGTACAACTACGCCTTAGTTTTACCAGTGAGTACACTGTTTAATCAGCATGCTTGCCCAAGCACACTGTTTAAACAGCATGCTTGTCCAAGCACACTGTTTAATCAGCATGCCTACAAGCACACTGATTAAACAGTGTGCTAAGCACACAGTTTGATTTTCAGTGCATTGTACTTCAGCTGCGCGAGGGCAAGAGGTGAGGCGGAGAGCAGCCCCTCTAGTTCCCCTCCTCACCTCTTGCCCTCGCTCAGCTGAAGTACGATGGGTTGCCTACTCACCAAAAAGGAAGGGGTCTGTGGGCTACCCTGTTTATAACCATATATGAGGTTATATATAATAAAATATAATCATATGCGAGGGGGAATTCACATCGGAAAATCTTGTACAGACTACTCGGTATTACACGGTATTACACTTGTATTACACCTGTATTATACCTGTATTACACACAAGATTTTATCACTTTAAAGCAGATTCTCGTGTTTTTCGGTATTACATTACTCGTGTATTACGGTGTAATACATGGATCAGGTGTACAGTGTATTACGGAAGTAAATTCCCCCTCGATCATATGTCATTTATGAAGCATATATGGGTATACATAATTTTATATATTTTTACATTTTAATATATAATCTCGTTTTACCTGGGGGCCAAGGACGCCGTGGAGGACGCCGAGGCCCTGGGCGTGCGCGTGCGCATGCACGAGCTGCAGGCGCGCGTGCGGGAGCGGGCGGGCCCGGGCGCGGCCGTGGGCAGCGTCACGGGCGTGCAGGCGGCGCTGGCGTGCCTGCAGGAGGCGCGCGTCACGCAGGCGCGCGTGCTCAAGCTGGTGGCGGCGCGCGACGGCGAGGACAGCGCGGCCGTGGCGGAGCAGCGCGCCGTGGGCGCGCGCCTCTGCCGGCAGATGGCGCTGCACGCCGCGTCGCTGCGCGACAACGCGGCCGCCGTGCGCTACTACCGCGAGGCCCTGGTGCTGCAGGCGGGCGCCGCCGGGGCGGGCGCCGACGGCGAGGGCCTGGGGCCGGGCGCGCCCACCGCCGAGACCAGCGACACGCTCATCGCGCTCGCCAAGCTCTACATGCAGGTGCATATCCACAACAGAATATTTTGCATATTTAAAAAAAAATGAAATTAAAAAGTAACCGAGGGGGATACGACTAAGGTTATCCGGCTGACAGCCTTTTGGGTAATTCGGAGTCATCCGAAGAAATTTGATGTAATCCAGGGTAACCCTGGAGTAATCCAGGTGTTATCAAGGGGTAATCCAGGGCAACCCAGGAGCTTTTGTAGGGTATCCGGTGGTAATCCGTGGTAACCCGATTGTAATCCAGGAGTAATCTGGGGTAACCTAGGAGTTACACAGAGTGCAGAGTTGTGCACAATTTGTACATAATTATGCACAAAAATTGTGCATAATTATGGTTGCTTAAAATTCTGCATGCTTACGCACAACAAAATACATAAGGGTTTAGTGCGTATCCAGGGGTAATCCTAGAGAAAGAAAACAACGTAATCAGGGGTTACTCCGCGTCCTGTCACACGAAAAAAAATGTTTGCTACTATGGAAACATTTTTGCCATTCGTGCAAAATGTTTTGCAGAAGTGGTCAAAAAGTTATCAGTGGCAGCAAAATTATTTTGCTGTTACTATAGTAACAAAAATGTGTTTGTTAAACCAGCTTACCCTTTTTTTTGGCGGGTAGGTGGGCGACCTGGAGCAGTGCCAGGCCACCTGCCAGACGCTGCTGCGCGCGGTGCCCGAGCACGACGCCGCCACCGTCATGATGGCCGACCTGGCGTTCCGCCGCGTGGACCTGGAGGGCGCGTGGCAGCACTTCTCCGCGCTGCTGCAGCGCCGGCCCGCCTACTGGACGGCGCTGGCGCGGCTCGTCGAGGTCTCCCGGCGCCGAGGCCAGCTCGCCTCCTGCGTGCCCTTCCTGGACGCGGCCGAGGCGCAGGCCGGGCAGCGCGCGCAGCCCGGCCCCGGCCTCAGCTACTGCCGAGGCCTCTACTCGTGGTACGCCGGCAACGCCTCGCAGGTGAGCCCAGCCCCGAGACAAACTGTGTTCCCTACCACAACGAATAGTTTGTTCCGGAAGCAATCAAAGTTCGGTCGAAGCGCACTGAAAAGCGCCAAAAATCACTAGACCTCACTACGGTAACAGGCGTACACTGACTGGAAGTGATTGAGATATGACTGGAAGTGACTGGAAAATGACTGAAAATGACTGGATCTGACTGGAAAATGACGGGAAGAGACGGGATGTGACTGAAAATGACTGAAAGTAACTGGAAAAGTGACTGGAAATGACGGGATGTGACCGGAAAATGACTGAATGTGACTGGAAAATGACTGGATGTGACTGAAAAAGTGACTGGGAGGTGACGCGCACACTGGCTGGAAGTGATTGAGATATGACTGGATGTGACTGGGAAATGACTGAAAGTGACTGAATGTGACTGGATGTGACTGGAAAGGGACTGGGAGGTGTATGACTAGTCGCAGTGAGGTCCCCCTCGAGCTGAAGCCCTGAGCTGCCTGACAGGCGCTGCACCAGTTCAACGCCGCCCGGCGCGACCCCGAGTGGGGGCAGCAGGCCGTGCACAACATGATCGAGATCTGCCTGGACGGCCAGAGCCTGGGCGCGGAGGACGCGGGCGGCGCGGAGGACCGGGACGCGCGCCAGGCGGCGCTGGCCACGGCGGAGCGGCTGCTGGCGGAGCTGCGGGGCGCGGCGGGCGGCGGCGGCGCCGAGGAGGAGACGAGCAAGAGGCTGCTCGCCAACCAGCTGCTGCTGGCCAAGGGCGACAAGCGCGGCATAGAGCGCGCCGTGCAGGTAAGAACATTACGGATCACTGTGAGAAATATTCGTAAGAGTTACGGGAAAACTTTCCATGAGAAATGTCGTAAAGTTACGATATCAAATTGTAAAATTACAAAATTTTAAGGACACTTGGTATCGGCTTGTAATTCTTAAACGAGCACAAATAAGCGTTCGTAAATTTACGATTTCGATTGTAAATTTACAGCACCATGTGTAAATCACAAATTAAGAAAAAAGTCGTAAACTTATAGACTCATTTTTCACAGTGGAAAGAAAAAAGACTTGCTAGTATAGCGCCTACAACTTTTTTCTTTTTCAAAATCAGCAAAAAAAAGTAGCCGTTACAGCAAACTACAAAGCTAACAGTGCAAACCACTTTGCAGAGCCTGCAAAGCGATTGCTGTGACAACAATATTCGACAATATTTTTGCTGTCCTAGCAAATAAAAAGTTGTAGGCGCTCTATTAGCAATGAGGTTTGCTGCTACAAGTATTTTCTCTCCGTTGAGTGCGAATGACGCACACATGTAAGGTGTGTGGTAATATCGCTCACTTGGGGGTGTGAAAATGTCGCACACTTCACTTGATAGCGTGTGACAGTCACACACTTGTAGGCGTGTGACTGTCACACACTTGTAGGCGTGTGACTGTCACATCCTTGTAGGCGTGTGACTGTCACACACTTGTAGGCGTGTGACTGTCACACAAGGGGGGCTGACTCTTATAATACTCCGTACACGGGCCCATAATCAGAGGTCGGCATCCGCTCCCGAACGGGTCCCACTGCCGCCCGCCGCTGCAGCAGTGGCTGTGTGAGAGAGACAGAGTGAGAGAGCCGAGGCTCCAGCTGAAGATGTGCCGAACCTTGCCGAATGCACCCGAACGAACGGGACCCGTTTGAGTGTCCGAGTCTCGCCTGCCGGTCACCTGAGGGCGTGGCATAGCGTAGCGCTGGGCTGACTTCGCCTACGCGCCACTCTACGCCACGCCTGGCCAGCAGACGGGACCCGTTGACACGCTCGGGTCTCGGCGAGCGGGAGCGAGCGGGACGGGACGAGAGCGGGCGGGATGGGACGGGATGGGAAGCAGCGCCGGGCGAGCGAGAACGAGCAGCGTTCGGGAGCGGATGCCGGTCTCTGCCCATAATACACCTGTAATACATATAATACCTATAATCTATAATACCGAAAAATACATTTACTTTCTCACTATTTCTACCAATAGATGAGCTTTACCAGTGTGGTTGACTAACAGCGCAAAGCATTTTCCCTAAAATGCGCTCGAAAACTATGCCCAATGGGCTGGGCTATCTTCCTCTTTTCTCCCAAGGCAAGGCGTGTGCTATGGACGTACCGAGGGGCCGATATCACTTTCTGGAAAATATTGCAATAAGTGTCGTTGGTCTCTGCGATTCTGAATATCGATTTTTCAAGAGTTTTCTCGACACGTAATTGAAAAAAGAAATAGCTCTTGTCAAATTTAAAAGAACTTTCTTGTTTTAGTGGTTTATTCTGTCGCATGTGGTAGCAGTATCGCACATATAATACACCTATAGTACACATATAATACACCAATAATACCCATAATACACCTATAATAATAGTACTCCGTACACGGCTGAGGGGAGTCAGCCCCCCTTGCTGTCACATTCTTGTAGGCGTGTGACTGTCACACCATTGTTGGCGTGGCGTGTGACTGTCACACCCTTGTAGGCGTGTAACTGTCACACACTTGTACGTGTGTGACTGTCACACACTTGTACGTGTGTGACTGTCGCACACTTGTACGACATTGTCACACTTGTGTCTGGATGTGCAGGACCTGACGGCCGCCGTGAGCAGCGAGGCGGAGAGCCACCGCGAGCCCGCGGGCGCCGTGCTGGGCCTGGCGCAGGCGCTGCTGCTGCAGAAGCAGACGCAGCGCGCGCGCAACCAGCTCAAGCGGCTGGCGCGCACCGCCTGGACCGTGGAGCAGGCCAACCACCTGGAGAAGGCGTGGCTGCTGCTCGCCGACCTGTACATCCAGCAGGGCAAGCAGGAGCTGGCCGCCGAGCTGCTGCGCCGCGTGCTGCAGCACAACCAGGTGGGGGGGCGGGGCGGGGCGGGGCGGGGCGGGGCGGGGCGGGGCTGCTCGCCGACCTGTACATCCAGCAGGGCAAGCAGGAGCTGGCCGCCGAGCTGCTGCGCCGCGTGCTGCAGCACAACCAGGTGGGGCGGGGCGGGGCGGGGCGGGGCGGGGCGGGGCGGGGCGGGGCGGTATCTGCCAAAGTGTTCACGCACCCACTGTAAATGTAGTAGTCTCCTTTCTCGCTGTTCTCTGGAAAACCAAGTGTGTACATGTATTCATTATTTACTGCATACTTACAGGTATTCAGTAAATAATGAATACATGGCCATGTATGCAATATTTGCTGAATACCTTGGCATGTACACACGTAGTTTCTGTGTGATTTTTCGTGTGAACATGCCCATGCAAATACTGCATACCTGGCCATGTATTCATTATTTACTGAAAACCTGTAGGTATGCAGTAAATAATGAATACATTTACACACTTGGTTTTCGAGAGTTGGGAGAGCGACTTTTCTGTTCGAAATTTTCTCGCTCCTGGGAGAGCGAGAGCGAGTCGGATCGACATCGCTCTATTAGAGTTATTTTGACGACGTTTTCGGCGATTTGTTAGACTCTTTTTGAGTTGTGTGAGCCAACATTACTCTAAAGGTGCCTCCGCAATGAACAACTCTTCGGGAGGTGAGGGCACGAAAATTTGAGTACCAGGAATTTAATTCCTGCCTCCCCCTGCACTTGAGCTATCCGGGTAGGCCACCACTTTCACACAAGTGCTTGGCGGGCTGGCCTACCCAGTGTGTCGCAGGCGCTCACATTGGCTCCATAACGTCCATTGTGGGGGGCGCCATAATGGAGCTATATCAAAATATCAGAAAAGACTAGTTTTGAGTCGTTTTAGCGAACCTTACTCTAATGGAGCCATGTAGAAATACTGCTCTTAATGGGCGAGAAATGTTACTATAATATTTACAGTGCCTGCACGCTTGGTTTTCCAGCGCATACATTAAAAGTATTAATAATGCTCTTTGGCTTTATCTGACAGGGCTGTACCCGGGCGTACGAGAGTCTGGGGGTGATGGCGGAGAAGGAGCAGACGTACAGGGAGGCGGCGGGGCACTACGAGCGCGCCTGGCGGCTCGGCGCGGGCCCTGAGGCCGGGGGCGGCGGGGGCGCCGCGCGCTCCCAGCCAGCGCTCGGCTACAAGCTCGCCTTCCAGTACATGAAGTGCAAGCAGTACGCCGACGCCATCGACGTCTGCCAGCAGGTGCTGGCGGCCCACCCCAACTACCCGCGCATACGCAAGGACATACTGGAGAAGTCCAGGAATCATCTGCGCACTTAGCATTATTTGTTTTTAATTTTAGTTATTGAGAGTTGTTGACCTTGTGAGTGGTGATGAAATGTTAACATAGTGGAATAAAATTATTATTTTCTTTTAAAAATGAAATATTCGGAAACTTGGTTTTACAACTGTGACAAACACCTTGCCCCATTCTCGCTCAGTTTCCCTTCATTGGGTGGTCATGCCGCACTCAACGTGCATACGTTCGTGCGTGCGCGTAAAAAGCGACGACAGTTTTGCTCGACGCGCAGAGGGAAGTGCCACCGCCAAAAGTGAATTTCCGGACGTAGGTCACAAGCGCTACAGGTCACAAGCGCTACAGCTCGCTAACGCTACGGGTCGCAAGCGCTACGAGTCACAAGCGCTACAGCTCGGTAGCGCTACGGGTCACAAGCGCTACAGCGAGAATCCGCGCGTTAGGCGGAGCCGAGCCGAGCGAGCTAAACCTTGAAAAATTACGCACGTGGCGTGAAAACATGGAAAATTTTGCGACAGTAAACCTCCCGAGGGAGGTTGCGGTTCCCGCCAGGCACAGGGCTTTACCCCCGTGGCGGCCAACTACTTCGGTGTTCTTATGGAACCGGTGCTTTTCTGGCCGCGATCCTGTCGCGCAATTCGACAGATTTGATCCCCGTACTGTCAGATTTAGTCGTACGGTGGTTAACCGAACTGCCCTGTCCCCAGAGCATGGAATAGCTATTTTTGAGCCAGATTCTAGGATTATGACCCCGACCGACCACCAGTCGTGGGCATGGGACGGAACTTCCTGGCAACCCGCTGTCGCTACCAGTGAAGAACCTACCTGGGTTTGAACCAGGCCCCATGTGCCGAGTCTCACAGACACCCACGGCTTTCGCGGCACCACTAGACCATAGACCGTCGGCTATTCCACGAGAGCTCGGTTGAAATGGGGGCTTGAATTCACTCTCAAATTGTTGTCCTCAGAAAAATTAAATGTTTTGGTAAAGCCTCGAACCTCCGTCCTGCGACTCTCCGCGCGGACACTATGCCGGCACGGCGACGCCATACGGTACCTGATGCCGGACCACTGAGTCATGCTGCGCGAGATGCCAGTCACCGAAGAAAACGAACCCGGTGTCATGAGTGCGCCTGATCTCCGGTCAGTGCTCGGCCGGCCGCGTAGCGTCATTGGTATCCTCGCTGCTCATAGCACTGGGCGGGAAGTGGTTCAAAAACCGCGTAACTTTTTTTCTTTTTATTATTTTTTTTTTGTTCGGACCAAGTGCTCTTTCCAGCTATACCGTCCTTGTGACTTGGGCAACTGCAAAAAAGGCACTGAAAAGAGCACTTGGTCCGAACAAAAAAAAATTAACAAGAAAAAAACTTACGCGGTTTTGAACCACTTCCCGCCCAGTGCTATGAGCAGCGACGATACCAATGACGCTACGCGGCCGGCCGAGCACTGACCGGAGATCAGGCGCACTCATGACACCGGGTTCGTTTCTTCGGTGACTGTGGCTTCTCGCGCAGCATGACTCCTAGTGGTCCGGCATCTGGTACCGTGGCGTCGTAGCCGTGCCGGCATAGTGTCCGCGCGGAGAGTCGCAGGACGGAGGTTCGAACTTTACCAAAACATTTAATTTTTCTGAGGACAACAATTTGGAGAGTGGAATTCAAGCCCCCCATTTCAACCGAGCTTCCTCGTGGAATAGCCGACGGTCTAGTGGTCTAGTGGTGCCGCGAAAGCCGTGGGGTGTCTGTGAGACTCGGCACATGGGGCCTGGTTCAAACCCAGGTAGGTTCTTCACTGGTAGCGACAGCGGGTTGCCAGGAAGTTCCGTCCCATGCCCACGACTGGTGGTCGGTCGTGGGGTCATAAGTCCTAGAATCTGGCTCCAAAAATAGCTATTCCATGCTCTGGGGACAGGGCAGTTCGGTTAACCACCGTACGATTAAATCTGACAGTACGGGGATCAAATCTGTCGAATTGCGCGACAGGATCGCGGCCAGAAAAGCACCGGTTCCCATAAGAACACCGAAGTAGTTGGCTGCCACGGGGGGTAAAAGCCCTGTGCCTGGCGGGAACCGCAACCTCCCTCGGGAGGTTTACTGTCGCAAAAATTTTCCATGTTTTCACGCCACGTGCGTAATTTTTCAATGTTTAGCTCGGCTCGGCTCGGCTCCGCCTAACGCGCGGATTCTCGCTGTAGCGCTTGTGACCCGTAGCGCTACCGAGCTGTAGCGCTTGTGACTCGTAGCGCTTGCGACCCGTAGCGTTAGCGAGCTGTAGCGCTTGTGACCTGTAGCGGTTGCGATCTGTAGCGCTTGCGAGCCACTCCTGAATTTCCCCTCAATGGAGTCTCTCATCGGGCTCCTTGGACTTGATTCGCTCAGTACGGACCCAGAAGAAGATAACCTGTGAGTTTGGTCGAAATCGGAAACAATAATTTTTTCTTCGGCTGAAAATTGCAAAAACGCAAGGGCTATAGCGCGGGAGCGGTTGGCACGGTTGGCACACCTGGCCCGGCCCGGCCCGGCCTTGTCGGCCAGGGCGACATATAACCCGTGCGCGTGCGGACCAGAGTCGTCTACAATTTGCACATAATTTCCAATTCAATTGCGTTTTTGCCTTGATGGACCTGAAGAATAGTTCTTAATCTCAGCATATGTCAAGGCAAAAATGCAATGAAATTGGAAATTAAATACAAATTTTAGACTTGAATAACCTTGCGGGCCAGTGCGGGCAAGTTTACTTTGGAGTTTGGAGCAAAAGCGGAGCCAGCAACAGTCAGACCTTTTGGAGGCACTGCACACTAGGCGGTGGGGAAGGTCGAGTGTGACGGGCAGTGACGGGTGACGGTGTAGGGGTCAGAGCTTCCCCCCCCCCCCCCCCCCCCAGCCTGTGTCTATGGTGGGCGTCTCTCTAACTCTCTGGCCCGCCACAGCCGACTCCTGGGGGGCGCGCGATGCGATGAGTAAGTCAAGTGATAGAACGTCGCAGGGAGGGTGGCTCACTACCCCCGCCCCGCCCCGCCGCGCCCCGCCCCGCCGCGCCCCGCCCCGCCCCGCCCCGCCCCGCCCCGCCCCGGGCTTGACCCCCATAGCGTATTGAGTTAAGACACGGTTGGCCAAGAGCGCGACGGCGCGGCGCGAGAGCGAGCGCGAGAGCGAGCGCGAGAGCGCGGCTCGACGCGCGCATAAGTACTGTATGCATAGCGTCCAGATCAGACCGATGTGCTCAGCAGACATTCTGTTGATGGACGGAATGTCTGACGCACTAAAATACCGCCCGTCTCGTAAACAGACGTTCGTCTCATTTCTGAAAACCAAATCTGGAACTTTATGCAGTCGTTGGATTATGTGGGATTTCGGTGCAACAGCGGGAAGCAGCGGGCGTGCCGTGGTTGGTCATTGGCGAGAGCGGGAACATGTATTGACGCCCAAAGCAGGGGCGGCCACCAGATGGCGCCTTGGCTTGACCATGCGCTGTTGCTGCGCGGGCGGTCCTTGATACGCCAGAATATATAGTGCCCAACACCCATCTGTAAGGTTGATGTGAGGCTCACACCACGGCACGGCCGCTAGATGGCGCTTTGGCGCTGTCCGTCTTCCTAACAGACATTCATCTCATTTTTGAAGACAAAGACGAAACTTGAGGCATTCTTTGGATCATGTGGGATTTCGGAGTAACAGCGGGAAGCAGCGGGCGTGCTTGGTCATTACTGAGCGCGGAAACATATGTGTTGGCGCTTAAACGCTGGGCCAGGTTGTGTTTTCCGGGTCGGCCACCAGATGGCGCCTCGGCTTGACCATGCGCTGTTGCTGCGCGGGCGGTCCTTGATACGCCAGAATACATAGTTCAAATTCTCACGGGGGGCACCCGTGAGATCGCTCTTGAAGGGTGGGTGGGCCTTTCTGCCACACCAACTCTAGTTGACTAACTTATATGCACGGATTTTTAGTTGGAGAAAGTCAATGATGCGTGATCACAACGTTAGCTCTCGCGGCTGACATCAAACACTCAAAAAGCCTAGTCCAAGTGTCTCTTAGTAAGGGTGGGCTGAGGGTGGGGCTTTTGCGGCCACACCAACTCTAGATGAGTAACTTTTTTTTTGTTTTTCAGTGTCTTTGAAGGTAAAATAAGACAAATTATTGAAATTTATTAACCAACATTAAAAATTTGTGCGTATAAGTTACTCATCTAGAGTTGGTGTGGCCGCAAAAGCCCCACCCTGAGCCCACCCTTACTAAAGACACTTGACTAGGCTTTGAGTGTTTGATGTCAGCCGCGAGCTAACGTTGTAATCACGCATCATTGACTTTCTCCAACTAAAAATCCGTGCATATAAGTTAGTCAACTAGAGTTGGTGTGGCAGAAAGGCCCGCCCACCCTTCAAGAGCGATCTCACGGGTGCCCCCCGTGAGAATTTGAACTATCTATTCTGGCGTATCAAGGACCGCCCGCGCAGCAACAGCGCATGGTCAGCCGAGGCGCCATCTGGTGGCCGACCCGGAAACACAACCTGGCCAGCGTTTAAGCGCCAACACATATGTTTCCGCGCTCAGCAATGACCAAGCACGCCCGCTGCCTCCCATGTTGCTCCGAAATCCCACATGACCCAAAGACTGCCTCAAGTTTCATCTTTGTATTCAAAAATGAGATGAATGTCTGTTAGAAGACGGACAGCGCCAAAGGCTATCTAGCGGCCGTGCCGTGGTGTGAGCCTCACATCAACCTGCAGATGGGTGTTGAGCACCATATTCTGGCGTATCAAGGACCGCCCGCGCAGCAACAGCGCATGGTCAAGCTTTTGCCATCTGGTGGCCGCCCCTGCTTTGGGCGTCAATACATGTTCCCGCTCTCGCCAATGACCAACCACGGCACGCCCGCTGCTTCCCGCTGATGCACCGAAATCCCACATAATCCAAAGACTGCATAAAGTTCCAGATTTGTTTTCAAAAATGAGACGAACGTCTGTTTACGAAACGGGCGGCATTTTAGTGCGTCAGACATTCCGTCCATCAACAGAATGTCAGCTGAGCACATCGGTCTCATCTAGACGCTATGCATACAGTACTTATGCGCGCGTAGGCTTTACTAGCACGGCGCGCACAACAACGCTGGGTCAGGTCAAAGCGCCATCTAGCGGCCGGACCGTGATGTGAGCCTCAAACCAACCATCATGATGGATGATGGGCGTGATGGGTAGCGTCGCGCGGTTCATTGTGGGGCCACCCTTAGGGGCCTATTTTCTCACTAAAGAAGTCCGGAACAGGACTCCTATAGGACTTGCTATGTGTTTTTTGGCCCCCAGAAGAAGGTAACCTGTGAGTTTGGTCGAAATCGGAGACATAGTTTTTTCGACCGAAAATCGCAAAAACGCAAAGGCTATAGCCTTTGAATTTTTACGATTTTTGGCCAAAAAATTAATATGCTCCGAAATGACGCGGGTTGTGCAGGGGTACTCTAACGTAACCCTAGACGAACCCACCAGGGTCAGTTCGTCCGAAAACCCGGTTTTTGCGTATTTAGTTAAGACCCGCTTGGCCCTGAGCGCGACTGCGCGGCTCGGGGAGCAGTGAGGGGAGGGAGGGTGAGGGAGGAGGCATACGAGCCGCGCTCTCGCGCCTCGCCGTCGCGCTCTGGGCCAAGCGCGTCTTAACTAAATACGCCGCCAGTGACACCGCGCCGCGCCAGTCACCTGAGGCGCTTCGCTCGCCCAGCCCCTGCGACCCCCGTGTCGTGAACAGGTAAGTGCATCGCGGGCGGCGGTCCCCCGGAGCCACCTCGAGTTCTTCCGGCGCCCGACGGCGCCCCCATCTTGACGTTCACGACGACCATCCCGGTGCCTGGTTGTCAGGATCCCGTCGCATCATCACCGACCACGCCGTCGACGGAGTAAGACGTCAATACTTTTGACGAGGACTCTTCGTTTTCCGGCTCGGCGGCGGCTCCGGTCACCGGGCTGCCCCGCGCTCCGCTCCGCTCGGCGCACTTACGCGCGGGCCGCGACCGCCGCGACCGGGTCAGCGGATCGATATACCCCTGTTTTGTCAAGGCAGTGGGGAATATTTGTTTGAAGATGGACGGCGAGCTGGCTCAGGACTATGACGGCAAGAGCGAAAACGGCAGCGAGGTGGTGAAGGTGATCTGCCTGGGCGACAGTGCCGTCGGCAAGTCCAAGTGAGTGACGGGGGGCTTGTCCTGCGTGGCGGACGGGTCCGGGGTCCAGGACCTCGCCTAGCCGCGCCGCGCCGCGCGGCCGGGACATTTGCATGACTCGCATTCCAGAGGATGACATTCCACTGCGAGAGGTCGACCACTTGAAATATTTGTGTACATGGAATATATTCCAGTTGGAATATCTGGAATATTTTTGGAATATGTAGAACAATACTTTTGGAATATCAGGAAAATGTGGGATAATATTTTTGGAATATTAGGGATATGTTAGAATATTTGAAATATTTTTGGAATATTTGGAATGTTTTTGAAATATTTGGAATATTTTTTGAAGTATTTGGAATATTTTTGGACTGGAATATGTTGGAATATCTGGAATATTTTTGGAATATTTTTCAATGTGTACATGGAATATCCAAGTGGTCCACCCCTCGTTCCACTGACTCTTAATGCGGATGAGCTTTTTTCCCTCAGGTTGCTGGAGCGGTTTCTCTTAGACAAGTTCAAACCTCAGACAATATCTACGTATGCGCTAACGCTGTATAGATACTCGTCAAAAGTCAAAGATAACGATATTATTGTTGGTGAGTAAACATAAACTTTCTTTTCCTCAGGGGATTTTGCCTCTTTAATCAGGAATTTTCACCTGGCTTCTATTTTTATTTGTTTTGTTCGAATGTAGATTTTTGGGACACTGCAGGCCAGGAAATGTTCCAGTCTATGCATCCTTCATATTACCACCAGGCTCACGCATGCATTATGGTGTTTGATGCAACACGGAAAATTACCTACAAAAATCTTGAGAGGTGGTACAAAGAGCTGAGGCAATACCGGCCACATATTCCAGTTTTCTGCGCAGTCAATAAAATTGATGGTAGGTGATCTTGCCACTAACAACTGAAAGATGGTAATGGATTATGAATGTTGATTTGAACATAACACATATTTAACATTTTAAACAATTCTTCAAGCTAATATGGATGTGACACAACAAAGATTTGCTTTCCCTGAGAAGAACAGCATCCCCCTCTACTATGTATCGGCATCTAATGGAATGAATGTTGTAAAGGTAAGAGACTGTTCACTTTATCACTTGTAAATCAACTCAAATTTTTACCAATCCTATATACCTTAATAATTTTTTTCCCTTGGACTTAAGTTATTTAGAGATGCTATTGAGGCAGCGTTGGTATACAAAAAGGACCCACCGGATGTTACAGACCAAATTTTTCAAGAATTACAAAGGTTGTGACTTTCTTGTGTGAAGAAAATTACACATTTGTCTGAGCATTACAATTAAACACAGGAAGTATAAAAATTCACATATTTAGGGACCAATTTTTGGTGTAAAAGAACTCAATCTCAAAATATACTTTGTTGACTGTGCATTTCATATCGAATATCATTACAATTCAAAAGCAATAACTGCCTTCATAAGGATGATTCCTTTTTATACTGTGGGAACATCCAGAACTGTTGATAATTGTTATAAATATATTAAAATTAGAAATACTTGTTATGGATGTTCTAAATGACTGAAAAATGAGTTTTAAGATCAATAAATAAAATTACCCTTTAATCTTTTTATTTCTTTTGGATTCAACATTGAATGAACATACTTTGGTGGGGATGACAAATTCAGAGAAATTGGACATCAATGGGTGGGTGGGGTACTCACAGAGGATAAACAATTGAGACAACTACAACCACAATACCATAATTTTGGTTTTATCTCAAAGATCCCTAATGAGAATTTCTCGCAAGTAAAACCCACTTATAGTAAATTTCTGACTGAAACCAAATCTAACTTTAGCGTTTTCCACTACCCTCTTAGGATTCTGAGTTTTTACCCCAAACAATAAATTTTCACATTTAGTAACTTTCTTTCCAGCAGTTCCCTTAAATTAACCACAAGTGAGTTTTGCAGAGAAAACCATGGTGTTCAAAAAAATTTATACTCATTGAGAGATGGAGAAACTGGCTATTACTCATACAATGGAATGCAGAAAACAGTATTTCACTCTCTCTAACAAATGCAAAACATCCAGAAAACACACTTCATTGGAAAAGAAGGCAATAGTACAAACTTAATGAGCCTAAGAAATCTGAAAATTCATTTCTCTTTAAACCCCAACATATGTAATGGCGAATTAGCTAAAACATCAATAAAATTATCACAGCCTAATAAAACTAACAAATTTTATACTGCCAAAGAGTGAGTACTATTAATTAATTTTCAAGAATAATAATCATGCTTAAGCTATTGGGTAGAGCCCAGCAATACTTTCAATACTCGATTAACCACCAAAAGTTTATGTGACTGTATTCACATAATATAAGCTCTACCTTAGTTCTTGTCTTGCTTGAGCTATAAGAGGCATAACGTCATTCCTATACAGAGGATGACGCTCACCATGAGTTATCCTTAAGATGTTTTGAGCCTTGGTCAGCCAGTCTAATGCTTCCTCTACACATTGCAGATAGAGATTAAGTTTTCCCAGCTTTAGATATAGAATTCCTAATAGAGGGTGAGTGGTCCCGTAGTACTGCCTGAAAAATGAAGAGAGCGTAGCAGGAGAATGCTCCAAATTGAGAGTTGATAGGAAGGGCTTCAGCTTACCGGTATCCTGGTTCTACTTCCTCGCCAAGCTTCTTAGCATCCTCCCAAGAGCCAACATCAATACAACTTTCAAAAGCAGTATCCAGAGCTTTGATTCGCTGTAAATTCATTGGGTGGACTAGGCCATCCTGTTTCTTCAAACATACTTTACAAACATCTAAATCTATGGTCAGAGTTAAGGAAAATGGAAAACATTATTTTATAGAAAAGTTAAATAGAACACAGAAAAAAAATTTCACAACACAATTCATGTAAAAGAAAAAGTTGTACACAAACTGTAAAAGGATACATGCAACATCAACATTTTTCATCGATTGTAGATGCTGCTGAGTCAACTCTATTACTTCAAGGTACTCATTGATGCGAGCTGGCTTAATATGCTCATTGCATTTGCTGCATAGTTTTCCATATGTTTCCTGGCAACAAGTAGCACATATTAGTTGCATCAAACTTCAAATATGATTCTTGCCTGAAAACCAACATACCATTTGAAAGATGGGAACTGATGCTCCACACTTATCATTGGGACATAACATTGATTTTTGGAGTTCAAGTTCTTTACGATCTAAACATCGGGTGCATTGGCAAAGAAAATAATATGTTGCTTGCAAATCTTCTTGCCGCTCTCTTGCAGAGTTCAACAAATCCACATAGGTAATAAATACCTGTAAAATGAAAGCTCTCATATCAGCAGTCAGCCGTGAAAAAACACATCCAAAAAAGAAAAAGAAATTTACTTACTTTACTCCAATCCATTTGTGGCATACTTTGCAAAGCCCTGATATGAATTGTAGTACCAGTAAAAACAGCCACAGCAGTCGGATCACAGGAGTGGTCTATAATAGACACACCAATGTAAAGACCTGTTCCGATGCTCACCATTTCTGGATCTAATATGTTGAAACCATTGACAACCATCTAAAACCAAAAAAGCACAAGAGCTGTTACAAAATTTCCTGGTTGAAATAACACTTGGACTAATGATAAACGTTTAGACAAAAACTTTGAATAAATCAATGAATTCACTAGAAATAAATGGAGAAAAAACATGATATCTTAGAAATAGGGTGATAAGGAGGATTGCCTGCATTGTCATAGAGGCATGCTGTTAATTTTGCAAATTTAACCTAATAATGAAACAACAGAACAAAGTGAAAGAAAGAAAAAAATAAAATAAATGTAATATTGAGTTGATATGTCGTATATGAAAAGTCTCCCCAGAGTTTGTACAACTTTATGGAACACCTAGCATTTTTAAAGACTAACAATAAAACATTCATAAAATAAGAAAATCAAGACACATTTAAATAAAATAGATGATAAAATATCCTTACCCTCCCATAAATTCCCAACAGTTCAGCAGAATTGGGAAGAGAACTTTCACCAATATATTCCATAAGCACAGCACACAGTGATGTAAAGTGTTCCATTCTTTTAGAGTCCTTTTTTATATCCGAGTAATCTGAAGAAACCAGTGTTTCAAAGCATATCAATAATGGAGGTTTACCTTGCAATCTAGCATTAGTAGGAAAAAAGAAAACTACACTTTGGGTGGAAGCGTAATAATGTAGATATTAGCGGTAATGTTAGGCGTACCGGTGCACCTAAGATTACCTAGGCAATCTTAGGTGTGCTGGCAATCCTAACATTACTGCTAACATAGATACAAAACTAATTTTAAAAATCATAAAATGATTAAAAAAATATTAAAAAAAAAAAAAAATAGGGTTGGGACAAACACTTAAAAATAGAAAGTATTTAAAACAGGAAACAATTCTGCAATTATTTAAACACTTTATAGATACGTACGAGACATCAGATCTTTGAACATTCGGAATCCTGTTTTTGAATAGTAACTCTTCTCTTTGTCTCCACCATTCTTTAGAGAAAGTAAAAATAACATTTTTTTTAAATCATAGAATTTTTTAAAGTTTGAATACAAAATTACTCTTACAAAAGTATGGAACTACTTTACCTGTAATTTGAATATTATTCTTGCCAAGAGCCGAGCTGCATCAGGAACAACTCGTGGAGCAACTCTTCGCAAATTTGGGCATTCCTTTTTATGTATTGGCCAAGAGGCTTTCTGGCATTCCCTCCCACAGTAATAAACATACTTGCAGCCTGAGCACTGGGATAGTTTTGTTCTGAAAAATATAAATTGCAATTTCTTAAGTCATGAGTTGTTATTTTTCCCTACATGCTATGTTATTGTCATGGATAATAGTTTATCAATAATATCTGTGCATTCAAAGAGGAGAGAAT
This sequence comes from Frankliniella intonsa, assembly GCA_033675135.1. NCBI lineage: Eukaryota > Metazoa > Arthropoda > Insecta > Thysanoptera > Thripidae > Frankliniella > Frankliniella intonsa. Next base: position 9,572,067 of record CM066257.1, read on the forward strand.
TAGAAAGAGGCTGAACAAAAAAATAAGGCTTTGAAATGGAAATGAGTAAAGTTATTGGACACCACTAGCAGTTTATGATTTGTAAGAATACAGCAATATAAAGAAAATATCTCTAAAAATCTAGGGGATTACTACTTAAATTGACCTCTACAAATTTGACAGTTATCTTTTTGATAGCGTGGTTTTCATGCAAAACATGGGAAATGGCATATCAAATTCTACCCATGCAAACTTGACATTTAAATCATTACAGTCATTAAATGAGTAAATTCAGAAAAGTTTTCATTCCATTCCATAAGTTGATGAAGGCTTACATTCACATGCCATTACGATTTCCTAATACCCACTCTGCCCATAAGGCATCGACATCCCACCATTCATCATCAGAATCTTCAGAGTCCCAAGGGAGTCTGGGGCACAATGGGAAACGCTCAGGTCTAAATGTGGGAAACAATAAGGGGACAAAAAGATTTCACAATGAGGTTCAAACAGTTACCATTAAAAAGACCTGACTCCAAAATGAAGACCGGTTTTGCAGTTCCACAGCAAACAACTGTCTTCCTTTTATATAAATTAAAAAATTCCTTCCTGGAAAAATGATTAATTACAAGCTAATTTGGTTTGAAAAGGGGAACTTTGAGTTGGATTGGATGGGCCAATAAATCTATTAGCTCAAGACCTACGTCTCTAGGTAACATAGACCAAAATTGAAGGAGAGACGCATTAAGGGTAAAGTAAAGTACAGCACCTTAGTATCTAAAATAAGAAATCAATGAATAGTACACAGAAAAGTGCTATCCATAGATAGAGAGATACAACTTTGTAGCAAATAATGAGGGTTAGGTTTCTGTCTGTTACCTTTCGAAACAGTGGTCACAGCGTTCTCCTTGGAGTTTTGATTTCAGTACATGAACAAATGGTTTCTCTGTAAGTAGAGTGGACCCTGCCAGCACGGCAAAGTCACTTTTCGTTTTCATTCTCGTTCCGAACTCGCTATTAAAACTAAGCAGGTTGTTGAGGGACGCTGCAGTTCAACCGACTATTTGCAAGCGGTCGTGACACCGAAAATAGAGCTCATCCAGTCTATTAATAGGCTAAGACCTATGCTCTAGTGAGGTGAGCGCGATTTGTCACTCGCATTTCATTTCACGCGCGCAACGCGGTAAATTTAGATGAACACTTCGTCAGTCAACAATACAAGCAAGCAGACACTTCAGGCGACATGTCGTTGTCGTGTCTTCTGCTAGGCGCAACAAGCAGAAAGCAGACGACAAGGACGCAATAAGTGGCGGGTGTTCGTCAAAAAAATTTAATAATAAAAAAATATCTCAATCCGTAGCTCTTGGGCACCACGCAGTTGATGTAGCTTACGCTAGTTTCTCAAAGCAAGCGAGCAATTCACTTCGATATACTTTAGACCATTTGAGACACATTAATTGATTGACTGTGGGGCTGCGGGGACGCTGGGCGGAACACAAGGACAAAATCGAAAGAGATATCCAGCCTTTCGACAGAAAGTGGAGAAACTTACATTTCATGTCATGTAAGAGTTCTCTGTGCACAACGATACATTTGTACAGCAGGACATGGAAATGTTATGGCCCGCGCATCGCGCCTCAACACTTAAATTTCGCGCCTTTTTAAGGCGTTTGTGTTGGCACTATTGTTCACAGCCCGCTGCCACAGGCCACCTTTTACCTTTCAGCTGATCCGTCAACCTTTACACTTACTTCACACCCACACCGAACCATACTGTCTGTCGAAAATGGCTACTATCTTGAAGAGTGGAATTCTTCCCTTGGAAGCAATAATCAGGAGAAATGGAGGAAAGGTAAAGTTTCTTGTTGCCTCTGACAAACGGCCTACACCAGCATATCGCAGTCAGTGATTCCAGCTTGGTTAACTCGCTCATATATGAGGACATGATCAAGTTACTCCTGTCACCTTCAGTTTTTTGGTAGCATACTGCAAGGATAAAGGTCAAGTTTAAATCTCCGGAAATGTGTTGCACGTTCGACACTCGTTAAATATATCATTCAGCATATTGTTATATTAAAGGTCTAGTTATGACTTTATGTTACGGTTGTTTTCTGTAAAAATTATTGAGCTTTCTTTCGGTCCACCCATTTTCAGTGCGTATGTAGAGGAACTGGTTTGTTGTGTACTATTAAAATGTGCATTAATAAAGTGTGCATTGTAACGTGCAGTAATTATCCAATGATGTTTTGTTGAGCGATCTCATGTTGTAACCTTTGCTCCCAAGATACTAACGCTAGAGTTAGAAAATTCTTTCTAACTCTACGCAATTTATTTTAGAAATGAAGTTATTCTTTACATTTTCTTTTCAGCTGCTTGGTGCTGCTTCATCTCTTCCAAACCTGCGCCAGCCTCAGCGAAATCTTAACTTACATGAGCATATGAGTTACACGTTCCTTAATGAAGCTGGCATTGAAACACCCAAATTTGGTGTTGCATCAACAAAAAGTGAAGCATTAGATATTGCAAACAAGCTAGGAACTAAAGATCTTGTTGTGAAGGCCCAAGTACTTGCTGGAGGAAGAGGTAAAGGCACTTTCAAAAATGGTTTCAAAGGTGGTGTGCGAATGGCATTTAGGTAAGTGTCGGGACTACTAAGTCCGAATAATCAACTAATCTTCATTCATTACTCTATGCATTATTATGCTCTCACGCTGTTGTAATCACTTTCATTACCATTTTCATTATTTGTTTAAACAGCCCAGAGGAAGTAGGAGACATTGCTGAGAAAATGCTGAAGCAGACCCTTGTCACAAAACAAACTGGTGAGAAGGGAAAAATTTGCAATTCAGTTATGGTGGCTGAACGTAGCTACCCGAGAAAGGAGTACTACTTCTCCATTATGATGGAACGCGCATTCAATGTAATAAAATACTATGCCTCATTCTTACATCTTATATTTTTTGTTGTAACCAAATGTATTGCAATGGATTTAATTATTTTTCAGGGTCCTGTTGTTATTGCATCCAGTCAAGGAGGTGTAAACATTGAAGATGTTGCTGCTGAAAACCCTGATGCCATCCTTTATGAACCCATTGATGTAATTCAAGGTAAAAGAAAGCCATCAGGAACATATCAATGATTAAACTTCCAATGACCATACTTTGTACTTTATCATAAAATAAATTCCAGGTTTAACTCGTGAGCAAGCTCTGAAAGTTGCTGACAAGGTTGGCTTGAAAGATCAGCGTGACAACACTGCGGATATGCTTCTTAAACTGTATGACCTGTTCTTGAAGAAAGATGCATTGTTAGTGGAACTTAATCCCTATGCTGAAAATGCTGATGGAAGATGTCAGTAACTTACCTAGTTTCATTGTTTAGTGCTTGTAGTCATTTTCTGTTGATTTACCAACTTGTTTGTAACATTTCAGATTTGACTCTTGATGCTAAAATGAATTTTGATGACAATGCTGACTTCAGACAAAAGGAACTGTTTGCTAAGAGAGATTTAACGCAGCAGGATGAAAAGGAAGTTGAAGCTTTGAAGTACAATTTGAACTACATCGCTTTAGATGGTATGTCTATAGATCCATCTATAAATTGATCCAACTAACTTGATTCACTTACTAACAAAGTTTACTTACTTCCTCTCACTTCAGGAAGCATTGGTTGTCTAGTCAATGGTGCTGGTCTGGCTATGGCCACTATGGATATTATTAAGCTTCATGGAGGAAACCCTGCCAACTTCCTTGATGTGGGTGGTGGTGCTACTGCCAACCAAGTGAAGGAGGCCTTTAAGATTATTACTTCTGATCCAAAGGTAAAAAAAAACTTGCTCAGATTAGTTTCAGCTGGAGGGGGGTTATTATTTTTTCTTTTGGTGTCTTTGTATTGAACCACTCTTCTTTCATAGGTGCATACTATTCTTGTCAACATTTTTGGTGGTATTATGAGGTGTGATGTAATTGCTGAAGGTATTATTGCTGCTTGCAAAGAACTAAACCTTACAGTGCCAATTGTCTGTCGTCTTCAGGTATGTGAGACTGAATGCAATACTTTATTATGTAAAGTGTTCCATTCACTTTCTTTTTGTGTTACCAGTACTTGGTATCTTGTTCTTTCAGGGTACTGAAGTTGACACCGCAAAGGTTCTTATAGCCTCTGCTGGACTCAAAATTCTTCCAACTGATGATCTTGATGAAGCAGCTAGATTAGCAGTCAAGCTCTCGAATATTGTTGGCATGGCTCGATCAGCCAACCTTAACATTAACTTTGAGATTCCCATTTGAACTCCTATCCTGTTTATGGTGAGTTCAACATTTTTTCTTTTTCTTTTTTTTTTTAAATCTTTTATATTATTTTTCTATTACTTATTTCTTTGTGTGCAGGGCATATGTTACAGTGCAGTTAAAGGAATGACAAACTGCCTTAAGGAGTTAACCACATTTAAAACTATTTCAAATCAACCAGAATTGAAAGATAATGCACAGCATTGTTATGTTGGTCTGTTTTGTTATAGAATTCTATGAGACCCAATTTATTGTTAAATTGGACTTTTCTGTAAAAGACTTTTCTTTCTATTTTTTTTTCTTTTTTTTTTCAATGCTTTCAGCACTTCGTACATTTTACTCTTTTATGGTTGAATTGTGAAGCAGGTTCATTATGTCATGCAGAAAACTATTTAGGAGGTCATTTTAGATGTTTTTATTTTCATTCTACATCAATTTTTACTTGTAATACTGTATGTACAGTTTAGATGAAACATACTTTTCTTTTCACAACTGTAGATGCTTTGTAGTTCTCATCAACGCAAAATTGGCCTCGCTAGTTGTCATTGATGCCCTTTACTTTTGTAAGTGATTTTTCATGACATTACTGCATTTGCGATTGTAAAAGTTAAAACTATGAAGAAGTAAGGCTTGACTCACTGTAATGCATATTCCTCACTGCCATTGTGTAGTCTTATATCCATGTCTATCTATCTATCATCACACCAAAATTGTATTCTTTTCCATTATCTGCTTGGTCTGTGCCTATTGGACGTGTTATTTTTACTTTGGATTGGTTTAATACACCATTCAAATTTTAATTGTTGTTATATTTATAAGAGTATCTTCTATGGCTATTATTTATCATGTTTAAGTAGAATATCTCCCCCCTCAAAAAAACTGTTGAGACACTGAATATATGGAAGCTACTTTATGTGACAACTAATTTCAATTTGTTTTGAATGTTGAATGTTTTATGTTACTCTTATGAAATTCTAAACAAACTATCCTACTCTCTTAATATATGGTTCAGTTCAATTAAGGCTCCTTATTTCTCCCTTTTCTTATGAAAGAAAACTACTGAAAGTGCTATTTTGTATGGGTTGACAGTTCTGCTGATCAATTCATGCAACTATGAAATAAATTAAATATGTTTCTATTTAAATTTTATGGTTGTGAGTTTTGAAGTTCCTTTTCATTGCGAACAACAAACAAGTGTGTAACTGATATTGACTGATACAGTTCACTTCTCAACAGTATTCCGTCAATCAGAAAGTCCAAAGATGATTTGTACAGAGGTGTGAAATGTGTTAAAACCTATGTTGAAATTTGCTACCAAAAATTGTGAAGTATTATTCCATTTATAAGAATGTCATAATACTCATTAAGTTATGTAGATGTATTTAATGTAAAACTTAAATTATTTGTTGGAAGAACGCAACTCAATGCCATGCACTGCAATTCTATGAATTTCACAAACCACCATATTTTCATTTCTTGTGAAAGAAAAATTCAGACATTTCATTTTAAACACACAACTGTGAAGAAATCAATAATAAATGTTGGAAACTGATGGTCACTAAACTGCATTAATTTTGATTTTAATATCATTAAATTTTATTTTGCAATCAACACAAAGAAACAGTGTGTTGTGTTGCCAATTACAAAAGACTATAGATCATTTTCTAGACCCTCCTTTTTTCGCCTTTTGAGCAGTCTGTACCGTGGCATGAAGCTTGGCAAGTTTATCACAGGCTTCAACAGCTTTCCAACAACGCTCTTGTTTTGATCTTGCTGATATCCTTGCTCTATATTGAACAACACAGGATTGGACTGATGCAGACTGCCCTTCAGTTTTAGGTACAACAACATCAGCGTCCGAAGGAAGTTCTAATAAATTGGACAGCGCCTCTTTCATCCACTTCACAGCATTAAACTCCTCAGAAAGGTATGCCTGAGAGGAAATGTAAAGGCTTCAAGTAGGCTTTAAACAACACAAGGATAGTAAATGAATCTCAATTCAAAGGATTACTAACCTCCGGAACACAACAGCGTATCTTTAATTCAGTCTTATGTAGAGCAAGTAACATGATAGGCACATCAGCTAGGCGTGTATATTTGTTCAATGGTACCTTAACCAAAAGATCTGATAGCTGCATTACACTTACTACATATCTGGCACCTTCAACTTTTCTTTTGACTTCCAATCCAGATATATATCTAAGAAAAGAAATCACATTTTGAAAGGATACTGGGCTAAATTTGATGGATTATACTAAACTTGCATTTTACTAACAACTTGGATAATTTTTTCACAAACTTCCCAACCTTACCTTGCTATATTTTGAATTTTTGAAGTTGCTTCTTCCAAAGCGGCAGCTGAAGCATCGTATGTCACATATGAAAATCGTGTCCTATTTTGTTCTACAAAACTTCTTATTTTAATGTAGCTTTTTTGAACTTTCTTAATCTGTAACAACACACCCACTGTCAAAAGAACAGTTTTTATAAGGAGTAAGCGAAAGCAGTAATTGATGATTAATTTACATCTTCTATGTAAGATTTTATGGGCGGTACACTCGTTAGGCTAGCTGTTCTTTCCTCTAACTCTTTAATTTTATCTTCAAGTCCTGCAACATCTCTGACAAAATTGCTAACAGTATCAGATAGCTTCTGAGAGTTATCAATTGCTTGACTAGCCTCCAAACCAGAAACCGCACACACACTTGTCTTCTTTGATTTTATAACCTCGACAATACAGAATTTCCCTATATCTTTTGTGTTTAAAACATGAGTACCACAGCAAGCTTCCCTGTTAATGAAAATACACATCTATAATAGCTAGTTTCTTTACAAGATAACACAATAAAGAATTCTTAATTTACTGCAGACCTTGAAATAACTTTCTTTCCTCTACTGATGTCAATTATATGAATATTTTCAGCTGGATATGTTTCATCAGGCACAAGTGTGGTATAAGGAGGAATTTGCCACATGTTGACTGAATATCTATTGACGGTAAGTTCGTCGGCAATAGTATGTGTGATAGCTTCCTCCAGTTTCCTGGCATCTAAGGAGATGAAACAAAGTATCCTGAATGATCACACACGTGGCTGTAAATTTGTGTCCACAGATGGTTTATACACAATACAAAACAATACCTTCTCCTGTGAACTCCTCTCCCTGGAGAGAGTAAGTCATTTTTAAATACAATGGTTGCACAACACACTTTTCTTGAAGAGGAGCATCAAATAACCTTTGCATTTCACCATTGATGAGGTGAGCTAGTGTATGATTCCTCATAGCATTAATTCTGTTTGTTTCATTTATCTCAGTGAATACCTCTTCACCTAGATTGATACTAAAAATCATTTCAAAAATGAACAGTTAAATGAAAGTTTTAAATGTAATAGTACTGTAGTAACAAAACTGATCAATGGGCTTACCTTCCATTTAAATTTCCAAAGTGAACCACATGCTCCCCGATTTTGGTTACTTCCTTTACTATTAAAGAACGTCCTCTCAAACCATTGCTGAATTTAATTTCTCCTTCATCAGAGATCTGTCCACCAGCAGAATGGTAAAAATTGGTTCTATCTAAGATAATGCCACATTCAGTGCCACCTGCAGCTTCATTTTTTAATACTCCGTCTACCAGCAGGCCTACAACTTTTGCAGAGACTGATGGGAAACTATAGGTATCATTATGCAAGTCATAATCATATTTGAATTTATCATTTGTTGGTACAATGTTAGCAGATGAAAACATATCAATTAAATTATTTTGTGTTTCTCCCATTGCAGTAGCAAGTTTGCTTTTGAATTTGATATTCTCTACTTCTGTTTCATAACTAGCTGTATCAAACTTCTTACCTGTAACAAACAACACAAAGTTACAATGCAGACAATGTTTATCCAATAATTGAAACCACAGCTAACAGTTTACAGTTTACTTACCCGACAGTTTTGCCAGCTCTGCAATTAAATCAGAGTTCATACCATGTGATTCATAAAAATGAAATGCTAAAGTAGGTGTGATTTCTGAGACTTTGGTTGCATTTAATTTTTTATATGCAGCTGCAAGAGCCTCTCGGTTTGATCCATATTCCAGGAGACCTTCTACTTCTGGTTTTTCTTTAACAACTTGCATCCAGGTCTTGGGAAATTCCCGTTTCAAAGTATTATAAATTTCAGCTTCATTAAGAATCATTCTCTGAACCTTTTTCAAAAAAGCAGGGAACACATATAGTGATGAACTGCGAATATTGCTATGATCTTTTAATCTTAGATGAGGATTTACCTTAGATAGATTTCTTCCAATTTCAGGAAAACTGCTATGCAATGAATCCGCAACATAATTTGTCAGCTCCACCAACAGCATCTGATCTTTCTTAAAAACATTTTCAGTGACATTCAGTGCTCTTCGAAGAACCCGACGAAGCTTGGATCTAGTCAAAAATTAATGGAATAAGACTACAAAAGGAGATTATTTAAAAAAGAAATATGACAAACCTACTCTTGGTGTGGTACAATGTTGTCAGCTAAAGCAACAGTGAGAAGGCGGGAATGGTCACAAAGAATACGATATGCAGTGTCTCTTTCAAACGCCTCATTTGTCTCATCAAAAGAGCTTGAGTAAGCAGGGCAGCCCGTGGTCTAGAATATGCAAAAAGAGAAATTGTCATCAAGCCTATGGATTTTTTCTTTTTTTCTTTTTGTGCTATAGGATGCTGTAACAACTACCTTGTGAATTACATTCATCATGGGCTTAAAGAGATCTGTATCATAATTTGACTGTGAACCATTCATCACTGCTACAAGTCTTTCAAAACCCATGCCAGTGTCAATATGAGACTGGTTTAATTTTTCCAACTGGCCACCTAAATTCCTAAAAGTTGCAAATGGATTAAAATTATTGAGATGTTAAAGATCAAATGAGTAATCATTAATATGAGGGTTTCATTTAAAAGGATTACCTGTTGTATTGAATGAACACAATATTCCAGAGTTCTGTCAGGTCAGAATACCCTGCATTGACCCGATCTCTTGCATTAAGGCGATTAGGAAGGTGATCTATATGAATCTCAGTGCACGGACCACATGGACCAACTAGTCCCATTTCCCAGAAGTTTTCTTTTGCACCACATGGTATGATATGACTCTCTTCGACCCTGCAATCAAATAAAGTTTCTTATGAAAGTAAAACAATGCTAACTTGCACAAGACTTTGATTGATCCAGCCTTTTAACTCACCCTAACTGCCTCCAGATTTCTTTTGTTTCTAGGTCAGGCTCCAGCGACATACCGGCATCACCTCCAAAGTACGTAACATAAAGACGATTTGGATTAAGACCAAAACCAAAGGAGCCAATTAATAATTCCCAAGCCAATCTGCAGGCTTCAAGCTGGAAAGAAATAAGACTTTACAAGATATTTCTCAGATTGTACTCATATATGTTTTACAAGCACATAAAAAATTAAATACCTTATTACAACTACCAAATGACCAATTTCCTAACATTTCAAAAAAAGTATGGTGGTATCCATCAGTGCCAACGATATCCAAGTCATTATGCTTTCCTCCAACGCGAGCACACTTCTGACTATTGGCTGCTTTTAATGCCGGGGGTAACGTTTGTCCTAGGAGCACAGGCTTGAACTGAAAAGGAAGCAAACAATTTAAGATAAATGCAATCAGCTGAAGCTGGTTTTAAATAAACATGCCTGTCTACTCTTGCCTCTTATTTCAGATAACTTTTCAAAAATATGAATATTCCTTACCTGGACCATCCCAGCATTGATAAATGGAATTGTTTCATCATTTATTGGCTTTAAAGGGCAGGAACGTATGTGAGTGTGATCATTATCATTGACAAAATATTCTAAAAACCTGTTTCTGATACAGGATGAGGCAATGGGAGTGTGTGCACTGTAGAGTCTATGCAAAACTCGCTTGGGATATCTCGCTCTATAGCGAATAGCAAACATTATGAAATACCTAATTAAAACGCAAAATAATAATAATTTTTTATATTATTGGCATTACTTGTATTTTTGATATTACTCGAAAGTCTCTAATCAATTTGATCTAACCTATGAGAATCGTTGATGTAAAGAGAAAAGTTAAAAAACAACTGAGCAGGTAGGAAGGAAATTAAACACTATTGAGCGAATTGTTGGAGAATCTCTTCAGAATGGCAAGGAAATATAAATCAGTCAAGGGTTTTTCCGCATTGCAGATTATATGATGTACTCTAGCAGCCGACAAATAGGTTCTGTTGTTTGTATACACCTCACGGACACCGGGGAACATAACCTGCCCCACATGCTTTCAAACTAGGGGGAAACTATTTTAACCTTTCACTGCCATATTACATTCGGGCAGGAAAAAAAATCGTTCCAGAATTTTTATTTTTCAGTAATCTGCCAAGCGATGAAGGGAAAATGTCAAAAGGGAAGTAGTTTCCACGGGCAAAGGCCGGAGGGTGGGGGTGGGGTTGGGGGGTGATGGGGGTTGATGGGGGTACAGAAGGGGAGGGGGGAAGAGTAAGGGATGCTGGATGCTGCGCGGGCGCGGTCCTGCGCCCTGAGTTCTGCCCCGCGGCCGTGATCCCGCGGACATCAACGAATCCGACAGTCCTTCAGGATAGGATAGGGATCTCATGTTGACTCGGGGACTTCCCCGAACGATTTGATTGAGCGCTTCGGGCAGCACGCTCGCTCGGGGAACTCCTTTATCGAGAAAGTCTTCTCGGCGACCCCGCGCGTAACCTCGCTCCGAGTGCAAAGTGTATGTATGGTGTGTGGTGTGTGTCGAGACTGGAATCAAGTTCGGGACCGGATTCTCTTTAAGCCACACCATCGAGGCCGACATGCTCGTGACCCGGCCTAGGCGACGTTCCTCAGCAGCGCGCGGCGTTTGGGTGAACCTCGGGGGTGTTCGCCACCCGCGCCCCGCGACCGAGCCCAACAATGGGGTGTACAGCGCGCACCCCGCGCCGCGCAGCTCGCGGCCCGCGAAAACAGTCGACGGTCGACGGTAAACAGTCCGTGCCGACGCCGCTCCGGGGCGGGCGTGGTGGACCGCCGGAGGACGGCAGCCGTCGCCGTTGAGAGACCGACGCCGACGCCGACGTCGACGCGACGTCCCCGGAGGCGACGCCCCTGACGGCGACATGAGCCGCGCCAGCGAGGATGGCAGCAGCCGGAGCAGGGGGCCGTCGGACGCGGCCAGGTCACCGCCGTCACCGCTGCCACCGGCATCGCCCTCGCCGTCGGTCGAAGCCAGGCTCGGTAAGTATTTGGCGAGGGCTAAAAGAACTCTTTGCGTTTTCATGTAGGAATAGTGTAAATTTTCCTGCAATTCCTTAAAATTTCCAATTTAAAAAAATATTTATTATTTGGTATACAAATATTCTGAGTTGGCGTCGTTCGCCGTGGGGCCTCCAGCCGGTCTGCTGAAGGCAAATAATGGATAAGGACGAAACGTCATGACAATCTTGTTTTTGTATGTCTGCACCAGCGTGTGTCAATTTTATTCGAGGGGGTATTTACTGCGGAAAGCTTTTGTACCAAGTACTCGGCATTACGCCGGCACTTCAGCAAAGGTCCTTGGCGAGGGGTATTTACATTACGGGTATTACCGCTTAGTATACCTGGATCATGTGTACACTTGACTCAGACTGAGTGGGTGAATACCGCTCGATTTTATTATTATTATTACCGCTTAGTGTACCTGGATCAGGTGTAGACGTTACTGAGACTGAGATTTATTTTTATCCGTTTTAAAACTTCAAAAAAAAAAATTTGCTGTTCGTGCTGCTGGTCGAACCTTGATGCCACTATCCGACTTTGGTGGTCGCTATGGAGGCCAAGGCAGGGAGAATCTTACAACCCAAGCAAAAGAAAGAAACTACAAAAAAAAAAAAAAAAAAAAAAAAAAAAAAAAAAAACGCGTGTACTGTACCGAGGAGATGTCGTATTTAATTCAATTTAAATTGGGCACGTATCGTTACCGGGTGTGGTGGTATGAATTCAACAATTCAACCCTCACGTACGCAGCATGTCCTGCCACTTCCGGTATTGTCCGTCGTTTCCTGTCCCGCCGATAGCACCTGATAGCACTTACGTTTCGGCGGGGCCCTGGGCCTTTACGCCCTCCGTTCCTTTGTGACCCGCGGCTCCGTTCCACCCTGAACCTCCACTTCCGCCCCACCTGCGCGCCCCCCTCCCCTCCGCCCCCCCCCTCCCCCCTCTGTCACCCCCATCCTCCACGATGAATAGATGATCAAAGCCGTTCAAGTTTTCGGCTAGATGGCGTCATGGGCGCCCCTCCACCCCCCCCTTCCCCCAAGCGGGTCACTGACCGGACCCCGGACAATACACCACACACTACACTAAACGTCACCACCGGCTACGTACCGCGGGGTCCAACATAGAAAACTCCAACAGGCAATGCGGGTTTGCCTACCCAGGATCATGCCCCCCTCCCTAGAGTAGGTACCCCCCGGCGGTTTATCACGATGGCTCAAAAATAATCATAGGTATAGCCGAAAATGTCCTCAATGACTTAAATTGAGCGATGTTACTCTTTCTCGCTCTCCTGGGAGTATTAAAATTTGGGTCACAATCTCGCTCTCTAGAGAGCGAGATTCATGACACCCCGATTTACAGTGAGCTCAGGTGCTGCTCATCTCCAGGACTGGTGTGGGGCGTGGCGAGGCGGGGTGGGGCGGGGCTGGTGGGTGGGGGATCAGCTGTGCGGGGCGTGGCAGAGTGGGGCCAGGTGGGGCGGGCGCGGAGCCCCGCCCGCCGCGCACTGTCGCCTAGGGCGCGCCGCGGACGGCACGGCACGGGACGGGGCGGACAGCGCGCCGAGCGCAGCGGTTTAGGCCCCACGGCATGCCGCCGCACCGCACCGCGCCGCCGTGGTATCGTATCGCGTGGCGTGGCGTGGCGCGGCGTGGCGTGGCGTGGCGTGGCGTGGCGTGGCGTGGCGTGGCGCTGGCCGGCGGGCGCGGCGGGGCGCACGGCACGGCTCAGCGGCCGCCACTACAGCGCCTGCCTGCCTGCTGGCTCTCCTACTCTCGCCTACTCGGCCGCAGCAGCCCGCCAGTACGGCGCGTCAGTAGTGCTGGGCCGGGCCGAGCCGGCAGCAGCACCGCGGACACATAAGCCCGTGCGCGCGCGCCCCGCGCTGTAGAGCTACGCGTCCAACCCGCGCGCGTGTGTAGTGTCGAGTGTCGTGCAAGAGTGACGGGTGCTGGACGGCGCGGCGTGTCAGTGGAGTACGCACTGGAATCCACACGGTAAATCTATTTCCTGGGACCTCCCACACGGATAAAACTTCGTCTTGGTTTTTCAAGCAGCCCCGGAAACCCTGTGTATTTTCTCCATAAGAGCTGCTTGGTTTTTCCAAAACTGCTTGGAAACCAAGACGTCGTCGTTTTCCCCGAGCAAGGAAAGTAGGTACTTTTCCAGGAAAGTTCCTGGCTTTTCCAGTACTTTTCCCGGAAATACCCAGGAACTTTCCTGGAAAAGTACCTACTTTCCTGAGCGTCCCAGGAAACAGATTTACCGTGTAGGGTTTGAAATGTGCACGCCAATTTTCAAACCCTACTGGAATCCCAAACGTTTGAATGTCGCAAACTGTGTCGACACATTCAGTGCGGGGCGTTTTTTTATCACCTATGCTTTTAACACGGTGGTGGGCGTGACCACATAGTGGTCATGCCGCACGCAATGTGTTTAGTGTGTGGATTTTAATTCGTGCACTTGTCCCGTCAAGAACGTGAAAAATATTCCTGTAGGAAAATCCACACCTTTATGATTCGCGCCTGCAAGTGTGTGACATTCACACACTTGAGTTTCCAGTGCGGAGGTGCGTGATGACAGGGTAGTAGGGTCTCGTGCTGGAGGGCAGAGACGAGACAGTCATAGGGGTAGTGCAGTGCAGAGGGGCGGTTCATTCTGAAAGATTTGGCAACTTGAGCTATAAAACCCCTGTATGTAGGCAACGCGCCGCCCCCCCCCCCCCCCAGGACCTTAATCCACCCCTGAGTGTCACACCTCATCTCTCGCATCTTATATGAGTGCGACAAGGACAGAGACACCCAGCTGTAGCTTCAGAGTAAAGTTGTGACGGCGTGCTCGGCCCTCGAGAGCAAAGTGCTGGCGAATGAGCGCGGAGCACTACTGTACTATGGCCGTGCGTGGCGGGGCGTGGCAGGGAGGGGCGGGGCGGGGCGTGGCGTGGCGGGGCGGGGCGGGGCGGGGCGTGGTGGGCGTGGCGGGCGTGGCGGGGCGTGGCGGGGCATGGCGGGGCTGGCAATCTGGAGCTTCCGGCCCCTCTGGCCTGGCCATAGCGTCGCGTCGTCCTGGCCGACATGGCGCGTGCAGCTGCTCGCGCTCTCCAAAAGCGTTTTGAGCGCAATTTTGAGAGGAGAGCGCTGCTCCAGAAGGAAAAGCACAGACAACACCGCGCGAAGAGCGCTGCTCCTCTTTGTGGTCCACCAAGCCGTCGCGCCGACGTGCACTAAAGCACTCGCAAAGTCGATTTAGATAGGTATATAGATAGATAGATAGATAGATAGATAGATAGATAGATAGATAGATAGATAGATAGATAGATAGATAGATAGATAGATAGATAGATAGATAGATAGATAGATAGATAGACAGTTAAATATTTCTTACAAATCTATAACGCCTCTGTAGAGAGTGAGAAGGGCGCGCGTCTCCCCGCATAAGAGTTTCTTTGTCCTGCTCGAGTGAACCAGAGGGAAGTCCCCGCTGGTCCCCGCTCCCGACAAGCACGCCCCTCCCCTCCTCTCCCCCTCCTCTCCCCCTCTTCTCCCCCTCCTCTCCCCCTTCTCTCCTCCTCCTCTCCCCCTCCTCTCCCCCTTCTCCCCTCCCCTCCTCCTCTCCCGCGACCTGCGCTGCGTCCACAGCCATTCCCGACCGACCGAGTTCACTTTCACCTCCCGTCCCGGAGCCAAACAGCGGGCGTTGCGCTAGGTCGGGGCCAACCTGCTGGCGCGGAGGCCCCCCCCCCCCTGTCTCTCTCTCTCTCTCTCTCTCTCTCTCTCTCTCTCTCTCTCTCTCTCTCTCTCTCTCTCTCTCTCTCTCTCTCTCTCTCTCTCTCTCTCGCTCTCTCTCTCGCTCTCTCGCACCCAGCCGCGCCCAGCTGAGCTGAGCCCGCACTTCTTGTCTAGACAGTCGTGGAATAAAACGGGCCACGGCCTTCGCTAGTACAGTGTCGTTGGCGTTACGGAACGTCGCTTCGTCTTTAAAAGTGTCACGCTCCGACGGGTAGTGACGGGACGGGCCCTATGGGTGCTGGGGCGTTTCGTTATTCCCTCGTTAATGCACATTACCGCGTCTTCCAACCGAGCTAGCGGCCTGATCACACGTTCTTGCCTGTTTTATCATTATTTTTCCTATTTCTTATTTTTAATTAAAAATAATCTCCGTCCAATATTTTCCCCGCAATCTCTCAGCTGTCTGCTGCAGTATTTTTCCTGTGTCTCTCATCATAGGCCTGCTGCCGGCTGACTCAGGAGATCGCTCTCGTACCCTCCTCCGTCCTTGTCGCACCCATGGCGGTGCCTATGCTGGGCTCGGCCGTGCCCCGTGAGTGCGACGAGGACAGAACCTCCTCGCATAATCAGTCAGCTGGTGACGCACCCATAACACCGCCTTGCTCTCGGTCGCGCTGCAGGGGACAGCAGCAGCGGTAAAAGCGAGCGAGAACACGAGGAAACGAATGCATCATTTACGAGCAGTCGGGCAGACGAAGGCCAATGAAGAGCGGGGGCGCAGCAGAGGCATGAAGCAGAGGGGGAAAATGAGTCGTCAGTCCAACGCTGTCTCGTGCCTTCGGAGCATCACGACCCGCCCCCGGCCCGCCCCCCGGCCCGCCCCCCGGCCCGCCCCCCGGCCCGTCCCCGGCCCGCCCACGGCCCGCCCCCGCCCCGCCCCCGCCACGCCCCAGGCCCGCCCACGGCCCGCCCCCCGCCCCGCCCCCGCCCCGCCCTCCTCGCGTACTCTTGTCGTGCACAGATAGACCCGGCTGCACGCGCCGTGGGATGCGGGGACTTCCCCCTTCTTCTTGTCGATCAGGTGTTCCATCTTTGTCATTGCGTTTGCTGGCCGCTCCGGCAGCGCCCCGCCCTGCACTACCCTTTGCGTCGAGCTCTCCAGCCTCCTCTTCCTGGTCATGATATCCACTCATGGTCGTCCCACCGAGAGAATAGACTATCCATCTCTCTCGCACTCATGGGAAAGCGTATTCTTTTCACTCATTTGGTGTACTAAACTCTCGGCAGTCCCACCATCATAGTGCTGTTCAACTTTCTTTTATAATCTGTCATCCCGACCCCCTCCTCCTCCATCGTTCACCGTCTTCATCACGTGACCAGCAGCTCCCTCTGGAGCACTCCAGGCGCCCGCCCGCGCACGCCAGCTGCAGACAACAACATCAACACTACCACTACCACCAACAACAACAGCAGACGACAGCCAGCCAGCCAGCCAGCCGGCCCTGTGCGGAGGTGGGCGGTTGCGCCGGGCTCCGATTTTTTTCGCGCGAGCTTATCTGATAAGCCCGTTGGTGGGCCACACGGCGCACTGGTCTGCGAGCCCCGCCCCGCCCTCGCGGCCATGCAGCAGCAGCAGCAGCCCGGCAGGGCGGCGTCGGCACGGAGCGTCGGGACGGCGACGCCAGCAGACGACGCCGAGGTGCGGCTGCGGCTACTCGCCCAGCTGAGCTGATCTGAGCTGAGCTGACAGTGAGCTGACGGCGGCACCGGGCCCCACACCGGCCCAGCGCGTACTGACCTCCGGAGCGCACCGCGCTGCACGCGTCCACCCCGGCGCGGCCCGGCGCCCACCGCACCTCCTCCTCTCTGACGCGGTGCTCCGCACCAAGAAGACCCCCAGCAAGACGAAGAGGCGGCAGCAGCAGCAGCAGCAGCCATGGCGCGTAGATCTTCCGTCTCCTCGGTGAGCTCCGAGAAGCGGCTAGGTGAGTAACAGCGAGTGCGCGGGGCGGGGCGGGGCGGGGCGGGGTGGGGTGGGGGGCGGGGCGGGGCGGGGCGGGGCGGGCGGGGCGGGGCGGGGCGGGGCGGGGCGGGGCGGGGCAGGGCAGGGCAGGGCAGGGCAGGGCAGGGCAGGGCAGGGCGAGCAGATGCGAGCAGGGGGCACCGACTCGGAACTTTCACGCCTCACTAGGGAACTACGCTTGTGTTTTACGAAAGGTAGTGAAAATATGCGGGCGTTGGAAAATTTCCCGAAAAGTGACATGTTTTCCGTTCGCTGTGAGAAATGTTTAGAAGAGTTACGGGAAAATTTTCCATGAGAAATGTCGTAAAGTTACGATATCAAATTGTAAAATTACAAAATTTCAAGGACACTTGGTATCGACTTCTGATTCTTAAACGAGCACAGAAAGACTTTCGTAAATTAACGATTTCGATCGTAAAGTTACAACACCGTTTTTTGTAAATCACAAATTACGAAAAAAGTCGTAAACTCACAGAGATTTTTTACAGTGGGAGACAAAAAACACACTAACTTTTTTGTTTAAAAAAAATTGAAAAGTAAAACCTAAAAGAATATTTTTTTGGGGGGGCTTTTAAATCCCTTAGTTCGACATTATGTCATGATCTCTTTACAGCAATTTTCGAGCTGGTTCGACTTGGTAGCGTCGTGCTCATGGGAGACCGCTAGCGCCCCCTTCCCCGTCCCACTCGGCCCGCATGCCTGCCCAGAGGGTGTCGGTTTCGTCCCGGAACAAATGAGCGCATTTCCATACTGCCTTTCCAAAACGGGTACTTTGTGAAATGACAGCCCCTTTTCATAATACCGAGTACTTAAAATGAAAGCACTCGTAAATGTGCAGTTGTATATTTCGGACCGTATGTACTTTCATTAGTGTGCAAGGGTAGGAAAACTTGACACTGAATCGAGAGACCCCTCTTTCACCGTACGGACCATTTTTGTTTACTACAAACTTTTCGCTGTGATAAGTTTTTTCTTAGCTTAATTTTTTTTTTACCGTTTTTGTCGACTTCTGTGTGGTCTTTATCTGTTTCGCCGAAACGGGACTTCCCCAGACCAGCCGCCGGCCGTCTGCAAAAATTACTTTGCGTTTTACATCTCCTACTTTTCGGGGAACAGTCGTAAAAAAAGAACGGCAGGTGATCGGTATTACGTTTTCCGGTCGATATCTACTGCGGCGACGCTTTATCATATCGTTATCTTATCGGTCTGCAAACGCGGATGCAGTCCCTCCGAATGCAATAACAGTTTGACAGAAACCATTACGTTTTACCCTGCATAAAAAAAGAAAAACGTATGGCCGTAGTGAAACTTCTCCTGGCTTTGCTGTTTCCATGGACCTTAGGTCGCATGTATTACGCTTGAGGAGAAACACACACGGTAAAAAACGATGTTTGATTTTTTTTGAAGGAAAAGGGAAAACTTTGAGGAACGACCATGAGGGAACCTCCTCAGATTTTGAGGAAGTCTAACAATTTTGGGAAATTCCCACATTTTTTGAGAAGACTTCCTCAAAATTATGGCAGCTGCTCAAAGTTTTCCCTTTTCCCTAAAATAATCAGACATCGTTTTTACCGTGGCATACGAGAACTGTAATTCTTGACAAGTGTACAAATGGGCATTAACTCAATAGTGAGCGACATTCGTACACTTGGATGCGTGCCTGAGCACCTGCACCTAAAACCACATCAACTCGCCCGCCCGCGCCAACACCTGGCCGGCGGCGAACACCATAAACACGCTATACACCGGCGACATCGGACTGACCGTGTGTCGTTCCCCCCCCCCCCCCCCCCGCCTTCTTTACGGCGTTAACCAGAGCAGTGGCTGTCCGTTGTGACACAGCGGGCGCGTATGACGTGTCGGGTGTCCGGCGAGAACAAGGACGTAAAGGACCGGGAGGACGAGGACGAGGACGAGGACCAGGGGTTGAAGGAAAAGGGTGCACACTGCCAAAAAAGTTTTCGTAATTTTTTTTTTTTTATATATATAATTTCGGATTACGACATGGATTTGTAAAGTTACGAGAGCAAATTCTTGCACATTGAAGAAAAGTCGACAGATGATGTCAAAAAATACTCTTATCTATACAACTCGAAGTCGTGTATCTTTACGACATTTGTCATGGAAATTTTTTCGTAACCCTCGCGACTATTTTTTTTCACAGTGTAGGAAGGGGATGGGAGGGGGGAGGAGAGAGGTTCTACGCTACAGTCTCGGGCAGCCACGGCCAAGGTCAGCGACAAGGTAGCGCGGCTTATAGCGCCTTATAGCGCCGCGGCGCGGGGGAGAGGGAAGTCCAGCTGTGTGAGTGTCGCACTCTTGTAGGTATGCGATTTTCCATTCGGACACTTAAACAAAATTATTAAGTGTCAGTATTCCTTGGATTGGACACGCCCGAAGGCGCAAGTGTCTGAATGGAAATTATCACACATCTACACTGTAAAAAATAATAACGGCGAGATGACGGTTAGCAACCGCTAATTAATTTCCGCTGGTTACCGTACTTGATACGGTGCTAAGTACGGTTAACCGTACCTCGGTTTTAGTGCTACGGAGCTCGAAAACGGTTCTTCCGTACCGCTTTTACTGGGTACGGTGAAGCCGTTTCACGGCTCCGTGGTGTAAAATCAGTGGGTACGGTCTCTCCGTACTCTGTGCACCGTATCATATTTCAATTTCCCAGGTACGGTGCACCGTACCTGGCACCGTATTGGTCTCTCATTTTTTACAGTGTACTAGACATTCATTCACAGACGTATTAGTAGCTTTACATGGTCTGCAGCGCGCGGGTGCGTGACGGGGCTGCATAGCCTCCAGGCGCCCGGGTGGGTAGGCAACATCAGCACTGCAGCGCGCGGGTGCGTGACGGGTCTGCATAGCCTCCAGGCGCCCGGGTGGGTAGGCAACATCAGCACTGCAGCGCGCGGGTGCGTGACGGGGCTGCCTACCCACTAGGCGCCCGGGTGGGTAGGCAACATCAGCACTGCAGCGCGCGGGTGCGTGACGGGTCTGCATAGCCTCCAGGCGCCCGGGTGGGTAGGCAACATCAGCACTGCAGCGCGCGGGTGCGTGACGGGGCCGCTGCCACGCGCCCGGGTGGGTAGGCAACATCAGCACTGCAGCGCGCGGGTGCGTGACGGGTCTGCATAGCCTCCAGGCGCCCGGGTGGGTAGGCAACATCAGCACTGCAGCGCGCGGGTGCGTGACGGGACTGCCTACCCATTAGGCGCTCCCCCGCCGCTGGCCGCTATTCGTGCTTCCCCTCGCCGCTCTCTGTTGTTTTTTCTTCGTGTGTGCGGCGCACCCCTGCCCCTGCGCCGGGCACAGCCGGGCCGCTTATTTTCAGAAGCTCATCGAGTTCGGCACATACATCTGCCCGCTTCACTAAGTTTGGCCCCTTTCACTCCCAATTTCAAGGGTTACGTTAAATTAGAGTAGGCTAACTTAACCTTACCTAGCCTAACCTAGCCTAACCTAGCCCCGCCTAGCCTCGCCCAGCCCAGCCTTACCTAATCGAACCTAAAGTAACCTAACCTAACGCTTGAATTTTGGGGCTTTCTGGCGGTTGGGTGCCGAACTCGATGAGCTTCTCAAAATAAGCAGCCGGGCCGGGCATGCACCGGGCACCGCCCTATCGCTGGCCATCTACTGGTCGCGTCCAGGACCGACAATCATACACCACCCACACGATACTGTTGTTGCCCTCGTTTGTGGAGGGAAGCGTATTCTAATCGGTCGGACGAGCGCGAGTATAAGGGGTGAGGGAGGGAGTGCGCGAGCAGGGCGCGAGAGAGGGGAGCAAGTGAGAGAGAGAGAGCAAGTGAGTGAGAGAGAGAGAGCAAGTGAGAGAGAGAGAGCGAGAGAGAGGGGGAGAGAGAGCGAGAGAGAGAGCGAGAGAGAGAGCGAGACCGGGAGAGAGCGAGCGAGAGAGGGCGAGAGAGAGAGAGCGCGAGAGAGCGAGAGAGAGCAAGTGAGAGAGAGAGAAAGAGAGCAAGTGAGAGAGAGAGAGAGCAAGTGAGAGAGAGAGAGAGCAAGTGAGAGAGAGAGAGAGCAAGTGAGAGAGAGAGCGAGAGAGAGCGAGAGACAGCAAGTGAGCGAGAGAGAAAGAGAGCGAGAGAGAGCAAGTGAGCGAGAGAGAGCAAGCGAGAGAGAGAGCAAGTGAGAGAGAGCGAGAGAGGGAGAGGGAGCAAGTGAGCGAGAGAGAAAGAGAGCGAGAGAGCGAGAGAGAGAGAGAGAGAGAGAGAGAGAGAGAGAGAGAGAGAGCGAGTATCGTAAGGAAAAGCTGTCTCTCCCACACGGGAGGGTGGCTCATTGTGAGTCTCGGGGATGGATAGATAGAGGGACGTCAAAACGCCAAACGCGCTCGCAGCCCTGTCCGATCGATGTCATGCTGCTGATGGTCGGCTGGCAGGGTAATGAATTGGTTAGCTGGGAGACGTGGCGGTGCAAGCGCCGGCCGGGCCGGGGGGAGTGGGGGCTGCGTGCGGAGTGACTGTCGGGCGACTGGAAAGTCGTCGGGAAAGAGGTGTGGTGCACCGTGTGAGCGCGTCGGACATGCGAGGGTGCGTTTCGGACGCACCCCGCGGTGGCGCACCCCCGGCGACCGGCAGCGGTATGTCCCACGGGCGCGGCGGGGCGGGGTGGGGTGGGGTGGGGCGGGGCGGGGTGGGGCAGGTTGAGTCTGGCGGGATGCCGGCCGGCCCGCCCCAACGCGGGGTCAATGACTGGCACACTGAATAAAAAAGAACCGTGTGTGATACTGTCCGCCACACTTATGCGACCGGTGCCGTTGAATTTCACTGTAAGCTTTCACTGTAAGTTTCCTCATTACTTTGTCCTGTGGTCATCTTTTTGTCGCACGCTGCTCCGTGAAAAATAGTCGTGAGGGTTACGGAAAGAAAATTCCATGACAAATGCCGTTACGACTTCGAGTTGTATGTTTAAGAGTAGTTTTTTACATGTGTCGACTTAATTTTCTTCAGCGGGCAAAAATTTGCTCTCGTAAATGTACGACTGCGACCGTAAATTTACGAATCCGTGTCGTAATCCAAAATGATGAAAAAAGTCGTAAATTTACAGTTTTTTTTTTTTTTTTCTTTCTCTTTTTCTCTCCACACTGCTGTAGTCACTCGCTGGGGACCGGCTCTTGTGACGTTCAGAATGTTTGGCATACGTTCGAGCGCATAATTTTCGAGGGGTCTAAAAAAAAAGGCAAGTCAATGATAGACGTGATGGTGTTTTTCCTCGCAACTCACATGTCATAGAGTGGCTGACAGCCAGGGCGGGGCTGACGTCTCTCGAGGAGCGAGGTGCGAGGGTCCGTCCCTCTGAGTTGAGGGGGAAACGACTTTGAAATTTTTGTACACCTCGTAATTCAGAAAAAATTAGAGTAGTTAAAAAAAAATCAGAAAAATTCATAAAAAAAATCACATAAATTCACAGAAATTTAGGAAAAATTGAGCAAAAATTCACAAAAATTCAAAAAAATTACCAAAACTCAGAACAATTCACAAAAACTCCTCTGTAAACTTAAGTGTCGTACAGTACTGCAGTACAAAGTGTAGGACCAACGGTCCTGCAGTTTTTAGTGTACGACACCCTGTGTCCTTCAGTTTTTAGTGAAGGACGCCCTGTATCCGACAGTTTATAGTGTAGGACGCCGTAGGTCAGACACAGGTTGTCCTACTCTAAAATCTGTCGGACATTGGGGGTCCCGCACTAAAACTGTAGGACACAGGGTGTCCTACACTAAAAACTGCAGAACCGTTGGTCCTACACTTTGTACTGCAGTACTGTACGACACTTGAGTTTGCAGAGCACGACATTTGTACACCGAAATTCAGAGTTGTTTCCCCCTCGGTTGTACAATGTTCGTCGCTGCGCTGGGCCGGGCCGGCGCAGGCCGCAGGCGGAAGGCTTTAAACCCGTGTGTGGGCTGGGCCGGGGAGTTCAGTAATGACAATCCATTTGTCTCAGTCCTGCGATCACCCCCATCAGGGGCAGCGCGTCACTTCCGCCTCCTGGCTGGTTCGCGCCAGACCGCCCCGCGTCAAATGTGGCATTTTTTAGTAGATGATACATTCTAGCTACCCTTACTTAAATGACCATTACTAAACGTAAGATAATGTATCAGCTAGCTTGTACTCTCTTAAAGCGAGTGGCGAGTGTGGCAGAATAATATACAGGGGGGATTGTGTCGCCCGCGCGCTATCCGCTGCCGCAACGGCCGAACTACAGTGCTCGCTCGGACCTGTGGACTCGGTGACCCATCCCTTATTAGCTTTAAAATTAAGAAAACTTCACCTATTTCATTTTTTATGGACCCAGCCACCACCCAGCTTGGGGACACCTTAGATAAGATGAAATTAAATAGTCAACCGACGTAAACGTAAAAATATAACAACAAAATGTATCATCTGCTTTCAATTCCGATCTGGATTGAGATATTTTATGTTTTATAAAATCTTTTATAATAAAAGACTGTTTGTTAAAATATTTGTTTATGTTCTCGCTGATTGGGCTGAGAGTGTGCAATGGACGGGGGACTGCCGCCGCCCGCCGCCGGTGCGTCCCGTCCCTCCAGTCGGCTGCGGTCGAGGGGGTGTGCACTCGCGTAATAGTCGGGTCAATCTGTCCGTAATAGCACGCGTAATAGTATGCGTAATAGTGGCGTAATAGCCGAAATTCTCCGAAATTTACCTATTTTGGGGCTGCTGTGGGCTGTTTTTCGCTGAATCCCGATATTTTTGAGACGTAATAGAGCGTAATAGACGCACGATGAAAAAAGTTTCTTTTATTTCAACACCCGTTCTTGGATACCATTGGCGTTCTCCATAAGATCCAAGACCGGGTCTTGAAATACAAGAATCTTTTTTTACCGTGCGTAATAGTCGGGTCACAGGTTTTGAGAGTGCATACCCAGTCGGCTGCGGTCAGTAGCCCCGACCCGGGCCCGGGCCCGAGCTGGAAGAGATTTACAAACGTTAGTGTATATCAAGGGGAGGGCAGGGGGCAGGGGTGGGGGTGTATTCATGTGTGAAAGGTGGAGCCCGGCCCGGGGTGGGGAACATGTTGTCGGAAGCGGAGCCGGAAGTCAGCCGCGCCTTCCATTAGCGTATTTTACGCACAGTCCATACGCCGGGGCGGGGCGGGGCGGGGCGGGGCGGGGCGGGGCGGGGCGGGGCTGCACTCACCGCCCCCTACCCTATCTGCTCCACCGGACGGCCGGCACGGTGAGCTGTCGGAATACACGCCGAATCGACTAGTTACACACTGTGAAACCAAGTGTTCAACTGTTCAACACTTGTAAGTGTGCAACTTCCAGTGTAACAGGTGAAAGTGCGCAACTCGGTATTTGTGCAATTGGAAGTGTGAAACTCACCAGTCGTACACTTGTGAGTGTTCAACTCGACATTTGTGCACTTGCATGTGTTCAACTTCCCCGTGCAACATTTCCCTTGTTGAACACTTACAAGTGTACGACTGGCGAGTTTGACACTTCCAATTGCACAAATACCGAGGTGCGCACTTGCACCTGTTATACTGGAAGTTGCACACTTACAAGTGTTGAACAGTTGAACACTTGGTTTTACAGTGCACGACTCATATCCTGTGCTGTGACCAGGAGGTTTACAAGAGAGAATGCAGCAATCTCCCCATATTCCCCCAACATTTCCGTCGTAAAAAAGTGACATAAACTCGCCTGCATACATACAGACTGAACGTAGGGCGTTGTGCCAACATACGTGCATTTCATGTCAAAGAGGTCAGAATCTGGCATTCTTGAGAATTTCGCATTCACTTCTCACGACACTTAAATTTTAAGTCGTCACATAACGACAATGTCAGTGCGCTAAATTTTGAGAGGTTTGTCACATGACAAATGGTTCATCACAGTGTGACGAAAGATTCATGTCATGTGACGAAAAATTTATGTCAAGTGACGAAATGTATGTCATGTGACGACTGTTTCATCACAGCTCTTGTGACGAAATATTCGTAGCAATATTTATCGTCACATGACAATTCGGTTTAACAGTGGAGGGTCCAGGCCCTGCTCATGAAGGCTCTCTTCCTCCGCCCAGTTCGGCAGTGTGACTGCTTAAGCTTCGTGGAATCAGAAGGCTGTGGAGGGGGGAGAGGGGGGACCAACCCACTCTCCACTCTCACAAATTAACTCGCCATGAGTCCGGAACATGACTGTATGTGTGTGTGTGTGTGTGTGTGTTTGTAGGAAGGGGGTGGGGCTCATAGGCGCCTGGCCTAGTCCAGTAGTTTCACAGCCGACTGCGGGCGGCACTACCGCGAGGGGAATGCCCTCTTAAGAGGCGCTTGTTGTCCACGCTGCTGTCCACTGCCGGGCCGGGGGCGGGGGACAGCCGGGGACAGCGACTTCCGCTCGGACGCACTATTGTAAGATTACGGTGAATTTCACTGTAAACTACAGTGAGCAGCACGGGAAAATTGAGGTCCAGACTGTAGACAAATCGTCAACAGGTACGGTATTTTGAGTGCTCGGCAGGAGACCGAGGCGGCGAGTCCGTGCGTTTCGCTTGGCACATTTTTGTGAGGTGAGACACTCCCCCCCCCTTCCCCTTCCCCTTCCCCTCCCTCCTGTCTGCTCATACATACCGGACATTATGGTGATTACGGTGTGATTCAGACTCGAAATCGAACTCCCTCAAGGGGGGGGGGGGGGGGGTGCGAGGAGGGGTTGAATAGAGTGTGAGCGTTGGGTGTCACCCCCCCCCCACGCGTGGTGGTGCAGTGTTGTGAGGAGATTCATTTCAGTGGCGGTGGGTCGATGTGACGACAGTGTGTGTGTTGGGGGCCTAACCCTTTTCATTGTAAAACTTTTTTTTCCAAAATATCTTTCGTTATTGATTTAGTGAGCTATAAACCGAGCCTCAAAAATAAATTCGTTACTTTCAGAATACAGTGTAACGTAATTAAACTATACTTAAGTTGCCTTACAATAACGTAACAAATAGATGCCAGGTATTTGCGTTCGTTCCATGAACTTGTAAAGTGACAGTACGACCTTGCTGAGAGTGACTGAGTAACGCTAGGCTAGGCCAGGGGCGGAGGTGTCCTAACGCGTCCTGGGCGGCTGCCAGGGCTTGCCGTAGCGGTAGGGCGGCGGCCCTTACGTAACGCCAGCAGAATGCGCGAGACACGACACGTTGAATCCCAAGACGCTTTTTAGGACGTTTTGAAATATTACTATCACGGTAAAAACTGCGTCTTGGTTTTCAAGACGCCACGGTTTTCTTATGGAGAAAATGCATTGCAGCGTCTTGGTTTTTCCAAAACGTCTTGAAAACCAAGACGCGGTTTTTACCGTGATTAATATGTGTAATATTGTAATGTAAGTTTTCAAGTCATGTCAGCCCGAGGGGGTATGCACTCTCATAACCTGTGACCCGACTATTCCGTCTATTACGCTTTATTACGCCTTAAAAATATCCGGATTCAGCTAAAAATAGCCCATAACAACCCACAACAGGTAAATTTCAGAGAATTTAGGCTATTACGCCACTATTACGCATACTATTACGCGTGCTATTACGGACAGAGTGACCCGACTATTACGCGAGTGCATACCCCCTCGTGTCAGCCTGTGCAACGAAGGAAGAAAGGGTGTTATCGCTTCTCCACTTCTACCATAGTGGCCCATCTGTTGCAGGCAAGCCGTTCCAGTATGACCCCGACTTCAAGGGACCACGGGACCGTCGCAGCTGCACCGACATCCTGTGCTTGTTGCTGTTCGTCGTCTTCCTGGTCTGCTGGGGCGTGCTGGGCTTCATCGGTGGGTAGTGCAGTGTAACGACTGAAGGGGTGACGACTGACGGAAGGGGGTGACGACTGACTGAAGGGGTTGACGACTGACGGAAGGGGTTGACGACTGACTGAAGGGGTGACGACTGACTGAAGGGGTGACGACTGACTGAGGGGTGTCCGACAGGGGTGTCTGTGGGGTGACTGTGAAAAACTGTCGATCTGGGTGATGGTGGACACATTATGGATGACTGTGGATGCTTGTTTGGATGCCCGTCGATGATCGTGGATGACGTTGCAGCGGTGCGCGATGGCGACCCCAACCGCATCCTGCAGCCCACTGACTCGAGCGGCCAGCAGTGCGGCGTGTCGCCCGGCGTGTCGTCCAAGCCGTACCTGCTGTTCTTCGACCCGTCGCTGTGCGCCCGGCCCACCGCCAACGTGCTCATCAACGGCTGCGCCTCGCCCAGCGTAAGCCTCCCTAAACCAAGTGTGCAACTGTTCAACACTTGTAAGTGTTGAACGCCCAGTCTAACACGTTCAAGTGCGCAACTTGACAATTGTGCAATTTTAAGTGTCAAATTTGCCAGTTGTATCCTTGTAAGTGTTCAACTCGACAGTTGTGCACTTGCATCTGTTCAACAAGAGAAGTGTTGCACGGGATAGTTTAACACTTTCAAGTGCACAAGTGTCCACTTGAACACTTACAAACGTACAACTGGCGAGCTTGACACTTACAAGTGTACAACTGGCGAGTGGCACACTTGCACGTGTCAGACTGAAAGTTGCACACTTACAAGTGTTGAACAGTAGTACACTTAGACCGTGCAGTTATACAAACTGCTTTGAATGTCTACGTAAACGTACAATATTCACCGTAATTTGTTATATTTCTAAATGGCGATGCAAATTTACGACCGTTATTGCAACTTAACGAAATTTCCCCGATAAAATTCCCCTTCCGACATTTTTTTTCACAGTAATATGACACTTGCTATTGACTTTCTTTTTTTAAAAAAATATTCTTTTCCTTTGCCTACCAGGCATGTGTGGAGAAGTGCCCCAAGGAGGACTTTTACGCCCCAAACTACTTCACGTACGGCTCTCTGAGCAACGTCCCCCAGCCCATCTGCCTGTACAAGCAGGCCCTGCCCACCACGGGCGCGGAGCTCCGCAAGCTTGTCGAGACCAACAAGTGCGCCAGGTGGTACAAGAAGACCATCGCAGGTGCGTTCAAGTGTTAAAACTGGAAATCGCTTTTCAAACACGCTGTGAAACTTAAAGTGATGTTTGAAAAGAGGTATGCCGTCCTGAATTTTGTCTTTAAAAACGGAGACTGGCATAAGGTTTTTTGTTTTCAGTTTTTTTTTCCCCAGGATAATCGAAATAGTATTCTGTCATGGCATTTCATATTGTGCTTTTTTTTGTCGTGTACTTATTACATTACACAATTGTCGTTTCCTTTTGCCTTCTTTAACCCACGGCGGTGCTAGTCTTGTGTTTCGGTCGCTTTGTGCCGTGTTTTTGCCGTTTGCTATGGGTCTTGGCGCCTCTTTAAATACAGAGAAGCAGCCAGTGCCAGGGCTCCGGAACTTAACGTGACGATGTTACGTTACAAAAAGTCGGAGAAACGTTACTACCCTTGTACAAATCGTTACGTTGCTCATAACTTCACTTAATTTCTTACTTCACGTTACTCGTTATTTTACAAGTAACGCAATTGAAAATAATATACTTTTTTGTGGTTTTTCCCTGCCTAAGAGTGGGTTATTGCTGTCTATTTAATTCAGTACCGTGAAGAGTTTTTCAAAACCTCTTCTAATTCCCTGTAAATTAGGGATGAAAATGCCCGGAATGTTTTCGGAAAAATTGGCAAAAAACACTGTTTTTTTCGGTTTTTTCTCTAGCCTCGGAAAAATTGGAAAGATTCATCCTGCAAAATAGGCAAAAAGCACTACTTTTCGCCTGGAAATAGGCAAAAAGCATATCTTCATCGCTATTTGAAGACGCTTCTCAGTGTACCCATACTATTTATACCCTGTTACGTTTCCTTCTCGTGCGTTTTTTGCGATTCCAGTTGGTTATCTAGAGTTCCCAATAGAAGTAAAGACCTGATGAAATACGAAAGTAGTGGCTTTTATGTTCATATTCCACTATAGGACTTTAAAACAAATTTTTCCAATTTTTCCGGCATTTTTCCGTTTTTTTCCTATTTTTCCGGTTTTTTTCGGACACTTTGAAAGTTTCCGGAAAATTTCCATCTCTACTGTAAATCTCCTCCGTTACAATGCTTGTAACGTTACAAAAATTCTATTATTCGTTAGTTACATAACGTAACACACCTAGGTGACTTTTTAAAGCTACGGTACGGTAACGTAAATTTAAAATGGGCGTTATAACGAAACTTTTCGTTAAGTTCCGGAGCCCCAGTTCTATATATCGTTCCTGTCTGAAATACGATCCAACTTGCAGGATACAGTTCATTTTTCTCCAAAGCGCATACCGTGTGGCTTTTGTCCTGAGTGTTTCGAGTGATCGTCCTGGGTGGTGCGGGAGTGTGAGTGGTGTGAGTGTCCTGTCCGATACGACTGCGTGGCCTGCTTGTAGTGGACGGGCGCTGCGTGCTGGCCGGCGTGCGGGAGACGAGGGACTCGCTCACCATCAGGCTCGTCCAGGAGGGCATATGGCGGCTCCACACCCTGGTCGTCAACTGTCTGTCCCTCGTGTGGAACCGGGAGGACGTCCAGCAGGTAGAGAGGCTGCCAGCCTGCACGTGGGGGGACTTGAGCACGAGCACGAGCATGAACGAGGTCGTACAGGATTAGTACCTTCTATAGCCTAGCGGGGACGTAGGTCACAAGCGCTACAGATCACAACCGCTACAGGTCACAAGCGCTACAGCTCGCTAACGCTACGGGTCGCAAGCGCTACGAGTCACAAGCGCTGCAGCTCGGTAGCGCTACGGGTCACAAGCGCTACAGCGAGAATCCGCGCGTTAGGCGGAGCCGAGCCGAGCCGAGCCGACCTAAACCTTGAAAAATTATGCACGTGGCGTGAAAACATGGAAAATTTTTGCGACAGTAAACCTCCCGAGGGAGGTTGCGGTTCCCGCCAGGCACAGGGCTTTTACCCCCCGTGGCAGCCAACTACTTCGGTGTTCTTATGGGAACCGGTGCTTTTCTGGCCGCGATCCTGTCGCGCAATTCGACAGATTTGATCCCCGTACTGTCAGATTTAGTCGTACGGTGGTTAACCGAACTGCCCTGTCCCCAGAGCATGGAATAGCTATTTTGGAGCCAGATTCTGGGACTTATGACCCGACCGACCACCAGTCGTGGGCATGGGACGGAACTTCCTGGCAACCCGCTGTCGCTACCAGTGAAGAACCTACCTGGGTTTGAACCAGGCCCCATGTGCCGAGTCTCACAGACACCCCACGGCTTTCGCGGCACCACTAGACCACTAGACCGTCGGCTATTCCACGAGGGAGCTCGGTTGAAATGGGGGGCTTGAATTCCACTCTCCAAATTGTTGTCCTCCGAAAAATTAAATTTCTTGGTAAGATTCGAACCTCCGTCCTGCGACTCTCCGCGCGGACACTATGTCGGCACGGCTACGACGCCACGGTACCAGAAGCCGGACCACTAGGAGTCATGCTGCGCGAGAAGCCACAGTCACCGAAGAAACGAACCCGGTGTCATGAGTGCGCCTGCTCTCTGGGCGGTGCTGGGCCGGCCGCGTAGCGTCATTGGTATCGACGCTGCTCATAGCACTGGGCGGGAAGTGGTTCAAAAACCGCGTAAGTTTTTCTTTTCTTAATTTTTTTGTTCGGACCAAGTGCTCTTTTTGCAGCTATACCGCCCAAGTCACAAGGCCGGTATAGCTGGAAAGAGCACTTAGTCCGAACAAAAAAAAAAATTAAGAAAAAGAAAAAAACTTACGCGGTTTTTGAACCACTTCCCGCCCAGTGCTATGAGCAGCGTCGATACCAATGACGCTACGCGGCCGGCCCAGCACCGCCCAGAGAGCAGGCGCACTCATGACACCGGGTTCGTTTCTTCGGTGACTGTGGCTTCTCGCGCAGCATGACTCCTAGTGGTCCGGCTTCTGGTACCGTGGCGTCGTAGCCGTGCCGGCATAGTGTCCGCGCGGAGAGTCGCAGGACGGAGGTTCGAATCTTACCAAGAAATTTAATTTTTCTGAGGACAACAATTTGGAGAGTGGAATTCAAGCCCCCCATTTCAACCGAGCTCCCTCGTGGAATAGCCGACGGTCTAGTGGTCTAGTGGTGCCGCGAAAGCCGTGGGTGTCTGTGAGACTCGGCACATGGGGCCTGGTTCAAACCCAGGTAGGTTCTTCACTGGTAGCGACAGCGGGTTGCCAGGAAGTTCCGTCCCATGCCCACGACTGGTGGTCGGTCGTGGGGTCATAAGTCCCTAGAATCTGGCTCCAAAATAGCTATTCCATGCTCTGGGGACAGGGCAGTTCGGTTAACCACCGTACGACTAAATCTGACAGTACGGGGATCAAATCTGTCGAATTGCGCGACAGGATCGCGGCCAGAAAAGCACCGGTTCCCATAAGAACACCGAAGTAGTTGGCTGCCACGGGGGGTAAAAGCCCTGTGCCTGGCGGGAACCGCAACCTCCCTCGGGAGGTTTACTGTCGCAAAAATTTTCCATGTTTTCACGCCACGTGCGTAATTTTTCAAGGTTTAGGTCGGCTCGGCTCGGCTCGGCTCCGCCTAACGCGCGGATTCTCGCTGTAGCGCTTGTGACCCGTAGCGCTACCGAGCTGCAGCGCTTGTGACTCGTAGCGCTTGCGACCCGTAGCGTTAGCGAGCTGTAGCGCTTGTGACCTGTAGCGGTTGTGATCTGTAGCGCTTGCGAGCCACTCCTGCCTAGCGGCAGCATGTCTTCAGCTTCTCACGAGAAGGAAACAAGTCTGAAATTTTTGTGCGCCTTTAGTATAAAAAAAATTTAGATACATTCAGAAAAAAAATCAGGAAAGAACATTAAAAAACAGACAAACAAATTTAAGAAAATTAGAAAAAAAATCAAAATTTAGAAAAACATTAGAAAAATTTCGAAAAAAATCAGGTAAAAGCAAAGCAAAACTGCAAAACATTTTTAAAAAAAACTAGAAAAATTCAGGAAAATTTATACAAATTTTTCGAGATTTTTACACTTAAATTCAGAGTTGTTTCCACCTCGTTCTCGTCGTTCGAAAGTAATGGTTGCACCTGTCCTGCTTATTGGTCCATACCCCGCATGTTCCCGCATGTCGCATGTAGTCCTCCCTCTACCTCGCAACTCACACACATACTCTCACACGACGCTCTGGCGAGTTCGTCGCGACGATCCTGCAGGGTAGTCCGTCGCAGTGCTCGACGTGTGTGGTGAACGTAGTCTATCTGCACGCTCTCCCTTGTATCTGCTTGTAGTGGGCAAGTTCTGTGTCCCCGACCTGACGGGTTTGGGGGCGACTCAGCCCCTCGTCATAGACGGCCAGGACGTCGGCGCCACGGTGGGGTCCGTCGCCAAGGGCGGCAACATTATGATGGCGCTGCAGTCGGCGTACGAGGTAAAGAGAGCTGGCGGCGGGGCGGGGCGGGGCGGGGCGGGGGGGCGGGGCGGGGCGGGGCGGGGCGGGGCGGGGCGGGGCGGGGCGGGGTGGGGTGCGGGGTGTGTGGCGGGGAACAGGTCGTCCGCTGTAGTGAATGTCACTGTAAGCTACGGTAATTCAGAGCACGTCTCCGTAACTTACCGTGACATTCACCGTGCGCTTACAGTAGTAATACAGGATTCACTGTAGCCTTACAGTGAAATGCACCGTAAGCTTTTCCCTAGTGCACTTGCTCCTCTCCCTCCAGTCGCACGCTGTACGGTTTTGTGAGGCGGTGGAGGCGGAGCCCTAAGCCCCGATGACGCGTTCGTTTGACAGGCTGGCGAGAAGGTGGTGTCGGACATGGTGCAGTCGTACCCCTTCATCCTGCTGGGCCTGGGCGCGGCCATGGTGCTGTCCTTCTTCTACATCCTGCTGCTGCGCTGGGTCACGGGCATCATGGTGTGGAGCTCCATCCTCCTGGTCCTGGTGCTCCTCGGCGTCGGTGAGTACGAGTCAGCACCCCTCCTGACTCGCAACCACCCCCATCTGACTCGCAACCACCCCCATCTGACTCGCAACCATCCCCATCTGACTCGCAACCACCCCCACCTGAGTCACAACCACGAGCTGACTCGCAACCATCCCCATCTAACTCGCAACCACCCCCATCTGATTCGCAACAACCCCCATCTGATTCGCAACCACCCCCATCTGATTCGCAACCACCTCCTGTGACTCGCAACAACCCCATGTGACTCGCAACCACCCCCATCTGTCTCGCAACCATCCCCATCTGACTCGCAACCCCATCTGACTCACCCCGTCTCTCCGCAGGCCTGTACGCGTGCTACACGTTCTGGCAGCAGCTCCGGGAGGGGGGCGCCGGCACGGTGGAGCTGTGGGGCGAGGTGCCGGCCGAGTTCCGCGGCGTGCTCGACGACCCCACCACGTGGATGGCCTTCATGGTCGTGCTGGGCATCGTGCTGGCCGTGCTGCTGCTCATGGTGCTGTTCCTGCGCAAGCGGATCTCGCTGGCCGTGACGCTCATCGAGCAGGGCGGCAAGGCCGTCAGCTCCATGACGTCGACGCTGTTCTTCCCCGTGGTGCCGTGGGCGCTCCAGGTGGCCGTGGTGGCGTACACGGCCACGGTCGTGCTCTACCTCGCCACCTCGGGCCAGGCCATCTACAAGACCCACGGCCTCAACGACACCAACTGCGGCTGTCGCGGCGTTCCCATCAATGTGAGTCCGAGCACCCACGACCACCGCCTGATGGGTAGGCAATCCGCCAGAATATAGGCAATAGGCAGTGTGCTGCCAGAAAAGTAGGCAATGTTGTAGCCCAAACAGTGTAAGAGTGAAGCGGGCTGTATCTGCGCCGGCCTACTAGGCCACATACACGCACCTGTGTAGAGGTGTTGCCTAGTAGGCAGGCGCAGATGCAGCCCACTTCACTCCACTGTGTTTGGGCTACTTATTGCCTACTTTTCTGGCAACACTGCAGGGTACGACTCCCCCCGCCCCCGGTCAAAGTTTGGATGGAGCCGCTCTCGCTCAGTGTTGCCAGATAGGTAGGCCAAAATTGCCCAAGATACACCTGTGTGAGACAGGCAGCATCATCGCCTGCCTGCATGGCAAACTCTCCCCTCAGGAGAGTTTATTTTGCCTGCTAGGCAGGTGTTGATACTGCCCACTTATCTGGCAACATTGCTCCCACTCCATTTGGTACTTCCCCAGGAATGTCCCGTCCTGTCGGAAATAATTTCGAGTAATTTTTACCCCACCTGTGGATAATAGCGGCAAAAACGATGTCACATGAAACGACTCGATAATATAAATATCACTTAATTCCCCACAGGGGATGTCATGAAAAGGATACAACGGTCGGAACTGATTTTTATTTTTTTATTTTTTTGCAGAGGGATGGCGTTGATTGCATCCCCCAAGAATTTAATGTGGATTGTTCCAACTGTATCTCTGCTGGGGCATCTTGTCAGTTTTTCCGGTATAACCCGCCAGATTACACTAAATGGCTGCATGTGTACAATATATTTGGAGCCATCTGGGCGCTGTTTTTCATATCCGGTATGGCGCAGATGATTCTGGCAGCAACTTTTGCTACGTGGTACTGGACTTTCCACAAGTCTGATGTGCCATTTTTTGTGTTAACTCGATCCTTCTTTATGTCAATAACGTAAGTATTTTACAGAATGCACCTGGTATTTGAGCTACTCATAATTTGCTTCCAATAAAGGATGTTTCATTTTTTATTTCAGCTATCATTCAGGCACTGTGGCCTTCGGTTCTCTGATAATTTCTATTGTACGTTTTATACGTCTTATATTGGATTATATTGAAAAGCAAGCAAAGCAGTATAGTGACAGTTCAGTAGCAAAATGTGTTATGTGTTTCTGCAAGTGCTGCTTTAGTTGTGTGGAAGGTTTTCTTAAATTTATTTCTCGCAATGCGTACATTATGTGTGCAGTGCATGGGAAAAATTTCTGTGCATCAGCAAAAGATGCATTTAATCTGCTGATGAGAAATGTTATAAGAGTGGTAGTTATTGATAAGGTAAGACTTGGCTGTGACTATATATGGTATACATGGTATTTTAAGTGCACATAACTGAATTCTCTGACAATGTTGCAGATTATGGACTTTGTATTTTTTATGGGCAAACTGCTTATTACAGCTGTAGTTTGTACAGCAGTGTATTTCAGTTTACTGCAGTGGCCCCCTGACCCAAAACTGAATTACAATGCAGTTCCCATTACTGTAACTGGTGTAGGGTCGTTCCTAATTGCCAGTGTTTTCTTTGGGGTGTACAGTGTTGCAGTTGATACTTTATTTTTATGTTTCCGTAAGTATAAGATGCCAAGGCTCATGCCAACCGTTGAGTTTGCATTCATAATCTTGGTAAGGGATTATATTGATCATTTTCATTTTTCTAGTTGAAGACTGTGAGCGCAATGATGGTTCTGCAGCAAAGCCGTACTACATGTCTCCAAGCCTCATGCGCATTTTTGGCAAGAAAAACCGACGAGACTGAACCCCTGCGTCTGGGTAAACCTTCTTAGTGCTTGTGATGTTCCAGTGCTGTCAAAAGTACTGTTAAAAATGTGATTAATTTTTCCTTGTGGTATTAGCTCACTGTTAAGTCCAATAGTGATGTTAAGTATCAGAGTAATGTGATTATAAAATTGTAAGTTTCTTTTCATGTTTCACTTATAATTGTTTTTACACGAGGATTTTTTCGTTACAAAACAAATTATTTTAATGTAGCATAAATGTTTATTTATCCTATACATGGCTTATTGAATAATGTCTATAAAAATATAGTCAAACATAAACTACAGTAAACATTTGAAGAAACAACTTGCATTTATCGTGGGGAACAAACTGACAGTACCTACATAGCACATTGCTTCAAAACAACAAAAATAACAGAAATATTACAGTACATTAGCTAAAATGAACAAACAATAAAACAATTGGTGCAAAAATATCTCAAGTTTTGGAATAGCATGGAAAACTTGACACTTGGGGAAAGCTCCCTTGCCTTATTGCAGCAAGAGGGGGAAAAAAACATTGTACAAGGGGGATTGGAAGGTACCAGTACCCTCAATTCTACACACACTGCTTCAATTTATAAACTAGCCTAAAGAAAAGGCAAAACTATTTAAAAACATGATTATCCTTATGTTACAAATTGCCCCCCTTGGCTTAGAAAATTTAACAAAGAGTACATGGCTAAAGAGTTGAAGTCGTCATGAAAGATGACATCAGTCTTAAAACACTATCACCTATTTCAAATTGAGTTGGTACATGTAAAATTAATAGCCTTCTTTTAAATCTGAATCCAGATTAAACTTAATTTAAGTATTACTGTCATAATAATAATAATAATAGATAGATATGGATAAAAGACGCTTCATCGCAAAGCATAGGTGCTGCAAACAACACCAAGCCACTAGACTTCATTCAAAATCTCAATGCATTTTGAGTGCAAACCCTAAAGATGTTTCTGACTTAGTTTCAAATACATCACAATATACTTGTATGCCATTTCTATAGCAAAGAATCAGTTGCCATACATAACTCTGAAAGAAGAAACAGCATATTGAGCCACTTCAAACAGTGAGGATATTTTAGCTCCATATTTGAATTAATATAATTTTTTAATAATAACAGACAAAAAAAAAAGTTCATATCAACATTTTTACTGATAACCTGGCTGGGCTGGAGGTTGCTGCTGTTGAGTAGGATTGTAGTACATATTAGTCATGTTCTTGCTGTAAGGGTTGGAACCAGGCTGCTGGGGCTGGAGTGCAACACTTGGTGGTGCCCCCATGTGGGGTAAGGACGGGTACCGCTGCTGCTGTTGCTGTTGGTTGAAGTCACCACTTACAGGCATTTGTCCGGTCATCTGCCCCTGCAGCTGACTAGGATGTGGTCCAGCCATCGGATTTGGGCCCTGCCCAGGCATTCCTGGAAGCTGATGGCGGGCTGCATGTGTAGGCGAGCTATGCTGTGCTCCTCCGGGTCCTCCCATTGGACCATAGGGAGATTGAAGGGGCCCACTTGCCGCAGTGGAACTGGGTGGGTACACTGGACGACTGGCAGTGCTCGTAGCTGGTGGTACACTAGATGACCCTGAAACACCCGATTGACCATTCTGTTGAGGAAGTGGAGGCATGCCGTAGCCTTGAGGAGGGGCTTGGTACTGTGAGTATTGAGGGTATGGCCGGGCTTGCTGAGTCTGCGATGGGTCCACTGAGGCTGGCTGGGATTGTGGCTGAGGCTGCGCCATGCTTGTTGGGGGCTGGTACATAGCATACTGGTTGCTTGGTGCACCATGCACCGTCTGGGGCTGAGGCTGAGGCTGGGGCTGCTGCATCGGGTGTGGGGATGGTTGAGGTGTTATTGACACAGGAGTAGCAC
Organism: Frankliniella intonsa; assembly: GCA_033675135.1. Classification (NCBI taxonomy): domain Eukaryota; kingdom Metazoa; phylum Arthropoda; class Insecta; order Thysanoptera; family Thripidae; genus Frankliniella; species Frankliniella intonsa. The sequence continues at coordinate 9,609,700 of CM066257.1, forward strand.
TGTGAGGTGTAGAAGATGCAGATGCTGATGCTGAAGCCGGTGTTTGGTGGGGAGGAATTTCAGGCGTACTGTGACGACTGAGAACAGGGTCGGCGTGGCTGCTAACTTCGGGGTTCAGAATGTCAGTAGGTTTTCCCGATTTTCCAAGTGGATCAAATTCTTTTGGATTCACTGACACAGTACCATTCGACAGTTGCTGGGTGGGTAAGTTCACTGGCTCTGACTGAGCAGGCTTCTCCGACTTTGCAGGCACACTTGAAATAGAGGAGCTGCCTAGTGAATCTAATAAGCGGTTTACTTGGTCACGAATTTGCTGCAGCTCCTTTCGCACCTCACTGACTTGTGTTGCATGCAATTGCAGTTGACCGTCGTTCTTTTGGTCACCAACAAGCAGCTGCAGTTTCAGTATACGGCTGTACTGCACAGCAAACGCAAGATCAGAGCTGTCAAAAATAGTAATGAGGTCACCATCCTCATCCTTGTATTTGATGGTAATGTCATCAGAGCTGTTGAGCTTTCCGCGGAAGACCCTTTGCATCATCAGGACCAACTCATCGTAGGTTATGGCTTCATTATGAATGGGTATCCGGCGAACGTCATCACCCAATTGAACCTTAATGATCAGTTTCCCTGAGAGATCAAGATGCGGGTACTCAGTCTCACTCTTGACCGATGCGCTGCTCATCTTGCTTGCGGCCTGGTTGTCCAAAACAGCGACAAAACAGCAGAAAAGTCTGTAAAGACAAACCAAAACAGACTAGCGGCCGAAGTCTAGTTTGCTGACTGGTCTGCAACCGACGTGGAAGTCGGTTTCGTAGAGGGCGTAACCTTCGCACTCAAGACTCAGGGCAGGAAAACAGCTGTTGTTTTTGGTCCAGCTCAGCAGCTGATGAAATAGAGCTGTCCCCGTCCTTTGCCTCTCTTGTGATTCGGGATGGACTTCTGCTTCATCTCACGAAATCGCAAAATAAAACAAATGAAGGCATGTTTACGACCAAGGCCGAAAAGTAGCGTAAATTCCCGAGTGCCAGACACATAATGATCTCCCAATTCAAAGCGCGTTTGAATGAGTGGGCGGCAGACGTTCCCATTGACAGCACTAGTGTGCGCACATCTGTGCGGGCGGGAGGAAGTGGTGGAGCGTGGGCGGTGAACATGGCGGCTTCCTGAGAGCATTACACAAATTGTTTATATCTTCTAAACTCTGCAATTGACAGCCTCTTTCTCCCTCAGTTTAGTATACGTCAGATAGTAAACATGTAAGTACCTGAAATGAACAAACGACAAAAGTTTGCGGCGTGTTCTATCGGCACATTCCTGTTAAAATAACGTAATAACCTACACTGTTTCCTTTTCTGCTAAACCGACTAGTTTTTTTAAATCATTTAATTTTTCTGATTCCTTCACATTTTCTCACTGCTGTTTATATATTCACACCCCTAAGCGCTTGTAGTGTGTTTTAGACCTTCATAAACACTCACAGTTACTGTTAATTATAACTTTATTTACCAGGTTTTATTAACCTGGCTGTTACCTGTCAAAGTTATCAATAGAATGCTTACTTTTGTTTCAGGAGAACCCTTGCATTTTTGACTTTGCTCCTAGTATGTTTGAACGTTGCAGTAGGTGGAGAAGACTTTTACCAGCTTTTAGGAATCGCTAGAGACGCTAATAATAGAGAGATCAGAAAAGCTTTTAAAAAGCTTGCAGTAACTCTTCATCCAGACAAAAATCAGGTTTGCTGTCTACTTTTACACTGAGTTTTTTTTCCAAATTTAAAAACACCTTCACAGTTTTACTAAATTTTTTAGGATGATGAAAATGCTCACGAAAAATTTATTAAACTGACCCGGGCATATGAAGTTCTTAAAGATGAAGACCTTAGAAAGAAGTACGATCTTCATGGAGAAGATGGTTTACCTGGCTCCAATAAGAAACAACAACCCCAGTACCATAGTTATACATACTATCGAGACAACTTTGGGATATATGACGAGGACCAAGAAATTATTACCTTGACCAAAGCTGACTTCCGTAAGTCTTGGCATTTTTTATCAGACCAAAATAAGTAAATTAATTTTTAATATAATCTATCTAATGATTTCCATTTCTGATCCAGAGCAAAGTGTTCTAAACTCCAACAGCTTATGGTTTATCAACTTTTACTCCCCCATGTGTTCACATTGCCATGATTTGGCTCCTGTTTGGAGAGCTTTAGCCAAAGAAATGGAAGGCGTTTTAAGATTTGGTGCTGTCAACTGTGAAGATGAGTGGCAACTCTGTCGCCATTTGAACATACGCTCTTATCCATCATTATATATGTACCCAAGTGTAAGTTTTTCTCAGTAATAACCCAACTGGGGTTATTAAACCTTTAAAAATTATAATTTCAAAATTTATTTCAGAGGTGGAAATATGGTGATGAACGTTCCTTACCTGAGCTCAGAAAATTTGTTCTGAGCAAATTAAAAACCAACCTAATTCACATTCGAAGCAATCAGTGGATTAATCTTTTGAAGTCTGACATAAACAAAGGGCTGTCATGGGTTCTGTTTCTGTGTGGAGGACAACAATTTGAGGACTGCCCATCCTCAGAAACAAGGTTAAAAGTTGGGTCTATTCTGGTAAGGTTTATTAGCACAAAATACTCTTGCTCTATTCAAATCAAATTTCTTCTATATTAAATGATTGTTCTGTATTGTTACAGGAAGGGCTTGCTGGCCAAGGATCTATTGATTGCGATGCAGATGTGGAGTGGTGTAGAGAAATGAGCCCATCTGGAGCAAATATTGTTTTCTGGAAAAGGGAGGGAGGAATGGACTCAATTGAAGGACGTTACTATGACATAAATAGTCATGATGCTCAGGAAATAACTAGCTACATTTTTGATCTCTTGCCCAACCCTGCAGATCTTGATGAGGAAGCTTTCTTGGTAAAGATACTGGAGACTTGAAAATTTATTGTTGTAGACAATAGACTCCAGATCTGAACTAATTTATAATTGCAGGAGATACACGCGCAACTTTCCTTGGATTCATCATCATCCTGGCTAGTTTACTTCTACATTGGTTCACCCGATGAACAAACTAAAGAACTAAAAAAATTACCTTCTCTTCTACCCACTCTAAGAATTGGTCTGTCAGTTTTTACAATGCTAAACCACCGTGTGTCCTCATAGATAATAAATAGTGTACGACATGCCTTTTCTCTTCAAACAGGTCGAGTGCATTGTGGCCGTCACTCTTCTCTATGCACCAAGTGGCATGTCCATCGTTACCCTATGTTTGCTGTGCTGAAACCTGGGGGGAAGTTTGAAGTCTATCATGGAAGAGAAAGTGCTCATGACGTAGCTAATTTTGCAAAGGATAGCAGTTCTGCTCCTAACTTACACACACTGTCATCTGAAGACTTTCCTGATGTACTACATAAAGCAGATGGTATGGAATCCACTAGCTTGCATGTCAGTGAATTCCAATGAATTTTCCTCATATTTTTGTACTTACCATTTCATTAAATTAATTATTGCAGGATCAAAAAGTCCATGGTTTGTGGACTTTTATGCACCATGGTGTCCTCCCTGTATGCAATTACTTCCGGAACTACGGAAAGCTAGCAGAGAGTTTGAAGATTCTGTGAATTTTGGCACTGTTGACTGCACGATTCATTCAACTTTGTGCCAACGGTACAACATTCATGCTTATCCCACTACAATGTTCTTCAACCACAGTGAGTCAGAACCATTCCGAGGATCGCACACTGCTCATGAAATAACAGAATTTATTCAAGAAATGTTGAATCCTACTGGTATGTATGTTGTCCTAAAGTTACTTTTCAAGTAAATGTGGAAACTTAGACTTAACAATATGTCTGCTTTTAGCGATTAAGCTGTCAGAGAAGGACTTTTATGAGAAAGTTGGAAACAAAAGCACAGAAGAGCTGTGGCTCATTGACTTTTATGCCCCATGGTGTGGAGCTTGTCAGGAATTAGCCCATCAATGGCGAAAATTGGCAAAGGTATAGTTAGTGTTGTTTATTAGTGATCCAAGCCTATCTTTGTTAGCTGTCATATTGGCTCTTGTTACAGTTACACATATTTTACTCATGTGATTTTCTTGTTCTACTATTTTTCAGATGGTTACAGAAGTTCCAAATGTTAACATTGGTCAGGTTGATTGTACTGTGGAGAGACTCCTATGTCAACATCAAGGCATTCGCTCATATCCAACCATTCGCCTCTATCCCTTCAATAGTTTTGGCCTCAACACTGTGGCGTGAGTATTTTCCCATTGTTACATGCGTTTCCATGGATTCCATTATTGACACATACTAGTACTTTCTTTGTATTGAAATGGGTTGCGTGTGTTCTTCCAAATCACAAGGTAGGGCAAGGTTTGGAATCTCAATCTAATCCTAATTATCTGCTAACAGCATTTACAGTGATTACAATAGAGATGCTTGGTCCATTCGCTTATGGCTTTTCACATTTTTACCTACTTCAGTAGTGGAGTTAACCCAGGATACATTTGAAAAGCAAGTTCTCCACAGTGAAAAGCCTTGGTTAATTGACTTTTACACTCCATGGTGCGGACATTGTCAGCATTTTGCTCCTGAATTTCAAATGCTGGCTTTGGTAATAATCTGAATATTTTGTGTTAACTTTCTAACAAGGAGCTAAAAGAGCCACTCTTAACATTGAATTTTTCTTTTCAGAAACTTGAGGGCAAAGTAAAATGTGGGAAAGTGAACTGTGATGCTCACCCAGAGACTTGCCGTAAGGCTTATGTTCGTGCCTACCCGACTGTCACACTCTATTATCCAAATACTATCTATCCAGACCAGGGAGAAGAGATTAATTCCCAAAGATCAGACCAAATTCTTAGACATGTTAATAAAGTCCTCTTAAGTTTAGGGGCAGAACCTACCCATGACGAACTTTAAAACTTGTTAATCCTGCTTAAGCTCAAAGAAGAAAAATGACAAATTACCTTAGCAACAATTAATTTATTTATAAATTCAAAGAAATATGTTTGTTTGGAAAGGTCACACATCTTGACAGTTGGAGTTGTTTGATTCATTTTTTTTTCTTGCTGCCTATTTTGTTGATGCATTAGCCATAATCAACTTTTCAATTTTTTTGTTGTATGTACTGTACTTCATTTCCAATTTTCTAGTTTTGTTCTTAATTTGTTTTGCATATCATTTTCGTAGTGCCTTTGTAGTTGTATTTTATTGTTGAGCAAACAACTGCTCTGTTTTAGTCATTGTTTTCTTCATAATACTCCTAACAGTGATAAACATGAAATATTCTGTGTTTTAGTGTTGTTATTTGTTCAAAGTTATTTTTAAAACATACATTTCTCACTTTTTGTTTACTTATAAGATCTTAGTTGTAATTTAAAATGTGATCATGCTAGAATTATAATTGATATGTGTTTATTTTTTTATTAAGTGTTCACTGCTGTTTGTGATCTTTGAATGCCAGTGTGTATATGTTCTTTTGTGTACAGATCTACTTTTGGACTCCTGTATGTGCACTGTGTGCAAATCGTGCAATCACATATGAAGTGTTCTTCCCTCATTCACAAGACCATGTACCATCATTTCCCCATACATGTACTCATTTTCATGACTTATTAATATTAGCCCTTAGTTCTCATGTTAACAAGAATAACATCACAAATAACTAGGTGATTTGGGAAACCAGGATTCTGTTTTTCTCTTCTTTTTTTTTTACTGAATAATCTACTGGTATGTTTTCCTTACTTTCAGAAATCATGTACTTTAAATCAATAAATTATTTCACACATACTGGAGTGCACAGATTTATTTGATGCTGCTCTAAGCTCTAAGCCCTGGTCCCCAAAGACACCTGCTGTTGAACGGGAATGTAAACCAGGGCCCTCTCACTTCGAGATTGGGGGTGTCTATATCTCCATCTCTCTTTTTCCGTTCGAGATACTGAGGTGCAAAGAGAGAGAGAGAGAGAGAGAGAGAGAGAGAGAGAGAGAGAGAGAGAGAGAGAGAGAGAGAGAGAGAGAGAGAGAGAGAGAGAGAGAGAGAGAGAGAGAGAGAGAGAGAGAGAGAGAGAGAGAGAGAGAGAGAGAGAGAGAGAGAGAGCGAAACCCCCGATCTCGAAGTGATAGAGCCCTGATATACAGAGTGAAGATGAACGGTGAGTTGGACCAGTCGAATTAGGGTGGCCCCACAATGAACCGCGCGACGCTACCCATCACGCCCATCACCCATCATGATGGTTGGTTTGAGGCTCACATCACGGTCCGGCCGCTAGATGGCGCTTTGACCTGACCCAGCGTTGTTGTGCGCGCCGTGCTAGTAAAGCCTACTCGCGCATAAGTACTGTATGCATAGCGGCCAAATCAGACCGATGTGCTCAGCAGACATTCTGTTGATGGACGGAATGTCTGACGCACTGCAATGTCGCCCGTCTCGTAAACAGACGTTCGTCTCATTTTTGGAAACAAATCCGGAACTTTATGCAGTCTTTGGATTATGTGGGATTTCGGTGCATCAGCGGGAAGCAGCGGGCGTGCTTGGTCATTGCTGAGCGCGGAAACATATGTATTGGCGCTTAAAGGCTGGGCCAGGTTGTGTTTTCCGGGTCGGCCACCAGATGGCGCCTCGGCTTGACCATGCGCTGTTGCTGCGCGGGCGGTCCTTGATACGCCACAATACATAGTTCAAATTCTCACGGGGGGCACCCGTGAGATCGCTCTTGAAGGGTGGGTGGGCCTTTCTGCCACACCAACTCTAGTTGAGTAACTTATATGCACGGATTTTTACCTGGAGAAAGTCAATGATGAGAGATCACAACGTTAGCTCTCGCGGCTGACATCAAACACTCAAAAAGCCTAGTCCAAGTGTCTTTTAGTAAGGGTGGGCTCAGGGTGGGGCTTTTGCGGCCACACCAACTCTAGTTGAGTAACTTATATGCACGGATTTTTACTTGGAGAAAGTCAATGATGAGAGATCACAACGTTAGCTCTCGCGGCTGACATCAAACACTCAAAATGCCTAGTCCAAGTAAGTGTCTTATAAGGGTGGGCTCAGGGTGGGGCTTTTAGCGGCCACACCAACTCTAGATGAGTAACTTATACCCGTCACACGAATTTTTAATGTTGATAGATAAATTTCAATAATTTGTCTTATTTTACCTTCAAAGACACTGAAGAAACAAAAATCGTGCGTATAAGTTACTCATCTAGAGTTGGTGTGGCCGCTAAAAGCCCCACCCTGAGCCCACCCTTATAAGACACTCACTTGGACTAGGCATTTTGAGTGTTTGATGTCAGCCGCGAGAGCTAACGACGTGATCTTTCATCATTGACTTTCTCCAAGTAAAAATCCGTGCATATAAGTTACTCAACTAGAGTTGGTGTGGCAGAAAGGCCCGCCCACCCTTCAAGAGCGATCTCACGGGTGCCCCCCGTGAGAATTTGAACTATCTATTCGGGCGTATCAAGGACCGCGCGAGAGCTAACAGTGCGTGGTCAACCAAAGTGCCAAGGTGCCCGGGTTGCGACCACGCACTGTTAGCTCTCGCGCGGTCCTTGATACGCCAGAATACATAGTTCATATTCTCACGGGACGCTTGGACTAAGCTATTTGAATGTTTTATGTCAGCCGCGAGAGCTAACGTTGTGATCTCTCATCATTGACTTTCTCCAAGTAAAAATCCCTGCGTACAAGCTACTCAACCAGAGTTGGTGTGGCAGAAAGCCCCACCCACCCATCAAGAGCGATCTCATGGGTGCCCCCGTGAGAATTTGAACTATGTATTGTGGCGTATCAAGGACCGCCCGCGCAGCAACAGCGCGTGGTCAAGCCGAGGCGCCATCTGGTGGCCGACCCGGAAAACACAACCTGGCCCAGCCTTCAAGCGCCAATTCATATGTTTCCGCGCTTAGCAATGACCAAGCACGCCCGCTGCTTCCCGCGGTTGCTCCGAAATCCCACATGATCCAAAGACTGCCTCAAGTTTCGTCTTTGTCTTCAAAAATGAGATGAATGTCTGTTAGGAAGACGGACAGCGCCAAAGCGCCATCTAGCGGCCGTGCCGTAGTGTGAGCCTCACAAGAACCTTCCAGATGGGTGTTGGGCACTATATATTCTGGCGTGTCAAGGACCGCCCGCGCAGCAACAGCGCATGGTCAAGCCAAGGCGCCATCTGGTGGCCGCCCCTGCTTTGGGCGTCAATACATGTTCCGCTCTCGCCAATGACCAACCACGGCACGCCCGCTGCTTCCCGCTGTTGCACTGATATCCCACATAATCCAAAGACTGCATAAAGTTCCAGATTTGTTTTCAAAAATGAGACGAACGTCTGTTTACGAGACGGGCGACATTGCAGTGCGTCAGACATTCCGTCCATCAACGGAATGTCTGCTGAGCACATCGGTCTGATTTGGCCGCTATGCATACAGTACTTATGCGCGAGTAGGCTTTACTAGCACGGCGCGCACAACAACGCTGGGTCAGGTCAAAGCGCCATCTAGCGGCCGGACCGTGATGTGAGCCTCAAACCAACCATCATGATGGGTGATGGGCGTGATGGGTAGCGTCGCGCGGTTCATTGTGGGGCCACCCTTAGGGTGCCACCTTTAGAAATAAGATGCATTATAAATAGGTATAGGGAATTAGGAATAGCGTGGATGGAGTAGATATGTTAGGGTAACACGTCTTTTGTGACTGGTGCCCAGCCAGTTGGTCCAGCAACTGACTGGCTGGCTCCCAGATAGGGTTCTAAAAAAGCGTGAAAAATATTTTTTGGAAAGAAAACCATGGAAAAAATGTTTTTTTTTGCTGATCAACGCCGTTTAAAAGTTTGGCTCAAAGCAAGAGGTGAATATTTTTTTTTTTAATTTCAAAGAAATTATTTATTTTTGGATGCCTTTTAACAGCGGATATAGGTGGACTTTATCTAAAAATGGCCTTGACAGTATGTCAAACAAGCTCAAGAAGGCAAAAATAGCAAGAAAATAGCAAAATATATATTTTTCCATATTTTTCCGGAAAAATTGCCAAAATAGAAAACAGAAAGAAACCGTTTTTTTCCATATTTTTCATGTTTTTTTCCCGGCTTTTAGAACCCTACTCCCCGAGTCGAGCAGTCGTCGCGCCGACTGGGCACCCAGTCGCTCCAGCCAGTCGGTCCGCGCCGAAAGTGCGATCTCTGGTCAGGGTACCTAACGCGTGGTTTGGGAATGTTGGTCCAATATTTTTGCCAGTGTCGAGTGTGTGTGTGTGTACCCCCTGCTCGGGTGCGGCCCAAGGGTGGGAAACCTCTCTATACCCCACGCGCATGCCTCCACCGCACCGCGCACCGCACCGGTGTGCCGTGCCGCCGCCTTCCCCTTGCTAGTCCTGCGGCCCCCGCCGCCCCCGCCACCCTTGCCACCCCCGCCGCCCCCGGACTCCCGTCTAGCCGCCCCCTCCCCGGCGCGCCGCGGCGCCGCGGCGCCCTCAGTCGCTCCAGGACGCGGGGCGCAGAGGGGCGTGCCAGGCCTGAACGCGTGGAGCCCCCGCCGCCCCCGGCCCCGCCCCCGCGTGCTGCGGCTCGCGCCCCGCCGTTGACGTCACCCTCGACGCTGTGACGACGCTGTCACCCGGTACGCTGTCCCTCCTGAGTCATGACGACGACTACGCTGTCACCCGGTACGCTGTCTATCCCGAGTCTTGACGGTGACGACGCTGTCACCCGGGATGCTGGCCCTCCTGAGTCATGACGGTGACGACGACGCTGTCACCTGGGACGCTGTCACCCGGGACGCTGTCCCTTCTGTGTCGTGACGGCGACGACGCCGTCACCCGGATGCGCACCGCGGCGGGCACACTGGGACGCCTATCACGTGGGGCCGACCCCTCTTCGACGTCACCCTCGTGACTGCCGGAGCTGTTAACCTTGCGGTGCCTAGAACAGCGGTTCCCAACCTCGGGGTCGCGACCCCATTTGGGGTCGCGGAAAAAATTTTTGGGGTCGCGGTGAGGTGCGTGGGGTCGCCGGGGGTCGCCTGGGGTCGCCAGATGGCCTCCAACTCGGCCGAGGACGCCGCCCGGGCCGAAAATACGGGAAAACCACCGGTTGTTGTTGCACCAGGCGGCCAGCAGGTAGGACCCGTGGCTGCCCCACGACGCGCGTTGACCGGAAAACCCAGGGAAGGGAGGGGTCTTGGGCGTATGGGGAGGACGGGGCGACCCCGGCAGTTGGCGGGGAAAGCTCACTATTGTAGAAACTTGAAAAAAAAAATAATTGTAGGTGATTAAGATTTTTTTTTTTTTTTTGGGGGGGGGGGGGGAGGGGGCACTGGGGGTCTCTTGGGGTCGCGTGGGGTCGCGCCAACAAGTAAGTGGGGTCGCAAAAATTTTGAAGCTCCATTTTGGGGTCGCGACCCGAAAAAGGTTGGGAACCGCTGCCCTAGAACAATTCTAGTGAAATTCTAGTGAAATTCTAGTGAAATTCTAGTGAAATTCTAGATAAATTCTAGTTCAATTCCAGTTAAATTCTAGTTAAATTGTTAAGTAACCAGTGCTACAGTGCAGCAGTGTAACTACTAAAAGTGGACAGCGTTACTGAAGTGCGAGTGTTGTTGGTGAACATGGATACCGGCGGCTCGGTGTTCGCCTAGATGCCCGTCGAGGCTGAGGCCGTAGTCAGCGCGACGGTCGCGCAGCAAGTACTGAAGTTGTTGAAGGTGAGTGCGCACTGTTAAACCAAATTGTCATGTGACGATAAATATTGCTACGAATATTTCGTCACAAGAGCTGTGATGAAACAGTCGTCACATGACATACATTTCGTCACTTGACATGAATCTTTCGTCACATGACATGAACCTTTCGTCACACTGTGATGACCATTTGTCATGTGACGCACCTTTCAAAAGTAAAATTTAGCACTGACTTTGTCGTAGTGTGATAACTTAAAATTTTACAATGCGGGAGGCGGTGAAGTCCCACGCCGCTGCACCGATAGCCTCCTGCTGAACGGGAACGATGTGCGCAAATCTGACATTTTCCCGCCAAAATTGTGAATTATCGGTTACCGTTGTCGTAGAACTTTACACTTTCTATTTTGTTAGCTTAGCGCGCACACACCGCGGTGCACCGCGAGAATGTCATGGGCACACCGTGCGAAATAGTTACAATTGCAAGTAGATTTTGCGGGAAAATTTACGATGAAACATTTCGTAAAATTACAATTAAAGGTCGTAATATTACAATCACGACGTATCGACTTGGGATTCGTTGAGCAAGAACGCTGTCGTAAATTTACAACATACTTTGAAAACAGTAGTTTATTTCAAATTTTACTGTAAATCTATAAAAATACTTTTCAAATACTTGGCAGCAAATTAATATTTCCGATACAATCGGGGGAAAAGCATCAGGAAAATTTGAACAATCTTATACCCCTGCTGGTATTTTACTATTTTCCAAGTTTTGTTCCGAGCTTTAAATGCCTTCACGGTATGGGCAGCGTGAGGGACGGCGGGGCACAAGCGTACCCGTTTCCCTCCCTCCCTCCCTCCCTCCCTCCCTCCTCCTCCCTCCTCCCTCCCTCCCCCCCTCCCTCCCTCTCTCCCTCTCTCAGACTAGCGTTTTGCTACTGTTGTTGGTGATGCCGTTGGCACCAACTTGGGGCGATAACTTACGCTGCGTTTATATCGAGAACTCGCTTCAATTACAAGAGCAGTGCAGGTGGAGCCAACGACTTCTCACTATGTCGTAGCGAGGCCGGGTGGGGTGAGGTGGGGCGGGGTGGGGTGGGGCGGGGCGGGGTGGGGTGGGGCGGCGGCACGCGGCAGATGCGTTGTCTCGACAGCTGTGCCCCCCCTCCCCCTTCCCCCATCCCGGGCACTTTCCACTGGGGTCGCCGACACTCGAAGCCCAAGTGTGTGAACGTCGAATGTCGCACACGTGGAGAAGTGTGAATTTTCATTCGCACACTTGAACTAGTGAAGGTGTGTATTTTTCTTTGGATCTGCTTCGCTCACTTGAAGGGAAAAGTTTATACTTTACGGTATTAACACACTTTTTAAAAATAAAAAAAAGGTGTGCGACACAGCCACTCTCGGACAGTGCTGCCGCAGAAAAGTAGGCAATAAAAAGCCCAAACACAGAGGAGTAAAGCGGGCTGCATCTGCGCCTGCCTATAGGCAACATGGACGCACCTCTGCTTCAGTGTTGCCTTCACTGTCAGAAAAAAGTACAGTGAACCCCGTAAATTTTTATAAAGCCTTTACTGTCAATAATTCAGGTACAGGATTCCCTGTACTATTTTGACGTAACTTAAATTTTAGACTCGGAAAGTATTGATAGGGTAAGACCCCTATCATTACTTTCCGAGGAAGTCAGTATCTGAGAGGTCGGTCCGAGGGTCGGTCACTAAGAAGCGGAAAAAGTGTACTCTCGTTAAGCCGATTAGAAGCATCATACGGCAGATGATTAATAGGAATTAACCGACGTTCTTATGGCGCAAGCAGCTGACTAATGGCTGTATTCCTGTCTTTTATCATCACTCGGCTTGCATTTGTTCAAAATAAAATAATGTGATTCATATTGTGTTAGTGTTGTTCATAAGCGACGTATGCCTGAGGAAGTGGGCAGGCGCACATGGAACCCTCGCTACTCCCCTGTGTTTGGGCTGTTGGTTGCCTACTTTTCTGGCAGCACTGCTCTCTTCTCTCCTCGGCTCTATGGGGCGCCGTGCGCGTAGGCAACCGGGCTGCACGCGTGCTATGCGGCACAGTCTATCCACTTGACGACAGGCGCGCCCGCAGCCCGTACGGAGCGCGTCCTTGAGACGTTTTCTAGCAGAAAAGTAGGCAATAAGCCTTCCAATCACAATGGAATAAAGTGGTCTGCGTATATCTGCACTCTATAAGGGTGCTATTACATGTTGTCTTGTGAACAGGCGCATATGCAGCCCACTTTACTCCACTGTGTTCGGGCGATTTTTGCCTGTTTTTCGGGCAACACTTGACAGGGTTTCCTCAGAAATTCGACTGTCGCTGTAGTATAGTCAGAACTTTGGATTAGTAGAGTACCGCTTGCCTCGCAGGAACGACAAAACGGGTTACGAATTCCGCGTCGCCGCTGAAAGTTTCTGCCGGTGCACCAGGGCCTCGTCAAGTATACGCCGAACGGCAACTTTTCTTCTTCTTTTTTTTTGCCGCTGTTGGTAGTTTAAGTTTGGCAGCCTGCTGCGGGGCCGCCTTACATGCCGTACAGGCGAGGTGGGGCCGGCCTGCTGGCTACCCCCGCCCCGCCTCGCCCCGCCCCGCCCCGTCTGCCCCGCCTCGCCCTGTTGTCCCCTCCGAGATGTACGCAGTACGCATCAAACATTGTTATTCAGCGCACGGCTGGGGCGGGGCGGGGCGGGGCGGGGCGGGGCGGGGCACGCCCTTCCCCCTATACCCCTACCGGGGCTCCTGCGAGCCCCGCCGCCGCCAGGGTGGCCACCTCACGCATCTCAAACCTCGCGTCGCACGCCTTCTTTCAACTTTCTCTTTACTCTCCCTCTTCTTCTTCTTGTTAAAAAAAATACAAAAAAAAATTCCAAAGACGTACGGACAGAATAGTATTTCTGAAGTACGGACGGCTCCTTATAAGTCAGGATCGGACGTTCCGTATCTTCTAGAAACCGACCAGATCTGCGAAAAATTTAACGGGAAATTCCGCAGTAATTACACTGTTGAAAAATACCACAGTAAATGCCTACGGTACGCGCCGTAAACTTGTTACCTGGTCCTGGACCGTATATTTTGACTACGGTCTGAATCTTACGGTACGCTCCGTAGCCTGCAAATATGTTGGAGAAGTTCAATGGAGCACATTCCATCCGCAATGAAGAACAGTCCGCACCGTAATGATACGTTATACGGTCTGACCGTACACGAAAATTACGGTACGGACCGTAGGCATACCGTAATGCCCTACGGTACGTTTAACAGTGTACCGTGTGGAAATTTCTGATAGTGGAACTACCAAACGGGTGCAAAAATGTCGACCCCCCCCCCCCCCTGCATACCAAACTATCTAAGAGTGGCCGAATCTCCTCCCTCCCCAGACAAACGCGCGTGCACAACTGTTCGCGAAATTCCCCCTTTCATTTTTGCCGCCGTTCGTGTCCGCCGCGCCGCCGCGCCCGTCCCGCCCAAACGCGGCCCTCTCGGCCGCTTACTTCCCCAAGTCACGCGTGGCGCGTGAAATGGTCCCTATCGCCCCTCTGGTCTGCTCCTCCGGGCGGGGAGGGGAGGAGGGGAGGGAGGGGAGGGAGGGGGGAGGGGAGGGGAGGAGGAGAGGAGGGGAGGAGGCGTCCCCTCTCTCGCCTCCTCATGCGATGGACAGCCGGCGCGGCGGTGCAGCAGAGCCTCGGCCGCGTGAAGTCCGAACGGCGGGAAAAAATTGCAGCGACGGAGTAAAGGGCTAGGGGGGGGGGGGGGGGATTGGAAGGGGGGAGGGGCTAAATGTGTGGTGCCTTCACTGGAAATCCAAGTGTGCGAATGTCGCTCACTTGTAGGTGAGCAAATAAATTCACTCACTTACTTGTAGGTGAGCAAATTACCATTCACTCACTTGTAGGTGAGGGAATAACCATTCACTCACTTGTATCTACAAGTGACCGACATCATGCCTTTGATTTCCAGTGTTCCCTCATAGCTACACACAAGTGAGTGGATGGCTAGTCTGCTCACCTGCAAGCTGAGTGGCTGATTTATTTTGGCTCTTACCTAATAATAGTAAGCTGACATCCGTAGCTAAAGTATCAGCTGTAACAGTCATGGCTAAAATATTTCCTCACTCAACATGCGTTTTTCCTGAAGAAGGACGGAGCTAATATCTGAGCTGTTAGAGCTGAGAGAGAGCTAGAGAGCAGACTAATATTATTAGCTAGAGAGCAGAGCTAAGGAGGGATCAGCTGCTTTGCGGTCGAGTAATGGACCGTGCAGTCGCAGGGCTGGTGCCGTCTGCTCCGCGGACACCGACATGTCGGTACGTGTCTACAGGAGGAAAGCGGCTCATCCTGATTCACGCTGTTAATCAAGAAATGTGACGTCACAATTCCTTTCACAACGTAGTTACGGTGAGGCGCGTCCCGAAGGAGGGGGGGGGGGGCGTCCCACCACCTGCCAGTACCCACGGAGCCCAGCATCAGCCTTGTGAATCAGCTGATACGAATCGCAAGAACATTTGTTTAAGAAAATTGAATGAATCGTTATTCGGGGTCGGACTGATGACCAGTGTTATTAATTTATAACAAGGGCAGGGCAGCATGAATCACCATTCATAAAATTTTCTGAAACAAATTTTCTTTGCGACACTCAGCTGATGCACAGGGCTGATGCCGCGGGTACCGGCAGGGGGGGGGGGGCGATGCCCCCACCCTCCTCTCCCTACAGGGCGTGGGTCACCGTAATTGCGTTGTAAAAAGAGTTGTGACGTCACATTTCTTGAATAATAGCGATGAAACGGCACTTCAAATCCTACAAACGTCGACATTCATAATATGAATCTTTTCTTCATATTACAAACAATTGCTGTGCTGTCATAATAAAAACAAAATTTGTTCGTATTACGAATCTTTTTGTTTGTAATACGAAGATTTGCTTTTGTATTATGAACGAATTTTGGGATCAGTATCTTACGAAGCAGCTGGGGTTACTTTCATACCATACTGATCCCAAGAGTTGTTTATAATACGAAAGAAAACAATTGTATTACAAACAAAAAGATTCGTAATACGAACAAAATTTTGTTTGTATTATGACAGCACAGCAATTATTTGTGATATGAATAAAGATTCATATTATGAATGTTGACGTTTGTAGTATTTTATGATTGCCGATACATCGCTATTATTCAAGAAATGTGACGTCACAACTCTTTTTACAACGCAATTACGGTGACCCACGCCCTAGAGGGAGAGGGGGGGGGGGCCTCTCCCCCCCCCCCCCTGCCGGTACCCGCGGCATCAGCCCTGTGCATCAGCTGAGTGCTGCAAAGAAAATTTGTTTCAGAAAATTTGATGAATCGTGATTCATGCTGCCCTGCCCTTGTTATAAATTAATAACACTGGTCATCAGTCCGACCCCGAATAACGATTCATTCAATTTTCTTAAAAAAATTTTTCTTGCGATTCGTATCAGCTGATTCACAGGGCTGATGCTGTCTGCTCCGTGGGTACTGGCAGGTGGTGGGACGCCCCCCCCCCCCTCGGGACGCGCATCACCGTAACTACGTTGGGAAAAGAATTGTGACGTCACATTTCTTGATTAACAGCGTGAATCACGATTGGCTGTTTTCCTCCTGTAGACACGTACCGACATGTCGGTGTCCGCGGAGCAGACGGCACCAGCCCTGCGACTGCGACTCAGCTGATAAGAGTGATCCTTCATAAATACGCCGCCAGGGGACACTGGTCATCAGTCCGACCCGACCCAGCGCTCTGTAGACGCGCTGTCCTCAACATGAAGTCAAGCGTGTTGCTCCTCCTGCTCGCGGTCTGTGGGGCGGCCGTGGCCTGGCCCTGGCCCAGGAAGCTCGGTGAGTCCCAAACTAGACCCATGGCGAGGGGAAAACAACTCTGAGTTTTAGTGTACAAATGTCGTAAACTTTTGGGATTTTGTTTTTTTTTTTGGTACTTATGTGATTTTTTTGAATTACGAGGTGTACAAAAATTTCAGAGCTGTTTCCCTCTCCCCCATGGGCATTTGTTGTACACTGAATTTAAAAGTGTTTTACTGAAACACAGCTACGAGTGTTGAACAAACACTTTTTCAAGCTCAGTTTACAAGCCCGCGTGTTTTTATCAAGAGACGAAAGTGTCTAACACTTTCCTTGAACACATTCTGGAGCCAAAATATACCCGTCCAACACATTAACAAATGTAACTACGACGTTTGTTTCTGTCTCAGATGGCCTGGCTGGAGACGAAGAGAACCGCAAGGTGAAGGCGCTGGTCCTCGGCGTCCTGTACGAGGAAGATGGAGACGGCAGCGCTAAGCAGGTGGAGGATGTGGACGCTGAACTCCAGGCGATAAAATCGCTTTTCGCTGATGTCCAGGAAGAGCTAACCTCGGAGCTAAAGAAAGCGGACGACGGCCTTCAAGGACCCAATGTTCTTCAAGGGCCTACCGGGCTTCAAAGGCTTGGTGGCCTCCAGGGTCCCGGCGACGGTCTCCGAGGACTTGATGGCCTCCAGGGTCCCGGCGACGGTCTTCGAGGACTTGACGGCCTCCTGGGTCCCGGCGACGGTCTTCGACTCCTTGACGGTTTCCAGGACGCCCAGAAGAAAGACCTTCGGCCTTCCAGCTCACTCGGCCTCCCCGACGACTTCCTGGGCAAGCTCTCCGGCCTCGTGGATGACACTGCCGTCAAGGGGGACGGGGACAACGCTCAGCAGGTTCAAGACGACGGAGACGAGGAAGACGGAAACAAACTTAACGAGGTGGCAGTGCCCCGCGATGACTGGTGGAGGTGCAAGGTGGACAACTGCCGGAGGAATTGCAACAACCAGGGCAAGAACGGAGCGTGCGTAGGGCCCGTCTGCGTTTGCTGGTCTTAACGCATTCAGTACGGAGACTTTTTATACCCTACAGTTTAACACGGGAACGTCACCATATAGTGGTCATGTCACACTCAATGTATTAAGTAGTGAGTAGTTACTTTTTTTCAAATCATACAATAAATTCGTTTTTTTATATCCAGTGTGGTTATTGCAAAAATGGCGAATACCCCGAGCTCTGAATCAGCCGTACCCCAGTAAGGTTCAGATACTGGTCGGGTAAAATTTTCTCCCGGAACGATAACTGTTGTTTAGAAACAACATTCTCATCCCGGAGAATGTCATTAGCTGTCATGTTTTTCTAACAGTGCTCTGCGAACTCAAGCTTAGTACAGTACTGTGGTAAAAAGTGACATTCGTATAATTAGCTTTCCGGTGCACCTTTGGATTCAGCATATCTGTCATCGCCGCTGCGCCGCCGGGAGTGACTGCCCTCCTGGTCGCTCTTTCCTGAGAGGCCTTCGCGGCCAAAACTGAGATAATTTTATTTATTTTTTTAAATTTTATTTGGATAATCAGTTATTGAACCAGTTTTTTTTTCTTGCACATTCTTAGCTTGAGTCAGCTTTGCATTGAGATAACGAGATTGGAAGCGAATAACCTTCAGCGTTGCTTAGTCAAAGCACACCGGCGACATCGGCCGTGCAAAATAAAACACTGCTTCGCGTCTCCGGTTTAACTTAATTTAACCCCGAACCTGACCGGTTCGCAAACACTGGAAAAACAAAGGTGCTAAGTCCTACCTTTAAAAGGCACTAACAAAACTTATTGCCTTTGGAAAGGCACTAAGATTTAGCGTGCCCCAGGAAAGGCACTAAATTTTGTTAGTGCCTTTTAAAGGTAGGACTTAGAACCTTAGCTGACGAGCTGCGTATACTCCATACATATTTAGTGCCTTTGCAAAGGCACTAAGATTTAGTGCCCCAGGAAAGGCACTAAGATTTTAGTGCCCCAGGAAAGGCACTAAACTTAGCACTTGATTTTAGCGCCCCAGGAAAGGCGTTGCTTAGCACCTTTGTTTTTCCGGTGAATATACTGGGTCGAGTAGAACAAAACACTCCGATGAGGAAAAGATAGAGCCGCCGTCAAGTGCCGGGAAGATAGGATGGAGCATCGTCCTCGGACGGAAACGACTCGATTATCGACCCAGCTCCGCCTGGTTCCGATGTTATACACTTGAAAAACTTCGTCCAGGTTTCCAAGCAGTTTTGGAAAAACCAAGACGTTCCAATGTATTTTCTCCATAAGAAAATGATGGCTGCTTGGAAACCTGGACGAAGGTTCCACCGTGCATGTGTCACTCAATTTTTATTGTACACGGGGAGGGAAAGGGTTGAGACATCTAGCAGAAGCAAAAATCTTCACTTCCGTCGACTATTTTCCCGAGGGATAATTTACTCTTAGAATCTGTGACCCGACTATCACGTCTATTACGCTCTGAAATTGTACAAATTCAGGCAAAAAAAAAAAAAAAATAAATAAATAAATAAATAAACAGTCCAAAACGACCTACAAATTAGTATAAAATGGAGAATTTTGGTTATTACACTGCTATTGCGCTTCTATTACGCATACTATTACGCCTTCATTACAGCGAGAGTGACCCGATTATGACGCGAGTGCTTACCCCCTCGTATATCCCCCTCCCCGCTACAAAATAATTCGGCGTTCCCCGTACTACGACCTCCCGTAATGCTCGCGGGAGGGAACAGTGCAGCGTCAGCATTCCTCTCTGCGACACCCCCAAGCTGTACTGCGTCATCGGCTCAGTTCACGCTCCTTGCCCCGACCACCACGCCCCACCACGCCCCGCCCCGCCCCACCACGCCCCGCCACGCCCCGCCCCGCCACGTCCCGCCCCGCCACGACCCGCCCTGCCACGCCCCGCCCCGCCCCGCCACGCCCCGCCGCCATGCCCTGCCACGCCCCGCCACGCCCCGCCCCGCCCCGCCGCCATACCCTGCCACGCCCCGCCGAGCCCCACCACGCCCTGCCACGCCCCGCCACGCCCCGCCACGCCCCGCCCCGCCCCGCCACGCCCCGCCACGCCCCGCCCCGCCCCTCCCGACACCTCAGCTGATTTACAGCCGAGCGGCCAGATTTGTTGCTACGTTTGCCCTCCAAAAGCCAAAGCTGAGCCAGCGAATTTTTATTGTTCTGATCCGCCTGCTTTGCGGGTGCGTCCTCGCCGGGGGCAGTGTTTCTAGTCCCCGACCGGCCCGCCGGGTAAACCGGAGAGATGGGGGGAGAGAGAGGGGGAGAGGGGGAGAGAGAGAGACAGAGAGAGGAGAGAGGAGAGAGAGAGAGGAGAGGGGAGAGAGAGGAGAGGGAGAGGGGAGAGAGGGAGAGGGAGAGGAGAGGGAGAGGAGAGGAGAGAGGGAGAGGGAGAGAGGAGAGGGGAGAGAGGGAGAGGGGAGAGAGGAGAGGGGAGAGAGAGGAGAGAGGGGAGAGAGGGAAGGAGGAGAGAGAGAGAGAGGGAGAGGGAGAGAGGGAGAGGGAGAGAGGGAGAGGGGGAGAGAGGAGAGAGGGAGAGGGGAGAGAGGGGAGGGTGAGAGAGAGGGAGAGGGGGAGAGAGGGAGAGAGGGAGAGAGGGAGAGAGGGAGAGGGAGAGGGAGAGAGGGAGAGAGGGAGAGATGGAGAGAGGGAGAGGGGGAGGGAGAGAGGTGAACCGGCTAATGTTTATCACTAGGAAAACAACGGCTCTTTTCTTTTGAGGAAAAAATGGAAAACTGCAGGAACACCCTGAATTTAAGAAAAAGTCGCATTGTTTCTTCCGTCATGACTCTGATCCATTTCTGGCCTCACCAGGGCACCGTAATGACACTGGTCACCGGTCGGATCAAAGTCCCCAGGAGTCTTCCCCTGGAGTCGTCTGGAGTCAGTCCCTCTATTGCAGGTGGCTGCTGGAACTGTGTGTGTGTAGTGCTCCTGGAACCTTTTGTAAACGACCGGCCCTCCTAGCAGCGCGGCGAGACACTCCAATTTCTTAGTCGGCCATCTCAGGGCGGGGCGGGGCGGGGCGTGGTGGGGCGGGGTGGGGCGTGGAGGGGCATGGCGTGGAGGGGCGTGGCGTGGAGGGGCGTGGCGTGGAGGGGCGTGGCGGGCCTAAGATGGTGTCTGTGCGGCCAGGCGCGCTTCCTTACAGCGCTAATAACAATTAGAAAAGGAGGAGATCCAAGCCTGAAGCCAACCTCTCGGCGCGGGGAGAGAGTGAGCGAGACTGAGAAAGTGAAAGTGAGGGAGAGAGGGAGAGGGAGAGAGAGAGAGAGAGAGGTGGGAGGATGAAGGGGTTGCGTTGCGTTAACACCATGAAAACTAACGCGGTGCTTACGTCGGCCCCCGCCAAGCCCCGCCACGCCCCGCCACGCCCCGCCACGCCCCGCCACGCCCCGCCACGCCCCGCCACGCCCCGCCACGCCCCGCCACGCCCCGCCACGCCCCGCCACGCCACGCCCCGCCACGCCCCGCCCCGCCCCGCCCCGCCCCGCCACGCCCCGCCACGCCCCGCCCCGCCCCGCCACGCCGCCGCCCGCTCCAGGGGTAGGTCAGGTGAAATGCCGCGTGCCCAAGGTGGATATAGGGAAGGTGGCCGCACTCTGGCCGCGCGGGCGTCACGGATCGCGGCTCGAGCAAGCGAGCGCAGCGGTGCCTACCTCCCAGGGGGTCCGGCCGGCCAGCCGCTAGCGCGTTTTGGGCGGCACACTGTTTTCCGCTTATATCTCGCTTCTCGTTCGTCCTAGAAGGTGGACGTAAGCGAGCCGATTACGTAAAAAGACCTGATCTTTCGATTGGCGTTGAGTTTTTGAAAATCCGACCAACCTACGACGAGTTATAGCGGAAAATGTGCGAGACCGCCAGGCCTGAGGGACGGTTTTACGCCTCTATCTCGCTTCTCGTTCGTTTCAGAGGGTGGGTGTAAGCGAGCCGAATACATAAAAAGACCTGACCTTTCGATTTGCGTTGAGTTTTTGAAAATCCGACCAACCTACGACGAGTTAAAACCGAAAATGTGCGAGACCGACCGGGCCGGCGCTAGTGCCGGGCCATTTGGGCGACAGTCTTCGCCTCTATCTCGCTACCTGTTCGTTTCAGAGGGTGGGTGTAAGCGAGCCGAATACATAAAAAGACCTGACCTTTCGATTTGCGTTGAGTTTTTGAAAATCAGATGAACATGCGAAACTAGAGAGATTGAGAGCAACGATAAGAGAAGAAATGGAGAAACATTCCCTCGCATCTGGTCCTTGTCGCTGCACCTCTGCGTACATTTCAGCGTATATTTTATTAACTGTTTGTTTTAGACACAGGGCATCAGTAAACCAGATGAAGAGCAGAGTCTAAAGTTATTTTCGCGCCCGGAACCGTCGCGATCGGTTGAATTTAGAGCGATTGACGACAATTATTGGAGAGAAGAAATGAAGAAACATTCCGCGCGTCTGGCTGGCCGTGAACAGCTGATACGGTGAGATGAGTGAGTGATGCGTGAGAGCCGGCCGGCATTTGACTACGCGACCCCCGTGAGAAAATTTTTCCAGGCGTGAGAAAACTTCACTTTTCATTCCTTCAAGAGGTGATTTTCTTTTGGAAATGATCTTAGTGCCCAAAGGTAATACTAGGACGTTCAAATAACAGGAAGATTAATGAAGCTTGCTAGTTTAGTTACACTTTCTCCAGAACTGCTCCAGTTTAACTTGAAAGCAGTGTCACCGTGGGAAAATGAACAAATGTTTTCCAAAAGGTAGTATGGAATGGGTGTAAATGGATTTATAGCTTAATCTTTAGACTTTAAACAGGATAACAGCAACATTCCATAAAATGGAATTCTAACAAGTAAGCCGGTGCATTTTCTGAAGATGTTTTGCCTTTGACTTTTTCTTTGCATTTTCTGACAATCGCTTATTATAATCTTCGCAGGCAAAGATTAGGCGAGTTGTCATGTAGAATGAAATTAGAGCTCTGGTGAGTTCTCTCTTGTGGTGACTGCAGCCAATTTCAACATACTTTTTATCTTTCACTGAGTCAGCCACTGGAACAAATGGAATCAAGGTGGATGGGGTAAATAAACATCATAAGAGTTAAACTAATTTTAATTTTTGAAATAACATATAATCCAAATTACCTTCAAAAATCAGGTCTTCATGGAGATGGCTGACTTGATAGACTGATAGGATTGCAGTCTCCAGCTGCTGAACTATGGCCATCAGCTCATTGGATGGAGTCAGCAAATAACCCTGTGACCTGCCATGAATTATATCATCATCTTCATGGAGAGGCTGGGTTTGAGGGGCTGTAAGGCACTTGAAACAGTCCTGGCATGTCTTTGCACAGGTACTTCTTCTTAATTTACGGGCAACATATCCACCAAAGAAGCGGATCGCTCCTGGATCAATTGTAAGATTTTCAAAATATGTATGGTCTCCGAAAGGACTTGAGAGAACCTCCCCGCTATCCAGTGCCTCATCAATTTTCTTTTCCAGCTCAATCTGCCGTCTTATGTTGTCTTGGGATTTGAGGTCAGGCATGGATAGGAGAGCACTGAGCATCTCTTCACCTGAGACATTACTGCCTGTAGGTGGCTTCACCAAATTTTTGTAAGACATGAGCCGATATACTTGAATAAATTGCCATGGGTCTGGATGGCCATGAGCTCCACAACCCTGGCGAATTTCACCAAAGAAATGCTGAAAGATTCAAAGGTAAGTTTACCCACTGTCACTCGCTTTTTTAAATATTAATATTTTAAAACTTCATAGCTACCTCAAGAGCATCTTGATTTAATCTTCTGGTCATAAAATATTTGTAATCAAAATTTCTAATCATGTACAAACTTACTTCCAGAGCACTGGTTAAAGTTACCCTTAGACCATGGGGTGCGCTGGCGGTCAGTCTCTTGTCTCTTGAAATCTTAGAAGTTTCCCAGCTCTCAAGGTAAGTTCGAAAATCTTTGATAACCTGAAAGTACATGTATTGTCCATGACATGACTGAGCAAAGGAGCATCACCACACAGTTATCTTGCCTCACTCAATGTTAGCATTTGATAGAGCATTACCCCTCTAGAAGATTTTTGTCTTTGGGGTGTGTTTACATCATGTGGTTTTTGGCATTGCACGCACACTGGAGGCTCAGCAAGTACAGCATCTTCTTGCCCTTCATCCTTGAGGCCGTACTTGCTGCTATTGGAGTTCATGGCATCGATCAAAACATTCACTCTGCGGATAAATTTGACTGTAGCCTCACAGTCCTCCATACCAGGCACTCCGAGCCTTTTGTAGTGCAACATTGCAGTTGCTGCCTGCTCACTGAAAAACTGGAATGAAATAGCACCACTTAAAATGAGAACATCAAGTGCAGCCTACCAGAAAAATAGTCATTCTTAGTAAAGGGACTTACTGAAAACGCCAACTTTACACTCATAGCTGCATATGACTCACTCTGGAAGTGGACATTACTTAATTTAGGGGCAACCTTTATTCCCTTCTTGTCATCCTCCCTGACAACAATCATCCAATGGTTTAATTTCACCTTTCCATCTGGAGTCTAAAACCAAAAAAAAACTCAACATAAGTCTAATAAGTCTAATTTTTAGCAGATGATACATTCTAGCTAGCCTTAACTTAAATGACAATTACTAAACGTAAGATAATGTATCAGCTAGCTTGTACTCTCATAAAGCGAGTGGCGAGTGTGGCAGAATATTATACAGGGGGGATTGTGTCGCCTCGCGTGGTCGCCCGCTCGCCCGCTCGCTCGCGCGACAATGCCTTGCAGTTGCCGCTGCCGCAACGGCCGATCAACAATGCTCGCACCCACCTTTGGACGCTTTTGACTCAGCGACCCGTCCCCCGTCCCCTAATAGCTTGAAAATGAAGAAAACCTTACCTATTTTAATTTTTATCGTCCCAACTACCCTCTAGCTTCAACACTCTAGATACAATGAAATTAAATATGCCGATCAATATAAATAAAAAAAAAGCATGAAGCAATAAAATGTATCATCTGCTTTCAATTCCAATCTGGATTGAAATTTTTTTTTTTGAACCTTTGAGATGTCATGTGATTCTTTACCTCTATTTCCTCTGCATTGACAATGCGTTGCTTTACAGATTTAATGAGGTGGGGAGAGTCTGAAACAAACCAGAGCCTACGCCTGTCATCAAGAGGATGGACGCAGCTTGCCTCTGAGTGCTCAATAATTGAAATTTCTTGTGGATTTTTCTTTGTTTTTCTGGACTTAGATTTTTTTGTTCTTTTCTTCTGTCTAACAGTTTTTCGAATCGGGTAGGCAAGCTCAAAATCAAAATTTTCATCATCATCGTCATCATCATTGCAATTATCTTCATCATCTATTGTGTATTTTCTTTTTGACCCTTGTTTTTCATATTCTAGTTTCTTGAGACCAAACCGTGACCACATACTACGGTTCCAGGATGCCGCATCAGTGACCACAGCATTAACAAAAAATCCTGCCTCTTCGGTGAGCCTGACTGCCTCCAAAATTAGTTTAGACAGGACATCACCCTTCACTGCGCCTTTTGTTAAGTGAGCTGATATGGTTTGAACATAATGATCCCGGAAACCTTGGATCATCATAGTCAAGGCATGATCTGCAGGTATGTCTTTTTGGCCTTCAGGTGTAAATTTGTCCAAAGAGACAAAGCCCAAGACTTTTAATGAAGATTTGTCAACCCAAAGGTCTTCTGACAACTTCATTTCATCCACTAGAAGTGAACCTGTAAAAAGCAGGTGATATCTAGTAGAATTTTGATCTTAAACAATATTGCGGATAGTTACATTTAGGGTACTTACACTGCTTCTGAGCATCTGTCATGTGTGGAGCCTTTTCCTTTAGCATTTCAAAGGTATTTTCCTGGAAGCCATATGCCGGTTTCAGTTTAGCCATGTACCTTTGCAGGGTTCTTAATGATGGCAACGGTAGAAATTTGTCACGAAGCATTTTTTTGTAGAGTGCCAGGGATTTTATTCTCAACATTTGGCACTCATAAATCCAGTGCAGAGTATACCGCCTCCCATTTGGAGTCTTTGCCTTTGCTGCTTTGGCGCAAGACAATATAACTTGTTGCCACTTTTCTGGCATGTCTTTAATATATGTTTGTATCTGCTCTTCTTTTAGTGCAGCCAGTTCCTCCATTTTAGTACTTATTTTCTTCTCCAGGATTTTAATCTGATAAGGAAAGACTATTAAGGTAAACCCATTACTCCTGATTTTAATATTTTCTAAATATTATTCTTACCTTTGTTTCCCTGCGTACCACTTTTCTCCTCAATTTAGCCTTTTCTTGTCTCCTTGCCAGGTTTTTCTTCTGAATCTTCTCCCTTGCCGCTTGGACGTTCTGCTGCCTTCTGATGCCTTTAGCAAGAATTTTTCTCTTAGATGCACACTGGAAACATCTTGGGGGTGGCTGCTGCTTCCTGCCACTTGGGGCCAGGTAAAGCGAACATTTGTCACTTCTCGGATAATTGTCAAAATTTGTACCAGGACATGATCTAAGAGCATCAAGCTTAACAAGTAACTCATTAAAACTTTCTAGTGTGGGGACCAGGTATGTTTCAAAAATTCTTCTTTGCCAA
Organism: Frankliniella intonsa; assembly: GCA_033675135.1. Classification (NCBI taxonomy): domain Eukaryota; kingdom Metazoa; phylum Arthropoda; class Insecta; order Thysanoptera; family Thripidae; genus Frankliniella; species Frankliniella intonsa. Next base: position 9,635,871 of record CM066257.1, read on the forward strand.
AGACATATTTGGGGTTCTGTGGAGCTATGAATTACTTTGATAAACCTATCTATCTGTATAGCATCTGATATGCATACAAAAGATACAAAATTTGGCCCCCTGTGAATGTGCCAATTTCCATTAGGCCTTTGAATGATACCTGGATCACTCAAAATTGACTCCATAAGAGTTAGAGGCTTATCACAAAGAAAATCAGTCTCTTGATCAATTTCTGCAGCAATTGTATTGTCTTGGAGCTCACTGCAAATTTGAATGATTGTAATTATTTTGATGAAAGCACAAAATGATGTGTATATATGTATATACATATATATTTTTGTTTCTCTTAAACAAAATTTAAAATACCTTTCTGATAGTGGTTCAGGTACTATTTTTCTACTTTTGCAAATAGAGGGATCAACATTGTTTCTTTCTGATGGAATTTTTCTTTTCTGGGGAGGCTTTACATTTTTATAACTTGGGTAGTTTTCAAATATGGTAGGAATAGCATCAGGTGTAAGCCTCTTCTTTTCAAGAGGGAACTGAACTAATTTACCATCTATGACAAGGTCTTCAGTACTTTTAATGAAATGCTTTTCAAAGTGAAGCTCACAAACTGTATGCTTCAGAGTCAGTTTAAAGCCACCACCTCTAGAAATTCTTTTTTCCCATTCCGGGAGAAGCTCTTTCTGTTAAACAAGAATGATGTGTAGAGACCTTTTTTTCATTTAGAGCAGTAATTCAAACTTAACTGTTTTCTGTTGCTTGATATTACTTTACCTCTCTCTTTCACAGGCATCAATGAAGTTCTTATACTTACCTTTTTATCGGCAGGAGCAGAATTTCCGGAGTATTGCTTGGAAGATATCAAATGCAAGTCCAATTTTTACTTGGTCTTAAAAATTTGCATCTGTACTACTTTACAAGGTGTTTTAATTGAATTCAAGTGCAAGGACTGGCAATAATGATGCCAATATTTTTCTAATTTGAGGTATGTGTTGAGCTTGCATTTACTTCTACTTAGCATAAGCGTTTTGTTTTTTGTCTCAGTGTTCTATGTCAGTCTTGCTCCCATCCAACTCATAAAATGTAAAGAAAGTGCTTGTAATGTTACTTGTCATTTTTAGGGAAAGCAATCAGTTCCATGCCACCTTAGATATTATTGTTAAGAAATCTATTTGCCATTCTCTCTTTGCATTTTCTGAGTTGGTTGGAAAGCTTTCTCAATACATACCAGAGCTTCAACCTCTCTGACCTAACTTGTAAGCCAAATTCAGTGTCCAATAAATAGCTTACTTTGGGTCTGAACTGAGACAGCTGAGGTAAATTATTGGCTTCCCGTTCCTTCAAGTCACTGTCATAACCACTTTTGCAGCCAAAAACAACACATCTATCAGGCATTTTTTCAAAGGTTAGGAAACTTTGCTGAAAATATAGCAATTGGCGCCTAAAACACGATATGCCCTGCCGACTTTCTGTTTTTTGACACCCTTCATCTGTCAGGGGTGGGTGGGTATTCACTAGGTGAGAACAGATACAAGCAGAAGCACATAATATTTATTTGCAGCACCATCACACGGATTAACAGAAATTCGTGAGCAATCGCGTTACATCCTCCGTCCATTGCTTCCAGAGTTTTAATGTGTGTCATGACTTTAAACAAGTTGTACGACGACAAAATAAAATTTATCACAATCCATCCGCCCACCCGCCCCCGTCACCAGTCTCGGCAGACGACCTGTCGCCGATGTTATGGCGTCGTCTTGAAACCACATTTTCTGCTATAACTCCTCGTAGATTGGTCGGATTTTCGAAAACTCAACGCAAATCGAAAGGTCAGGTCTATTTATGTATTCGGCTCGCTTACACCCACCCTCTGAAACGAGCAGGTAGCGAGATAGAGGCGAAGACTGTCGCCCAAATGGCCCGGCACTAGCGCCGGCCCGGTCGGTCTCGCACATTTTCGGTTTTAACTCGTCGTAGGTTGGTCGGATTTTCAAAAACTCAACGCAAATCGAAAGGTCAGGTCTTTTTATGTATTCGGCTCGCTTACACCCACCCTCTGAAACGAACGAGAAGCGAGATAGAGGCGTGAAACCGTCCCTCGGGCCTGCCGGTCTCGCACATTTTCCGCTATAACTCGTCGTAGGTTGGTCGGATTTTCAAAACCTCGACGCCAATCGAAAGATCAGGTCTTTTTACGTAATCGGCTCGCTTCCGTCCACCCTCTAGGACGAACGAGAAGCGAGATATAAGCGGAAAACAGTGTGCCGCCCATAACGCGCTAGCGGCTGGCCGGCCGGACCCCCTGGGAGGTAGGCACCGCTGCGCTCGCTTGCTCGAGCCGCGATCCGTGACGCCCGCGCCGCGCTGAGCGGCCAGAGTGCGGCCACCTTCCCTATATCCACCTTGCGCGTGCCATTTGGAAGCGCTTGGGAGGAGCGTAGGGGGAGGAACGTAGGGGGCTTGAGCGTAAGGGGGCGTAGGGGGCGTAAGGGGGGAGCGTAGGGGGGTTGAGCGTAAGGGGCGTAGGGGGCGTAAGGGGAGCGTAGGGGGGTTGAGCGTAAGGGGGGCGTAGGGGGCGTAAGGGGAGCGTAGGGAGGGGAGCGTAGGGGAGGGGAGCGTAGGGGGAGAGCGTAGGGAGAAGCGTAGGGGGAAGCGTAGGGGCGAGGGGGCAACCACTTGAGAAATCTTGTGTCCCCTACACCCCCGAAGTATCTTGAAATCCGAAATCTTTCGCTAAGAAAAGGCAAAAAACAAGCAAAATATGGGATTAAAATCCGTTGAAATCTTGCGAAATCTGACGTATCGTAATCGTTTGCAAACTGTTCCCGTTTATTTTATTGTTAAAATCCGTTATGTTTGCCTCAAAGCAAGCCGTTATTCGGTTGTCATTCCAGTTGGACGCCCCCCCCCCACTCTCTAGCCCCCCTCCCTTTTTCCCTCCCTCTCTCTCTCACCCTCCCTCTCCAGTCTTTGTGCACAAATCGGCTGATGAATAACTGATGGTGATGAGCGAATCCGCTCAAACAGGCACAGTCCACGCAGCCTCCCCGATTTCCATCAGGAAAAAAAAAACACAGAGAGAAAAAATTTGCAAACACCTGTATAAAATAAATGGAGGGCGGACGCTACCTAAGCGCCTAAAATTCGTTTATTCTCGGAGGTGGTCGTGCCATCATTTAAAGCCTTTATTTGTATTTTTACTCTCGCGGCTTTATCCTTTTGCTGCGCACTGAAAGCGCAATGAAAGGCTTTTCGGCAATATGCTCATACTCTCGGGGGACCAGCCCCTGGCAGCTAGGCAGCCAGTCGTGCCCGTCCAATCAGGGGGGCAGTCGCAGTCGCCAGTGTGGTCGAGTTCGATTATATAAATGGCTCGACCAGGCTCGACGGTCCCTCTGTCAACCACCCACTGCACTGCCGGCCCCTCCCTCCCTCCCCCCCTCCCTCCCTCCCTCCCTCCCTCCCTCCCTCCACCCTCCCTCCCTCCCTCCCTCCCTCCCTCCCTCCTTCTTCCCTGCACGCCCTTCTACACGCGGAATGGCTCATAAAACAAGCCTGGAAAAATGGGGAAATGCATTTATAATGGGGATATCGGTCCGAATGGGGGGAAAGAATAGTAGAGTGCAGAGTGCGCAGTGCGTGGGAGGGTCGTAATAATGAGAGAGAGAGAGAGAGAGAGAGAGAGAGAGAGAGAGAGAGAGAGAGAGAGAGAGAGAGAGAGAGAGAGCAGAGAACAGGAAAACACTGTCAATACAATAGGAAACCATCAACAGAAAATAACAAATTTTGATTGCAGAAATAATAGCAAAGTTCTCACTTTTAAGTCCACCCTAATGAGGCATACTTGAGGAAACCCTTACAACTTTTTTTTTGGCCGCGGTAGATGCACTTCCGTCCAGCAGTGGCAGCACGAACGGGCCATGGGTAGCGCGGGAGGGGGGGGGGGGGGGGCGGTGCCACAGGTGCCTTGTCCCCGTCAGGCGCCGTGGGCCATGGCTGTTAGGGGTGAGGGGTGGCCACGCGAGCAACCCCTACCCCATGAGGGACTCATGAATCACGCAATAAATGGCCCACCTCACTTTATCCACTCCTTTTCGTTCGCGGATTTGGTCATGGGCAGGTTTTTGGCTTAAGCATGTGTGTTTGTGTCTAAGTGTCTGCTCCCCCCCCCCCCCCCCCGCAGCCCCTTATGATAACCCGTACTGCTCGTGTTCGGACCCGTAACGATAATAATTCCGCTTGTAGATTGATTTTTATTTAAAAAAAAGAAACGTCTTTGATCCTTGAAGTTCTTTCCCTCTTTCTTTTCCGATTCTGCTCTTAATTTCCTTTTCTTATTCCTCTCCAACCTCGTGCTCTGCCAGCATCTTAATGGCAAAAATTAAAGTCTCTTGATTTAATATTTTATGGGCCGCCATAACTCATTCGCCTTCTGGCGGCACGGTCGCATTAGCATATTAGTTTTCTTCTGGCGGGACGAGTTCTGCTCCGAATGATTTCGGGAAGTGCTTGCGCCCTGAGATGCAACTCCCAGACGGAAGAAAACAATACCGAGATGCATCGTGGGTTAGCTTGCGGAAACAAAACTATAAAATTAAAATTTTAAGCAAAAGTTATGTTAAGTATACAGACCGCTTTCCGAGGGGCCCATCACTCAGTTCAGGAGCGTGCACACGATTACCGATTACCAGTGATTACCAACGGTTCTCATTGAAAGTTTGAAAGAAACTTTGAATTTTATGTCATTTTTTGCATTATGAGGAAAAACCCAAAACAGCGAGGAAAACTAGGCAAAGATGAAGTTTTGGGACGTGATTACCAACGCTTGCCGGACAAAGTGTACTTATGATTACCAGAGTGGTGGACCCCTCGCCGCTGTCGTTAGGTTAGGGCTGGACCAGGTCTGTGGAGTACACATACTCCCATGGGGGACGCATGAGGGTTCCACCTCGAGATTTTATTGCGCGCGTGTTCGTGTGTGCGTGTGTGTGTGCGTGTAGCGTGCGTGTGGCAAGGTGCAGGGCCCCTCAATGAATAATGAATGTGTTGTCTCCGAGCTCACCTGTTTTGACGGCCTCCGCCCGGCAACCACCTCACCTCGGGCGTGGCGTTTCGGATCGTCTCGGCGCGCGCCTTACCTGCTTGCCCCACCTTACCCCACCCCGCCCCGACCCCACCACGCCCCACCCCACCCCACCCCGCCCCACCCCGCCCCGCCCCGCCCCGCGCCCCGCGGCCCCCGGTCACGTGTTTGCAGCGCCCCTCATTGCCTATGGAGCAGGTGGTCCTAGAGCGCACCCCGCGACCTGATTGCATTGAGCAGCCTTTGAGCCCCGCCTCACCCCGCCCCACCCCACCCCCCCCCACCCCGCCGGGGAACACCCCGCCCCGGCCAGCACCACGAAGCAAGCAGGCACTCCCCGTGTCCTTCACTTCGCGTGCGGCAGCTTCTTCTTTTGCTGTCGGCATCCTTCAACTTGAACTTCCCTCCTCTCTCCCTCCCTCCCTCCCTCCCTCCTCCTCCCTCCTCCTCCCTCCCTCCCTCCCTCCCGCTCCCCCAGCCCCACTCTCCGACCGTCTACCCTTCCGTCTCCGCCCTACTCCTCGCGGCCCGCGCCTCGGAAACTTGAAACTCCCGCTCTGACGTTTGACGTATATCTCCCTGCAGCGGGCGCGCTGCTTCCGGTCGCGCGTAACGCAATCATGTTATAAATTTTCTAAAAGCTATTGGGTCGCCCAGAGGGCCGGGGGGCGACAACCACCCCCGCCCCGCCCCACCCCGCCCCGCCCAGCCCCGCCCCGCCCCGCCCCGCCCCGCCCTGCCCCGCCCCGCCCCGCCCCGCCCCGCGAGACGGACGTAATCTTATTAGGCAACCATAACTTTACAACGACGCCGCCCGCAGCGGCGGCGCGACGCCCCGCCTGTTTTTGCCACCCGCCCTCGCCCCCGCCCCCGCCCCAGCCCCCGCCCTCACCCCCACCCCCGCCCCCTGCCGCCCCCTGCCCGCTCCGCCGCCTTCTATTTGTCACGCCAACTTAAATTAAGTACAGGTGGCGGTGCGTTGCCGGGCCGGGTCGGGGCGGGGCAGCGCGGCCCCGCGAAGGTCCTGCGGTCCTGCCCCGAGCGCGCCTCACTACTATGGCCTTGATCAGGAGACCCGGACCCGACATCCTCCCCTGGGGCTCCGTGGGAACCGCAGCTCCCAGTGACATTTTGTTCGACTTTAACACATATTAATAAGTAACCCTTTTCCAGGAGGACCAAATTCCAGGACTCGTGCCCCTAGGGTTGTAAAAAAATGTCCGATCACCCAACTACACTGTTAAACTAAGTGTTCAACTGCTCCACTGAAAATGAACGAATCCTGATTCTCGCTCCTATACGGGCGAGAATTTGAGGGCAATTTTCTTACTCTCTAGAGAGTGAGAATTTTTTTCCTCACTCTATTTGAGAAAGAATTTTGTGATCTCGCCCGAATAAAGTGAGAATTCTTGCTTAAATAAAGTGAGGCTAAGAAATCCTTACTCATATAGAGCGAGGCTAAAAAATATCTCGCTCAAATAGAGTGAGGTTTAAAATTCTCACGCTAAATAAGCAAGGAAAAGTGTCCTTTCCCTTTTCGGGCGAGAATCTGGATTCGAATATTTGCAGTGTCAACACTTGTATGTGTGCAACTTCCAGCATAGCACGCGCCAGTGTACAACTCAACAGTTGTGCACTTGCAACTGTTCAACTGCCCCGTGCAACACTATCCTTGTTGAACACTTGCAAGTGCGCAACTGTCGAGTTGTTAGACATGCAAGCGTTTGAATTTTCGCGCTCACAAGGAGGAACTAGCGTCAGGCCAGCGCCTGCTGGAACAGCCCCCACGTGCGCGACTCGCCCGCGGGCTGCTATCCGATCCGACCCGCGAGGGCTCGGTCGGGCGCACAACACGTCAGACGTGCATCGGCCTTCGGCTTGGATACATCAGCCATAGTGAGTACTTGGTGGTCGGCCCCTAGAACTGGAAATCTTTGTACCTTCCTTTCTAACCCTTTCACCACCGTAACTATACACCCTGTCATAGTGAGTCCCGTGTGTACTAACACAGATACACAGTTACACCCGGGGCTACCCTATACTCGAGTTAAACACTAAGCAGTGTACAACTTGTGAGTTTAACACGTGAAATTGTAAAAAAGCTGATTGCGCATTTACACGTGCTCGGCTCGAAGTTGAACAGATAACAGTGTTGAGCAAGTTGCACACTTTGTTTAACAGTGTGCACAACACGCACACCGGAAGTGTCCTGTCCAGGCTGGCCGAAAATCTGTCAGCCGTCAAAAACATGGCCGCGAACACTACGGAGAGAACTCGTGAAGTACGGACATCTTCCCCCTGTACGTCTCTCTCCCTCTCTCTCTCTTCCTCTCTCCTTTCCATCTCTCTCTCCCTCTCTCTCTCTCTCTCTCTCTCTCTCTCTCTCGTGCCACTTTTCTTCAACGCGCCACCAACTTAATCCGTCGCAGTAATTTCGGCAGCGTTAGCCCCCCACCCCTCCGCTACACATGCATCACGGTGTCGGGCAGGTCGCACACACCACTGCCCTCACAAAAAATACACTGGTAAAACAAATGTGCAATTTTTGCACACTTAATGTGTCGAATCGAGGGGGAATTCACATAGGAAAAACTTGTACAGACTTGTCGGTATTACACGGTATTTCACCTGTATTACACCTGTATTACTCACAAAATTTAATCACTTTAGAGCATATTCTCGTGTTTTTCGGTATTACATTACGTGTATTACGGCGTAATACATGGGTAAGGTGTACAGTGTATTACGGAAGTGAATTCCCCCTCGTGTCGAATTGATGACTTTGCACATTACATGGTGTCGAGACTAACTAAACATCACGTAACGTCTAGTTACTTAACGTTTTGTAACGTGCACACAATTGCACACTTGGGCCCATACCCTAGTCAAATTGTTACAATGGGATACTTCGAGAAACTGCACATCACGCGGTGTGCAGTTGACTAAACGTTTCGACAAGTGTAGAGCAACTGCATACCAGTTGACGTTTAGATCAGCTCGACACCACCAAGTGTTTAGATTTTGCACATTTGAAACTAAACACCAATTGATGTGAAGAACTAAACATTTGTGTTCCCAGTGTAGTCTGTAATTCTAGAGTTACTTATTTTATAGTCTACAAGGATTTTTTGGTGCAGGTTTCTTACTGCGCGTGGCGGGTGGATACCAAAAATATTCGCCGCTGCACTTAACGCCAACAGGCGCGCGCGCGCGCACACACACACACACACACACACACACACACACCTGGGAGTTTTGTCTAATGGGCCTGAGGCCGTCGAAGCCTTGGCTAAGTCGGCTGGCCCGCGGCTAAGCCCCAGCCAGGGGGTGGGGATGGTGGCTGCCCCTGCACCTGGTGCGGGTAGGCCGCCCGCACAACACGCGCGCCCGGCGGGCCGGGCAGGCAAGGGCGACTAACAAGGCCACCAGCAGTGTTGCCAAAAAAAGTATCAGACAAAAATATCTCACGAATAAAACTCTGAGAGGCAGACGGGTATCTCCGCCTTCCTACAATAGGCAAAAGATATTCTCACGTTTGCCTAATAGGCAGGCGGGGATACTCGTCTGCCTCACACGGCCGTATTACACTGTTATAAAACACCACAATTAAACAACAGTGTAGAACTGTTATCTCTTAACACAATAGAACAATTTTAAAATTTATTGTACATTGTAGGGTCCAAAGAGCTGCATGTACAGTGTTTCCCTGTTAATTTCAAGGACAACGGGTTGTACGGTTCATATTAACGGTAGTTTTTACAGTGAAGTGGAAATCTTTGCCTACTTATCTCGCAACACTGGGCGACCAGCGAGCACACATAGCACACCCACTACACTGCCCATGTTAAACTTTCCGGCAAGCCGCGTAGCGGATCCGCTACGAAAGGGGCTGATTTCGACAAAGCAGATCCGGTTTGTTGTTTGTTGCAGGATCCGCTTTAGTTTGCGGGTCCGGTGTGTTTAGCAGACCCGGTCTGGTTAGCAGATACGGTCTGGTTAGCAGATCCGTTTTGTCGGAATTGCACCCCTTTATATCGTGTTGTGACGGAATTGCAAAGCAAAAAAAAAAAAAAATGTGGTGGCTGGAAGGAGGGAAGCTAGGGGGTCAGACAACACAGGGGAGGGTTGGAGTTGGGTGACGGGGGGGCGGCTCGGCGCGGGGACGGATGGGTTCAAGGAGGCTCCACAAAGGAAGCGCAGATAACGGAAGAGGCACGCGAGGGGTACTCCTGTGTTATCTGCGGGGCGGGGCGGGGTGTACCGCGTGGCGTCACGGAGAGGAGAGAGAGAGAGAGAGAGAGAGAGAGGGCAGTCGCGGGCTGGGATGTTTTCAAGAGAGCCCGCGCGTACGCCCCATGCGCCTCGGGGGCGGTTTTAATACCAACCCATCGCCGCTCTCTCTACCCCTCTCTCTCCCTCACTCTCTCTCTCCCCCCCTCTCTCGCTCCCTCCCTCCTCTTTCCTCTCCGGGCTCAGCAAGCAGGTGATTTCGTTGCGCGCCGGCTCCGGCCAACAGCCTTGTCGAGCTGGTTGCCTACGGGTGAGGGGGTGCAGGCGCTGTACTTCCGACTGCCTCCGTGTTAGTTTTTTTTTCCTCCACTACAAGGCAGTTGCAGTCGGTTTCCCCCTTTCTCTCTCTCTCTCCTCACTTTCTTTTTGCCCTCCCAGGGGCCCCGCCCCGCTCCGCCCCGCCCCACCCCGCCCCGCCCCGCCCCGCCCCGCCCCGCCCCGCCCCGCCCTTCACGCCTTACGCCGCCGCGCCCCGGACTGCACCCACCGGATGTGGGACGTGTCTGAACAATAAGAGTGTGGACGGGTCGGCCGTGCGCGGAGCGGAAGTTCTCGGCCGCGCGCTCGTCCGGTCAGTCGCTCAGCTTCAAGCACTTCTTCCCCTCCCCATACACACCCAGAAAAGCGTGTACTTGAATATATCAAGTACAATATCGCGGTCAATCCAAGCCCAATTTGACATTGAACCAAAATAGTTAAGAACATGGTACTTGAAATCATCAAGTGCTTTGCACTTGATTCGAGTACATTTTGCATGATCCAAGTGTTGATGTTGGTAGCTGTGTGTGATCTTTAGTTCCTGTTTGTATTCTTTTGTTCTCTCCTGTATCCGGTGTTGTATCTGTGTGACCTCTGAGTGATGGTGAATTACAACCGTTTATAGTAAAAGATTATCTGAGTGAATCTTATTTAAACTTCAATGCATTCCATAAACCTTCAAGAAATAACAGGTTATGGGTTCCAGACGCTGAACTGAGCAAATAGAAGATTTGATTTTTGCTGCTTGTGAAGAGAATCGGAAGAATTCCAAACACCATGGCGGACGACGGGGTTATGGACACCGACAAGGATATGAATCCCATCCTTGACAAGAACAACTATGAGTATTGGAAGACTATGTCAGAAGCTTCTCTAGTTTTCTTGAACTGCTGGCCTGCAATTAATCCTGGGTTCACCGAGGAAGAGAGGAAGAAAGCAGACTTACTTCACAAGGACGCCAAGGCGAGGGCGTATCTCTTCAGACATGTGCGGCCTGAGTACCTTCGTGATATTAGTTCTCTAAAGACTGCAAAGGAGGTTTGGGAGACTTTGGAAGAAATTCATGGGACGTCTTCGTCGATAGACCTCGCCATGACACTTCGTGAATTGGGTTGTATCCAGAAGACTGATAATATGGACATCTCAACTTATACTGGAAAGATCCAGGAACTGTGTGCTAAGTTGGAGAAAGGTGGTATTTGTCTTCAAGATAAAATTATTGGTGCATTTATGTTAGCTGGATTGCTCACTGATCAACAGTATTCTACATTTGTAAGAATTACCAAGATCGATGACACACTCGAAAAGTGTGAAGACAGCGCTACTCAATGAAGAAAGAAGATTGAAGTCAGCGGACATTGAGCAAGGCAGTGCATTGACTGCGAAGAAGTCCAGTCATGACCATAACAACAACAAAGATGGCTCCAAGCAGAAAAACTACAGTGACAAGCAAAGAAAGTGTTTTAAATGTGGAGCTTGGGGACACATCTCACCCAATTGTCCAGGACCGAAAGGAGATAAGAAGCCAGATACCAAGACGAAAGATGACGATGGTCCGAAGAAAGATGATAAGAAGAAAGTTCAAGATAAACCCAAGTTTAAAGGGTTAATCAGCGCACTGGCTCTGACTTGCACTCAGAGACAGAAGATCAGCTATCTAGACTCGTGTGCTTCCAATCACATGACTCCAGACCGAGATCGCTTTGTGGACTTCAAACCAGCAAGTGGTGAAGTGAAGATCGGGAAAGGCAGTCTGCAAGTGAAGGGGAAGGGGAAGATACTTATCAAGATAGCTGAATCGTGTGGGGGTTGGACTTTATCACTTTCTGATGTTCTGTGGGTACCTGATCTAGATGTGAATCTTATCTCTGTTCGTCAACTGACAAAGAAAGGTGTAAAAACTTCATTTGATGTTGATGAGGCAATTGGAGTGCATGAAGATGGTGATATTTTATTCAAAGCTCGTGTGGAAAGTGATGTGTATTACATAGAGACTGAGCCAGATGTAGATCATGCTGTGGCCAACGTTGCTGTGAATAAAGAAACTGATGACAGTGGAGTTATTGAAGTGATAGAAGCTAAGGCGTTTAGGAGTGTTATGTGGCATGAGAGGTTAGGGCATCTCCATGACAGTGCTATGAAGAAAATTCCTGGACTTGATCTGAAGGCTGAACCAAAGAAAGATGAACTGTGTGAAGTCTGTGTGAGAGGGAAAATGACAAAGGCGTCTTTCCCTAAGACTGCTCATCATATGTGCAAACGTCCATTAGAAATTATTCATAGTGATGTTAGTGGTAAAGCTCAGTGTCAATCCTTAGGTGGAGGTAATTATTTTGTTACTTTCATTGATGATTTTTCTCGTTATATGTATGTCAATATTATAAGTAAGAAGAGTGATGTATTCAAGTGTTTTAGAGAGTTTAAGGTGGAAGTTGAATCTCTACAACAGTCTAAAATTAGTGCTTTGCAAACTGATAATGGAGGTGAATATACTGGTAATGACTTTGAGAAATATCTGACGGAGAATGGTATTCTGCATAGGACAACTGTACCAAGAAATCCCCAACAAAACGGAGTTTCAGAGAGGGCTAATAGGACATTAGTTGGGATGGCAAGGTGTCTCCTAATCCAGTCTGGATTACCTGCAAATATGTGGGGAGAAGCAATTAGTACGGCCTGTCATATTAGAAACCTATGTCCTTCTACTGCAATTGACAATCAAATTCCTTTGGAATTATGGAGAAAGGATCAGTGTGATATCCAAGGGGAGCTTGCCAGACTTAGAGTATTTGGATGTAAAGTTTGGTATTTAATAAGTCCAAGTGGTGGGAAATTTGATGAGAAGTCGGATGAAGGAATATTTGTTGGATATGACAGAAAGGTTAAGGGTTATAGAATTTACTTGCCCAAAACTAAGAAGGTAATAATCTCATGTCATGTTCGTTTTGAAGAAAACATTTTCCCTTGTAAGAATATCTCTCCTACTAGAAAAATCAAACAGAGATTTGATGATTGGATATGGCAGACTGATGATCCTGAGGAAGAGGATCACGAAGTTCAGAGTGATGGTGAGAATGATGAAGGAGAAAATCAGCAAGCACTAGAAAATCTGAACAGAGAGGAGGACATACAGCAGGATGAAATCATTAATAATGAGGGTGAAAATAATGTGCTAGAAAATGTTTTTGTTCCTAGGAGGTCAGCCAGATTACATAAACCAAAGTTATGTGATACTTGTGATAAGCATGCGATGGTGTGTAAAGTTAAGAATTTATGTACCTCTATTCCAGTGCGTGATGCATTAAGTGGAGATGATGCATGTAAGTGGCAGGAAGCAATGGAGTTAGAGTTGGAGCAACTCATGAATAAAAATGTTTGGGAGATTGTTGAAAGACCAGACAATGCAAATGTAATTGACTGTAGGTGGGTTCTAAATGTTAAAAAGGACTCTAATCGTTACAAAGCAAGATTGGTAGCTAGGGGTTTCTGGCAAAGGCCTGGAGTAGATTTCTCTGAGATATATAGTCCAATTGTAAGACGAAGATCTGTTAGGATTCTACTTGCTTTGTGTGCTGAGAATGAATGGTGTTATGAACATATTGATGTTGAGTGTGCCTACTTAAACAGTGATCTAGATGAGAATATTTTCATGGAGCAGCCGGAATATTTTGAGATTGATGGTAAGCCAAGGAGGCAATATGTTTGTAAACTTAACAAAAGCATTTATGGTCTCAAACAATCTGGGAGAATGTGGTATAAACATATTACAGGTGTTCTGAAGGACTTAGGCTTAAAACCATGTCTAAGTGATCCATGTGTTTTTGTGAGTAGGTCTAAAGAACTATTTGTTGCTGTGTATGTGGATGATATTTTGATTTTTGGTCAACAACCTATACTTGATGCATTTAAATCCAGTTTTCAGAAAATCCTAAATGTGAGGTTTTTAGGGAGTGATACTCAATTCTTGTCAGTGCATTTGTGTAAACCAAATAAAGGTACCATTGTGTTCGATCAATCTGAACAGATAGGTCATATGTTAGAATTGTTCGATATTACCAAAGAAATGGGAGCAGTGGGAGTGTCAACACCTTTGGCAAAGGATTGTGATATGGGCATTCATGTTGAAAATGATCAACCTTGTGACAAGAAACTGTATGAGCAAGCCATAGGTCATATTATGTATGCTGCTACTGTAAGCCGTCCAGACGTTGCCTGTGCTGTAGGGAAGCTAAGCCAAAAATCTTCTAGTCCGACAATGTCAGACTGGGACTCTGTGGATCGTGTATTTAGATACTTGATGAAGACCAAAGATCTAAAGTTAGTGTATAAGAGAACAGGCAAACCTATTCAAATATATTGTGATTCAGATTTTGCTGGTTGTACCATAGACAGAAAATCTAGAACTGGGTATGTATTCATTCTAGCTGGTGCTGCTGTCTCATGGATGTCTAAAAAACAACCAATTATAGCTCAGTCTACCTGCGAGGCAGAATTTGTTGCAATGCAAGAAGCAGCCAGAGAAACTGTGTGGATATCTCTGTTTTTGAAAGAATTAGGTCAATCTTTTTACTGTCCCCGTCCTAGTAAAATCTATTGTGATAATCTAGGTGCCATTTCCTGGTCTAATGATGATGTTGTTGCTGAGAGTTCTAAGCATGTTCAAGTAAGATATTTTTATGTAAAGGACTGTGTTTCTATGGGTTTGATGGACTTTGTCTATGTGAAAAGTTCCGAAAATGTTGCAGATCTGCTGACAAAGGGTCTGAATAGAATTAAGACGCAGAAATTTACTGATGCTATGGGTCTAACTGTGTAAAGGGAACTACGATCAAAGGGGAGTGTTGATGTTGGTAGCTGTGTGTGATCTTTAGTTCCTGTTTGTATTCTTTTTGTTCTCTCCTGTATCCGGTGTTGTATCTGTGTGACCTCTGAGTGATGGTGAATTACAACCGTTTATAGTAAAAGATTATCTGAGTGAATCTTATTTAAACTTCAATGCATTCCATAAACCTTCAAGAAATAACACCAAGTACACCCTTTTCTGGGTGCAATACCCTCTTCCTCACTCTGCCTTGTTTCAGGCTCTGAAAATACAATTGTAACGTTAAGAATGTATTTTGGTTTTCAGGTCTTATAAACATGAGGCAGACATGACTCAGGCAGCCGATGCGAAACTAGCCATCAGGAAGTACTCCGCCACTGAGACGGTTCAGGTGAGTCCCGTCCAATCTCTCATCGTTTATTTTTACGTCAGTAGGTACGCAGGTCTTAACGGAAGTGACAATCGTCGCGCATAAGCTTCACACAACGGAACCCAAGTGTGACAAAAGTGCGACGGGGTCACAACTTCAAAATGTCGTTCACCTTGCCATTCAGAAAAAATTCTCAAAAATTAAACAAAAAAAAGCCGCGAAATTCGTAGACGAAAATTCCAGATTGTTTTCCCTTGGTGGAGGGGGCACGTCCAACGTCCAACCTCTGTCCGCCGGGACGTCGCGTGCCCCACGCCCGTTTCACACCTGAGCGAGAGTGGTGGGGAAAAACACAGCTCGGTCAAAATATTTTACGACTGGGTTTTAGTAGCCAGAAGCGCTCAGGACACTCAGTCTATCTAGCATGGCGTGCCGTGCGGCGCGGGCAGGGCGGGGCGGGGCGGGGGGGCGGGGCGGGGCGGGGCGGGGCGGGGCGGGGCGGGGCGGGGCGGGGCGGGGCGGGGCGGGGGCGGGGCGACATGCGACACAGTCTCCTGTCTATAAAACGCGTCGGGCGAACAGTGCGTTAGGATAATTAACTGCTGACGAGGTGACACGGTGCTATGTCGCGAGGTGGCACACTTTCACTTACCTCACGATTCACTTGTAATAATAACGTTCTCCGTTCATAATCGTTAATTACGCCAGCCTCATCTTAACCTTCCGGCCAATTTGCCTTATGCATGGTTCCACGACGCAAATTTTCAAAATTTAGGTGTTTGAAATGTCAGCACACCCTGTGTCCGACAGTTTTTAGTGCAGGACAACATGTGTCTGACCTACGGCGTCGTACACTAAAAACTGTCGGACACAGGGTGTCCTGCACTAAAAACTGCAGAACCATTGGTCTTACACTTTTTACTGCAGTACTGTACGACACTTGAGTTTACAGAGTAAGAACGGAAACTCACACTCCTCCAAGTGTGTGTCATATTCACACGTTTCAATTTCCAGAGTAGCGGTACGCGTATGCAGTGACCGCGGCGCGGTGCAGTGCTTGCCCGAGGGTCGCATGTGTGGGCGCCATTCGCAGCCAAGGGCGCCGGACCGAGGGCAGGCGGGGGGCGGGCGGGGGGCGGGCGGGGGGGGGGGGGGGGGGGGCGGGCGGGGGCGGGCGGGGGCGGGGGGGGGGGGGGGGGGCGGCCACGGCGCACACTTTGTACCTCGACAACCATCTGGCCGCGGCCACTGCATTTACCCCTTGCTACCCCCTCCCCTCTACTCCCCCACAACCCCACAACCCCTCATACTGCCGCAATGTACGGCCTGGTCGGCGTCGGCGTCGCGACGCTGATGAGTTATTCGACGCCGATCTCGATTTATGGTTGTGGCCGAAGTGCAGTGTACGTGTACGGGGAGGTGCAATCAGCGCGAGCCAGCGCGCACCCATACATACACTTACACACTCATTAACATTGCCTCTCTCTCTCTCTCTCTCTCTCTCTCTCTCTCTCTCTCTCACTCACTTACTCACTCACTCACTGTCTCTCTCTCCCCCCCTCTCTCTCTCTCTCTCTCTCTCTCTCTCTCTCACTCACTTACTCACTCACTCACTGTCTCTCTCTCCCTCTCTCTCTCTCTCTCTCTCTCTCTCTCTCTCTCTCTCTCGCTCTCTCTCTCTCGCTCTCTCTCTCTCTCTCTCTCACTCTCTCTCTCACAGTCTCGACCCCCACCCCCCGCACCACACACCCAATGGTCTGGGTTAACGTCAGGGTTGGCATAGAGTATTAAATTATTTTTTTATTTTATTTTATTTGTTCAAATAATGTTGCCCTTCTCTCCACTGCGCGGCGTCCTGAGCTTAAGTCAGCGTCTAACCTGGCTGAAACTCACGACGCTATCAACTGCGAATTTATAAAGTCCTCTTGGAGGTCATGAGGTGTCTCCAGGTATATTGCATTTGGCACAATTTGGCACAATTTGGCCCCATTTAATACTCTATGCCAACCCTGGTTAACGTGTAATATCTGGCTTCATAATTTGTTAGTAGTTTTCCAAGCTTCTGAAATTGTTCAATACACATGCACAAGTACGAGGGGGAATTCACTTCCGTAATACACTGTACACCTGATCCATGTATTACGCCGTAATACACGTAATGTAATACCGAAAAAACGAGAATATGCTCTAAGTGATTAAATCTTGTGAGTAATACAGGTGTAATACAGGTGTAATACCGTGTAATACCGAGTAGTCTGTACAAGATTTTCGGAAGTGAATTCCCCCTCGCACAAGTACTTTGGTTTGTCACCTTAAAAGTTTTTGCCAGTGTCGCGCCAGTATCACAAGACTGTAAAATATGAAGTACCTTCTCTGACGTATTTTTTGATGTATACTTATTTGAATGGCTCAACAGATACTTCCCCCGGCGGGAATAAACTAGCTACTAAATTTCCTTACGTTTATCTATCGGCCACCATCTGACGTGGCGTGGCGCGGCGTGGCGTGACAGGGGTGCCCATGGAGGGTGCGACCTTAACTCTAACCAACACACTCGAGATATGAATTTAATTTTTGTTCACCCCTTAGTAATTAATTGAGTAATTAAATAGCAAAGTTTTGTAATTAATACGCCCAGAATAAGAAGAGAGGTTGGAATCGCGTTTGACTTCTGGCCGGTCCGTTGGGGAGGTAAAGTGTTTTTTTTTCTTCTTTTTTATTTTCACTGCACCATTGTTTTATTCTTAGATACCATTTTGGAAACTGCATTTACTTTGTATACTACTGCACTTGTATTTTGTTGAATAACTTTCGTCATAATTGAAATGGTGTGGCGTGTAGACATAATGCAATGAGCTCAGAAGTACGGGACCCCCGCAGCGCATATCACTTTATTTTGCCCGCAGGCTATGAACTATTCCTCTCTCTCTCTCTCTCTCTCTCTCTCTCTCTCTCTCTCTCTCTCTCTCTCTCTCTCTCTCTCTCTCGACTTCATCCTTTCTAATTCGGTAGTTTACTATTTACCGTATGTTTGCACCAACATACGAGACAGCCCCGCCCGGCCCGGCCCACCGCCACCCCCCAAAACACACACACTCTCTCTTTCTCCCTCCCCTCCTCTCTCACTCTCACTCTCACTCTCTCTCTCTCTCTCTCTCTCTCTCTCTCTCGCTCTCTCCCGCGCCACCGTGAAGGGTGGAAACGAATAACGACGTTTGTGTGTGGAGGAGGGGGCGGATTTAAATACTTGCCGAGAGTGCTGCGGAAAGTTGCCTACCTAATGTGTGTGTGTGTGTGCGTGTGCGCGCGCGCGCTTGTGTGTGTGTGTGTGTGTGGGTGGTGGAAAGGGATACCGAGGGGAACGCGGCGGGGGTTCAAAAGTTCTGTGTGTGCAGTTCGTTGTCCCCTGTAGTTTATGTTAGTCGAGTTGCCTGCTTCTCCAGCAGCCTCTACCCTGCGCGTGCGTGGAGTTGCGGCAGAGAGAGAGAGAGAGAGAGAGAGGGAGAGGGAGAGAGAGAGAGAGAGAGAGAGAGAGAGAGAGAGAGAGAGAGAGAGAGAGAGAGAGAGAGAGAGAGAGAGAGAGAGAGGGAGATGGAGATGGAGAGAGATAGATAGAGAGAGAGAGAGAGAGAGAGAGAGAGAGAGAGAGAGAGAGAGGGGGGCAGGGGATCACGTGGTGCATCCACTTGTTCCGGTGGTCTATTTAGATAATTAAATGAACCAGCAGGCCATGTGCATGCGCAGTACAGTCGGCGCTGTTTGCCTAATAAAATGCGTGACTTTGTTACCGCAGAGCGTCGTCTGCTGCCGCTCAGGCCTAATTCGTGCACTAACTTTGACGATTTTATATGTTTCCGCTGCGGGGGGCCAGCGGAGGAATAGGGGGGGGGGGGGGGGTCTCTTTAGTCCCGAAATGCTGATTTGAAGAGAGTGGGCCATGTGCCCTGTCTCCTGTCTCCGCAGAATCTACATCAACTCTACGTGGCAAAACGTGGATTACGTCACTAAAAACGCTGTGGCAACTCTTGATGCCAAAATTTAGCGTCCTGTTTTGAACGCCAAATTTTGGCATCTTTCTAAAGGAATGCCAATTTTTGGCCTTTTCTAACGCTCAAAATTGGCATCCTTTAAAGGGACGCCAAAATTACGCATTAAAAGTAGCCAAAAATTGGCATTCCCTTAGAAAGAGGCCAAAATTTGGCGCTCAAAAAAGAATGCCAAAATTTGGCATTAAAAGTAGCTACAACGTTTACAGTGGTGGCTCTACGTCGAGACCAAAAGACTTTTGTAGATTGACATGATGATCCTGCATGATGGTGGTACCCCCTGGGCCTCCTACACCCTTTAGTGGCAGATTTTCTGTTGCGTGAAAACCTAGAAACTACTGACAATCACATCAGTAGCACGCACCTTTCTGAAAGATTGTGCTTTAATTCGAGGGGGCAACCACTCCCCATCCTAGTGTACACGGGATTTATATTGATTCCACAAGATTTCTCTCAGATTTGGAGAGATTTCTCTCAAATTTCATGAGATTTCACAAGATTTATCTCAGATTTCATCAGATTTCATGAGATTTTACAAGATTTCATGAGATTTCAATGAGATTTCATGAGATTTCTCAGTTAGATTTCAAAGGATTTCATCGAGATTGCCGAGGATTTCATCGAGATTTTCGAGGATATCATCGAGAAATCCGCAGGTTTGTACACAGGATTTCGCGAGTGGTTGCCCCCTCGCTTTAATCGGTGGTGATACACTGGTAAAACTAAGGCGTAGTTGTACGCCTTTTTCAAGCGTACAACTACGCTTGAAGACCTTACGCCCTTCTTGAAGCATACAACTACGCTTCAAGAAAATTCCCGCATGCATTTAGATAGGAGGAAAAGAGCGCATGAGCTCTTGTACGCTTCAAGAAGGGCGTACGGACGGTACGCTTCATAAAAGGGGTACAACTGGTACAACTACGCCTTAGTTTTACCAGTGTATACAAAACAAGCAAAACAACAATTCAGAATATTTTTTTATCGGTAACCTTGCTTTTTGAAAAGGAAGATAATTACTCGTAAGAAAATCAGTACATGCCTCTGGATGTCGTTTCTACGTGGAGGTAGAGAGAGTGAGAGGAGGTCGGGGGACGAAAGATGTGTAATGTCATACCGTGGTATAGCACCGCGAAAGAGCGAGGCATGAAGGACGCGACGTAGCGAATAACGCAAAATAACATAATTACGGAGGATGAAAGGAGGGGGACTGTTTGCAGCGGAGGACAAGGGTAGGGTGGGAAGGAGAAGGACGGGGCAGGATCCCCAGCAGCAGAGACTATTATACTTTTCTTCGCTTCTCCTAACCACCACTAACTCCTTTCTTTCGCAATGTTTCGTGTTTCTATTTTTGCACCCCCTTCCCACTCCCTCTCCTTTTTATCGCCCTGAGAAAAGGTCGACAAAGTGCTTATTTGCAGTCTCGTAATCAGTAGCTGGGACCACTGCTCCCAGCCTCCGCGAGAGTCAATGTAAATGTCAGCGGCGAACGTGATGTGAACGAAAGTAGTAGTGGCACGCGGAGAGTGGCTGAGAGAGAGGAGGGAGAGGGAGAGAGGGAAGAGAGAGAGAGAGAGGGGAGAGAGAGAGAGAGAGAGTGAGAGAGAGAGAGAGAGAGAGAGAGAGAGAGAGAGAGAGAGAGAGAGAGAGAGAGAGAGGTAATATTGCAGTAATGCCCGTTGTCCGTCGCCAACAAGCCAACTGGCCATCATTGTGGCGGGTCTCTCGAGGTCGTAGGGTTGAAGACAGGAGGCAGGCCAAAGAGGACGTGGACTAGCGCCGGATAGGATAGGGCCTCCTCGATTAGGATCAGGATCAGGGGGCAAGAGCACGGCGTGACGTGGCGTGGTGGCGGGGCGGGGCGTGGCGTGGCGGTGCGGGGCGCGGCGGGGCGTGGTGGCGGGGCGGGGCGGGGCGGGGCGTGGTGGCGGGGCGGGGCGGGGCGGGGCGTGGTGGCGGGGCGGGGCGGGGCGGGGCGTGGTGGCGGGCGGGGCGGGGCGGGGCGTGGTGGCGGGGCGGGGCGGGGCGGGGCGGGGCGGGGCGTGGTGGCGGGGCGGGGCGGGGCGGGGCAGGGCGGGGCGTGGTGGCGGGGGGCAGGGCGGGGCGGGGCGTGGTGGCGGGGCGGGGCAGGGCGGGGCGTGGTGGCGGGGGAGGCAGATGCCTGTGGCATTGTAAGAGGGAGAAATGGAGAGGGCTGCCGAGTAATGTGAGTGCCGGAGCGAGAGGAGAGAGACAGAGAGAGACAGAGAGAGAGAGAGAGAGAGAGAGAGAGAGAGAGAGAGAGAGAGAGAGAGAGAGAGAGAGAGAGAGAGAGAGAGAGAGAGAGAGAGAGAGAGAGAGAGAGAGAAGGGGGGGAGCGGAGCGGAGAGACGGGGTCGAAATGTTTCCAAAGTGGCCTGAAGTGTTGCGGGGCGTTGCGAGGCGTGGCGGCAACAACCCAAACGGCCCGGCTCGGCCGGATCCGGCCCGCAGATCCGGCCCGCAGATCTGCCCCCGGTCCGGTCAGCCCTCTGCATCCGGCAGAGTGCGGGTGTTTTTACACCGCGGGATATAATCTCTCGCTAACAATTATTTGGGTTATTATCGGAAGCTGTAGTTTACTGTAATGCTGGCACTGTCAGCTTGTCCTCTGTCTCATTATGACCGAAATTCTTTTATTAAATTCTCTACACTGTTAAACGAAGCAGTGTTCAACTGTTCAACACTTGCATGTGTGCAACTTCCAGCCTAGCAAGCACAAGTGTGCAACTCGGAAGTGGTGCAATTGCAAGTGTCAAACTCGCCAGTTGTACAATTGGAAGTGTTCTTCAACTTAACAGTTGTTCACTTGCAAGTGTTCAACTGCCCCATGCAACACTATCCTTGTTGAACACTTGCAAGTTCACAACTGTTGAGTTGAACAGTTACAAGTGCACAACTGGCGAGTTTGACACTTTTAATTGCACAACTGCCTAGTTGCACACTTGCGCGTGCTAGGCTGGGAGTTGCACACATACGAGTGTGGAGCAGTTGAACACTTGGTTTAACAGTGTACCAGTTACCTCTAGAGCAGGCTGGCCTTTTAGTTTTCCGTATTGGTCAAACACTTTTATAGCAGGGTTCGCGCAGAGAATATCGGATTCTTAGCAGTGGCTTTCGCGCTTGAACGTCCGAGAGCTTCGGGGGCGGGGAGTGGAGTGGGGCAACCGCCGGCCTGGGAAATCGGATCATCCCCAGTAACTGCCTGTAACCGGGGGGGCGTGGTGGCCGGGGCGGCGTCCGGGGGGGGGCGGGGGGGGCGGGGCGGGGCCGAGGGCGGCCGAGGGCGGCCGGGGGCGGCCGAGGGCGGCCGGGGGCGGCCGGGGGCGGCCGCGGGGGCGCAACGCGTCGGCAAATAACGAAGAGTTGTTGGCCCAGAGGACCATGAGGAAGGAACTCTTGATTCTCAACCCATTCTCGCTCAGCTGGGCGCTCCCTGCCCGCCACGGGACCCTGCTTGCAGCTTTGGATACATCGCTTCGCAATATTTTGAACCCAGTTTCATCAACAACCCAAACAATCGCGAGCTATTTCACACTAATTTTTAATGTCGTTTTTGGGGGTGCTAAAGTCAGTGTAGTACAACTACAGTATTTGGTGCATTGTTTTGCACAAAAAATAATTGTGCAATTTTTTTTGCAGGACAATGTAGAAATTTACGCAAAATGATGGGCGAGACGATTACACATACCGGGTGGCCCACAGACCCCTTCCTTTTTGGTGAGTAGGTAACCCATTGCACTTCAGCTGAGCGAGGGCAAGAGGTGAGGAGGGGAACTAGAGGGGCTGCTCTCTCCTCTTGCCTCGCTCAGCTGAAGTGCAATGGGTTGCCTACTCACCAAAAAGGAAGGGGTCTGTGGGCCACCCGGTATACTTATGCATAAACATGCGCATACACAAAAAATACATTAACGTTATGTAGTATGTAGACTGACGGCCAGAGTATATATAATTGTGTACATGCTAAATTTAATTACGCGAATCACAGCGTAATACTTGTTTTTAGGCACAGGGTTTAACCTTTCGTAAAATTACCGTCACAATTACCTGTTCAACGCCTTCCTTCTCTGCACTGGAAAAACAAACGTGACGTGCGTCACACTTACAAGTGCGACCCCTGAACAACAGGTCGCATCACGTGGTGTGACCATAGTATTGGTCACGTTTGTGAAGCGACCTCGTATGTGAAATGCCGTATACCCTGGAGCTTGCGTCGCATCACATGGTGTGACGTAAATTTAGGTCGCATTACGTGCTGTGACCAAAACTGGTCACACTAATTGATGCGACGCACGTCAGGTTTTTTTTTCCCAGTGTGCAGTCTGCTGCAGGGAAGACCAAGTCCAACCGCAGCGCAGAGCGAAAGGTGAGAGCATGGTGGGGCGGGGCGGGGCGGGGCGGGGCGGGGCGGGGCGGGGCATGGTGGGGCGGGTGCGGGGCGGGGCGGGGCGGGGCATGGGGCATGGCGGATGGCGGGGCGGGTGCGTGGTGGGGCGGGGCGGGGCGTGCGTGAGGAGCCCCCCACCCCCCACCCCCACCCCCGCCTTTGGCTGCGGTGGCCACCAGCAAATTTACCGCCTAGGCGGGAAAGTACGGCGGGAATTACTTTTACCCCTCAGGAGATATTTAACGTGGTACGCAGAGAAGAACTTTTGTTTGCACCCCCTTCCCTTCCCTTCCCTTCCTTCCCTTCCCATCCCTTCCCTTCTCTTCCCCTACCTATACCCTCACCCCTCCAAGTCCTAGCACAGTCACCGCTCCTACCTTACAAACACTGTTAAACCAAGTGTTCAACTGTTCAACACTTTTATGTGTGCAACTTCCAGCCGCGCACGCGCGAGTGTGCAAGTCGGCCGTTGTTCAATTGCAAGTGTCAAACTCGCCAGGTGCACACTTGTAAGTGTTCAACTCAAGAGTTGTGCACTTGCAAGTGTTCAACTTCCCCGTGCAACACTTGAACACTATCCTTGTTGAACACTTGCAAGTGCACAACTGTCGAGTTAAACACTATAAGAAGTGTAAAACTGGCGAGTTAAACACGTGAAATTGCACAATCGTCGATTGCGCACTTGCACGTGCTAGGTTGGAAGCTGCACACATACAAGCGTCGCCTACAAGTGTTGAACAGTTGAACAGTTGGCTTAACAGTGAACCCTCAGCCTCCTCAGTCGGCTTAACAGTGAACCCTCAGCCTCCTCAGTTGGCTTAACAGTGAACCCTCAGCCTCCTCAGTTGGCTTAACAGTGAACCCTCAGCCGGACGTAGGTCACAAGCGCTACAGATCACAACCGCTACAGGTCACAAGCGCTACAGCTCGCTAACGCTACGGGTCGCAAGCGCTACAGCTCGGTAGCGCTACGGGTCACAAGCGCTACAGCGAGAATCCGCGCGTTAGGCGGAGCCGAGCCGAGCCGAGCTAAACCTTGAAAAATTACGCACGTGGCGTGAAAACATGGAAAATTTTTGCGACAGTAAACCTCCCGAAGGTTGCGGTTCCCGCCAGGCACAGGGCTTTTACCCCCGTGGCAGCCAACTACTTCGGTGTTCTTATGGGAACCGGTGCTTTCTTCTGACTGCGATCCTGTCGCGCAATTCGACAGATTTGATCCCCGTACTGCCAGATTTAGTCGCGGTGGTTAACCGAACTGCCCTGTCCCCAGAGCATGGAATAGCCTATTTTTGGAGCCAGATTCTAGGACTTATGACCCCACTGACCGACCACCAGTCGTGGGCATGGGACGGAACTTCCTGGCAACCCGCTGTCGCTACCAGTGAAGAACCTACCTGGGTTTGAACCAGGCCCCATGTGCCGAGTCTCACAGACACCCCACGGCTTTCGCGGCACCACTAGACCACTAGACCGTCGGCTATTTCCACGAGGGAGCTCGGTTGAATGGGGGGCTTGAATTCCACTCTCCAAATTGTTGTCCTCAGAAAAATTAAATGTTTTGGTAAGATTCGAACCTCCGTCCTGCGACTCTCCGCGCGGACACTATGCCAGCACGGCTACGACGCCACGGTACCAGATGCCGGACCACTTGAGTCATGCTGCGCGAGAAGCCACAGTCACCGAAGAACGGAACCCGGTGTCATGAGTGCGCCTGCTCTCCGGTCAGTGCTGGGCCGACCGCGTAGCGTCATTGGTATCGTCGCTGCTCATAGCACTGGGCGGGAAGTGGTTCAATATCCGCGTAAGTTTTTTTCTTTTTTATATTTTTTTTTTTTTTTTTTTGTTCGGACCAAGTGCTCTTTTCAGTGCCTTTTTTGCAGTTGCCCAAGTCACAAGGACGGTATAGCTGGAAAGAGCACTTGGTCCGAACAAAAAAAAAATAATAAAAAGAAAAAAAACTTACGCGGTTTTTGAACCACTTCCCGCCCAGTGCTATGAGCAGCGACGATATCAATGACCCTACGCGGCCGGCCGAGCACTGACCGGAGAGCAGGCGCACTCATGACACCGAATCCTAGAATCTGGCTCCAAAAATAGCTATTCCATGCTCTGGGGACAGGGCAGTTCGGTTACCCACCGTACGACTAAATCTGACAGTACGGGGATCAAATCTGTCGAATTGCGCGACAGGATCGCAGTCAGAGAAGCACCGGTTCCCATAAGAACACCGAAGTAGTTGGCTGCCACGGGGGGTAAAAGCCCTGTGCCTGGCGGGAACCGCAACCTCCCTCGGGAAGTTTACTGTCGCAAAAATTTTCCATGTTTTCACGCCACGTGCGTAATTTTTCAAGGTTTAGCTCGCTCGGCTCGGCTCGGCTCCGCCTTATGCGTGGATTCTCGCTGTAGCGCGTAGCGCTACCGAGCTGTAGCGCTTGTGACTCGTAGCGCTTGCGACCCGTAGCGTTAGCGAGCTGTAGCGCTTGTGACCTGTAGCGGTTGCGATCTGTAGCGCTTGCGAGCCACTCCTCCCTCAGCCTCCTCCTTAAATACTTCTCCCCGCCTCTGTTGAAAAACTTCTTCCCTCCTTTTTTTACCGTATAATAGCCTGTCCCGGCGCCAAGCTCTTTGACCGCGATGGGTAGTACCCAGTCTGTGAAAAAAAGAAAAAAAAATCCACGAATCCTTTCTGTAAAAAAAAAATTTTAAAAAAATGACTTTATGAAAGCTGAAAAAATGGCTTTTCCACTAATGCCAAAGAGGGCAAGAAAGTAAAAAAAAAAAAACAGGAGAGAGAGAGAGAACGCGAGAGCAGTGAGTTAGAGTGAAAGTGAGTGAGAGAGAAGTTGAAACGCGAGCATAAAATTTTATCATACGGCGAAGTGAGTGTAACGCGGCAGCGATTGGAGCGCGGGGCGCAGGGCGGGGCGGGGCGGGACGGGGCGGGGCGGGGCGGGGCGTGGCGGGGCGGGGCGGGGCGTGGCGGGGCGGGGCAGGGCGGGGCGGGGCGGGGCTGGCGAGGTGGTACAACAGGCGATAAAACGCTGCAGCGGCTGCGGCACGGTGCGAGCGTGACCCCCAAGCATCCCGCGGTGAGGGAATGTTGTTCCTCCCTTCTCCCTCTACCACCAAAAAAACAGCAAATTTCACCGTAAGATCCGGGCACACTAATAAAAGCTCACTGTGAATTTCACTGCAAGCTACGTTGAAGCCTGCAGCACTGTAGCCTACGGTGAAAATCTATCGTACCGTGAAATTCACCGGTAAGCGGTTTAGAGTGCTAAGAAGGACACATTTCAACAAATAGGACTTTATTTAAACAAATTACCGTAATCTTCGATGCTGCATGCTTTAATGAAGCTTGCGATGAATCTGATCGTAAACTTTCGTTCGATTTTATAAACATTTTACAAAAACACAGTCCCCGGCAACTTTTTCCACCGGCATTTCTTTTTTCTCTTAGCAGTGTACGTCTCTTTTGGGTGACGCGTGCGTGCGGGAGGAGAGGGCGGCGAGATAGGCCCGTGTGCCGTGCGTGGAGGGTGCGAGGGGGCGCTGCGCGCAGGTAATCCCAACAGCCGCCCCGCCCCGCCCCGCCCCGCCCCGCCCCGCCCCGGTGACACG
Source organism: Frankliniella intonsa (assembly GCA_033675135.1). NCBI lineage: Eukaryota > Metazoa > Arthropoda > Insecta > Thysanoptera > Thripidae > Frankliniella > Frankliniella intonsa. The sequence goes on from CM066257.1 coordinate 9,662,751, forward strand.
CGGACCGAATGGCTCTATGTTATTGTAAGACTTTCGTTTCACGACCTTTTTTTTTCTGCTCCCGCTGCTCAAGGCGCCCGCCCCGCCCCATGCTACTCTTGCACGGACGGGCACCTTCGAGTGGCGGGGCGGGGCGGGGTGGGGCGGGGCGGGGCGGGGCGGGGCGGGGCGGGGCGGGGCGGGCGCGTGCACTCTCTGGCGGCAGCAAGCGCCGGCAGCAGGGTTCATGGACCGAGCACAGCCCCCCCCTCCCACCTAACCCCCATCCCAGTACCTCTCCCATCCCTCCGAGAGCGGCTCAGGCTCCCCTTTTATTTCACCGGCACATTTCGGGATTTCTGACGTCACCGCGACGAGAGAAATGACACGTCTTGAAGATAAGCAGCGAACGCATGTGTATACTTTACTCTACCCTTTTAAGACTGTATTGGGTAGGTGCGACTACGATAAAAAGGGTAATTTTTGAAGGGGAAAAAAAAACGATTGGGAGAAGTGGTTGACGCCGCCGCCAGGTCAGGCCGAGCACTCGAGGAGCGCCTGTCACCGGCGAGGTAGGCAGCGTGCCTCACAGGCGTGCATGCCGTTGCCTACCCACCGGGCGCGCCGCTGGACCGGAACCGCTCCGGCACGAGCCCGAAAAGGCGAAGGGATGGGGCGTTCCCCTTGAATAGCCGGGCGTGGCGGGGCGGGGCGTGGCGTGGCGGGGAACGGGTGGGGCGTGGTGGCCCCGCTTGGGGCCCTCCTCGCGCCGCCGGCGGCGTGTTTGCCCGTCCCATGGGGGCCTCCGCACTCCGAGCGCCCCGCCCCGCCCCGCCCCGCCCCGCCCCGCCCCGCCCCGCCCCGGATCGCGAGGTGGCTCGGCTCGTAGGTAGAGGGCCTCCTCCGGGGCGGCCCGGACCCCTTATCTCGCAGCACTATCGCCCTCCGGGGCCGCCCGGAGCGCGGCGGGCGCGGGTGCGACGCCGCGGTGGTTGTACAAAACAGCGCCAATGACCGCCGTTAACTTTCTGCCATAACCCGCGGCGCAGCGCTCTCCCGTCTCTCTCTCTCTTTCTCTCTTTCTCTCTTTCTCTCTCTCTCTCTCTCGCTCTCTCTCTCTCTCTCTCTCTCTCTCTCTCTCTCTCTCTCTCTCTCTCTCTCTCTCTCTCTCTCTCTCTCTCTCACTCTCACTCTCAGTTACTCTCCATCCCAATGACCGGTGCGCCCCTGCACAAACCCCCCGCTGCATCCTCTCCCTCCTGCCACGCGGACCTTGCACCACCGCGCCTGGCTCTCTGACTAGAATAAAAATAAAAAAAATAAAAATCCACGCAGAGGCGTGGCGTGGCGCAGCGTGGCGGGGCTGCTGCAGTGTGTTCAGGGTCAACTCCTCCCCCGTCGCTTCGTAGCGCCGGGCCCGGCCGGGAGCGAGGTGAGCGGACAGGAGGGGCTTGTCTGGCGGGAGGGCTGAAGGCTGAAGGGCGCGGGAGGGCTGAAGGCTGAAGGGCGCGGGAGGGCTGAAGGCTGAAGGGCGGCGCGGGGCGGCGGGCTATTTATCGTCAGGCTGTCGCTGCGAGCTGCGACCTTCCGGGGCGGGGGGAAGGGGGGAAGCTCAGGCCCCGCACCCGTGCCTGTTGTACGGGCGTTCCTGTTGGATCCTCGTACAGGAGCCCTGTACAAGAGCCCCACAGGAGCCCCGCAGAAGCCCCACAGGAGTCCCACAGGAGCGCCAGAGGAGCCCCGCAGGAGCCCTGCAGGAGCCCTGCACAGGAGCAACGCAGGAGCCCTGCACACGAGCCCTGCACAAGAGCAACGCAGGAGCCCTGCACAGGAGCCCTGCACACGAGCCCTGCACACGAGCCCTGCACAAGAGTCCCGCACAGGAACCCCGCAGCAGGGTTGGCATAGAGTATTAAATGGGGCCAAATTGTGCCAAATTGTGCCAAATGCAATATACTTGGGGACACCTCATGACCTCCAAGAGGACTTTATAAATTCACAGTTGATAGCGTCGTGAGTTTCAGCCAGGTAAGACGCTGACTGAAGCGCAGGACGCCGCGCGAGAGAAGGGCAATATGATTTGACCAAATAAAATAAAATAAAAATTTAATTTAATACTCGATGCCAACCCTGCCCCGCAGCAGCCCCGCAGGAGCCCCGCACAGGTGTTCATGCCATGTTGAACGTGCGCTACGTCCTGCGGGCGCCACGCTCCACGTGCCGCCCCGCCCCCTGCGCAGCCCGCTCTCCTCCTCGCCCAGGCGGCCTCCAGCTTATGGAGATGGCTGCAGGTTTTGAATATAGATGACTGAAATACGAGAGAGCGGCACGGGGGTGGGGCGGTGGGGCCGGCGGGGCTCGCGGTGCAGCAGATACTGAGCGGACGGAAGGGGCCGCCGAGGCGAGGCGAGGCGGCCTCCATTTGTCATGGAGGTGCGTCTCCTGTCCCTCTGTCGAGTCTAGCCGGGAGGCTGCGGGGTTCTTTGGGCCTGTTGGGTCCTGGTGGGGCCTGGTAGGGCCTCTATAGATCCTGGTGGATCCTGTTGGGCCGCTGATGGATCCTGGTGGGTCCTATTGGGCCTGTGGTGGATCCTGTTGGGCCTCTGGTAAATCCTGTTGGGCCTCTAGTGGATCCTGGTAGATCCTGTTGGGCCTCTGGTGGATCCTGGTAGATCCTGTTGGGCCTCCAGTGGTTCCTGTTGGGCCTCTGGTGGATCCTGTTGGATCCTGTTGGACCACTGGTGGGTCCTGGTGGATCCTGTTAGGCCTTCTGGTGGATCCTGGTGGGTATTGTTGGGCCTCTGGTGAATCCTGGTGGATCTTGTTGGGCCTCTGGTGGATCCTGGTAGATCCTGTTGGGCCTTGGGCCTCTGGTGGGTCCTGGTGGATCTTGTTGGGCCTCTGGTGGATCCTGGTGGATCCTGTTGGGCCTTGGGCCTCTGGTGGGTCCTGGTGGATCTTGTTGGGCCTCTGGTGGATCCTGGTAGATCCTGTTGGGCCTTGGGCCTCTGGTGGGTCCTGGTGGATCTTGTTGGGCCTCTGGTGGATCCTGGTAGATCCTGTTGGGCCTTGGGCCTCTGGTGGGTCCTGGTGGATCTTGTTGGGCCTCTGGTGGATCCTGGTGGATCCTGGCGGGGCCTTGGTGCCGCCCAGCGCAGGGAGGCCCGCTCAGTGTGCCATGGAGATTGGATTGACCCCCCTCGCGACCCCTCGGACTGAGTGGGTGCGCCTGGCGGCCGCCTTCCGTTTCCGGCCGCCGGAGGACGGAAGCATGCATCAGGAGGGTAGAGAGGGGGGGGGGGGGGCGAGCAGCGAGGCTTGAGGAGACGGCAACGTGACTTTAGGTTTTTTTTCCCCGCTGCTGTTCGGATTTCGTAAAATTGTATCAAAGTGACGAAAATGTGGAACGTGCTGCATTATTAGAAACCTACGGTAAATTATTATTTGACAGCAAGATTTGCATTAAACCTCAACACCACTGCGCGTGATGGTGAATGTTCACCGGGGGCAATCGGGCGGGTGAGAGCCTCGCCCGACATCTTCTGTCTCTCTCCTTACCTGGCGCAAACGAGAGGGAGTGAGACAGAAGATGTCGGGCAAGGCTCTCGATTGCCAACACTACACTGTAAAAATTTATACTGTGAATTAACAGCAAATTGTTGTTAAGTTTTTAACTGACTCGCGTTGTAGAACAACAACGGCTGTTGTCTAGCAACAACGTCAGCTGTCCAGTAACAACAAAACTTGTCAAGTGACAGCAAAAATGTTGTAAAGCTACAACAGAAGTTGTCCATTAACAGCAATAGTTGTCCAGGAACAATAAAGTTCTTGTTTTCCTTAGGAAACAATCATTGTTGTTTCTCAACAACATGTGTTGTTCATGAACAGCATGGCTGTTGGCCAACAACATGGTTGTGACAAAGTAGGTTGTTCTCCAACAAGCTTTTTTTACAGTGTATACACTGTGACTGTGAGCTAGAGTGAACCAGGTTGCGTGCATCACTTACAGCGGTCGTCGAGCCTTGCGGCTTTACTGCGAAAACTTCTCGTCGCTGACATTACTGTAAAAGTTTCGCGCTGCGAACACACTGGAAAAACAAAGGTGCTAAGCAACGCCTTTCCTGGGGCGATTAAATCAAGTGCTAAGTTTAGTGACTTTCTTGGGGCACTAAAATCTTGTAGTGCCTTTGCAGGTACTAAATTTGTATGGAGTACACTGTTAAACCAAGTGTTCAACTGCTCAACACTTGTATGTGTGCAACTTCCAGCCTAGCACGTGCAAGTGTGCAATCGGAATTTGCGCAATTTCACGTGTTTAACTCGCCAGTTGTACACTTTCGAAGTGTTTAACTCGACAGTTGTGCACTTGCAAGTGTTCAACAAGGATAGTGTTGCACGGGGCAGTTGAACACTTGCAAGTGCACAACTGTTGAGTTGAACACTTACAAGTGGACAACTGGCGAGTTTGACACTTGCAATTGCACAACTGCCGAGTTGCACACTTGCGCGTGCTAGGCTGAAAGTTGCACACATGCAAGTGTTGAGCAGTTGAACACTTGGTTTAACAGTGTATACGCAGCTGGTCAGCTAAGGGTGCTATGTCCTACCTTTAAAAGACACTAACAAAATTTAGTGCTTTTCCTGGGGCACTAAATCTTAGTGCCTTTCCAAAGGCACTACATTTCGTTCGTGCCTTTTAAAGGTATAGGACTTAGCACAGCACCTTTGTTTTCCCAGTGCATCGCCTGTAAGAGCTAGCTTTTATTTAGCGAGTGCAGCAGTGCAGCAGGGGGGGAGAGGTGGGGGTCGCAATCAGCAACATAGCCGGCATGTCCCCCCCCAGCTGTAACGAGCCCTGATTCACTTTGCACACAAGTTGGGCCTTCCCTCTCATCTGAGCTGTGTGCCAAGTAAGTACAGACGGGCGCGTGGCGAGGCGAAGAAAAAGGAAGACAGGACGGTCTGAGGAGCGGGCGAGCCGGGCCGGGCGCATCGGGTCGGGTCCCAACTTTGGCTCAAGTCGTTTGGGCTGGATAGCGCGAGGGATTTCAACTTGGCCCTTCCAGAGGGTGCCGACGAGGGTCGAAATGGACCTGTCGATTTTGAGGCCCGTATGCCGCACGCGACTTTCAGAAGCGCGGTCGTTTCTCGGTGAGCCATAAGATATAAGGATAATTTCTCACTTTCCCAGCGGTTCATGTGAGGGGTTTATATTCTGTAAAAAGAAAAACCTAATGTGAAAACGCAAGCTATATTGAACACATAGTTACAACGGGTTGCTACCGCCCACTCAAGTCACTCACTGAGCAGGAGCAGGCTACACCCAATAAGGACAAAGTTCTTCCTTCAAAATGACAGCCAAAAGAAAGTACATTTCTCTTGTCGCCATGTATATTGCGTTGTATTTTGAGAACTTTGCTCCTGATTCAAAACTAGGGTTTCTGCAGGTGCATGACCGTGTGCCCTTGTTGAACAACTGCACAACTGTCGAGTTGAACACTTAGAAGTAAACAACAGGCGAGTTTTGGAGGTGAAATTGCACAATTGCCGATTGCGCACTTGCACGTGCTAGGATGGAAGTTGCACATGTTCAAGTGTTGAGCAGTTTAACAGTCGGTTTAACAGAGTGCACAGGAATGTTTGCTACTCTTCTCAGGTCGAACCCCTCCGCTTCCCTCCCCTCTCGCAGTACTCCGCGAAGGCTCTTCGGAGGCCATAACTCTCCACTGCAATGTCTGCCTGCAGGCCGCGAGGATTTGGCCAACTGCACTTCTTCTCGCAATATTGTGGCGTTTTAATGCGAAAAGGGCCCGGTGGAGGCGCGCGAGGGGCCTTGTTGGGGGAATTACCTGTCTGCTACGTGTCGCTCTTTGAAAGAGAAGGGGCGGAGAGAGAGAGAGAGAGAGAGAGAGAGAGAGAGAGAGAGAGAGAGAGAGAGAGAGAGGGGGGGGGGGGGTGAGAGCGCGAACAGCAATGCGTTCGGTATCCCAGGGGGGTCGAGGAGTGCCGTGCCATTCCCACCTGGAAGCACATCTTAGGGGTGGCGCGATGGTTTCGGGGTGATGGTGGGGGGTGAGTATTGCGTTCGTATTTTTTTCCCGGTCCGAATGACGAGAGCACTTTTTGTTACTGTCTGTAATAGACAATGTAGAAAAAAAGGATGCCAAGCTGCATCATGTACACTACTCAGGAGACTTTAATTGTATTTTAAGAACACACAGTTTTGTCTCTCTGCTTTGCCAAAAAAAATTAATGATGCTTTTGGTCACATGCCGCAAGGTTAACCAGCACTACGTCAAAATAGCTATGCATTTTTCCCTCGAAAGCCTTCCGGCGTAATAGTTACATCCACGCTGTGAAAAATATATTTGTAGATTTGCGATACATGTTGTAAATTGCGATTCACGAAACATGTTGTAAATTTATGAAGGACCGTTTTAGCTGGCGAATTAAAGCCTTCATGTTGTGCTTGTAATTTAATGATTTGCACTAGTAATTTTACAACTGCACTTTCGTGGAAAATGTTCCCGTACACCTACGACTATTTTTCACAGTGTAGTTATATCTAACATGCCGTCGTGCCCTTGCCTCCCCTGGCGGCTCTGAGGCGCGGGGTCGCGACGCCGGCCGGCTCACGTGGTCCCGGCGCCGTCACAACACACTGCTGGCGCCCTCCACCCGGCGCCGCGGCCAGACGGCGAACTACCGCGGGGTCGTCGCCCGGACGCGAGAGGGCGCCTCGGACGGGACGGCACGTGGGGGTGGGTGCGTCGCGGCGCTCGCCCCAAAGGGGGAAACAACTCTGAACTTTGGTGTAAAAATGTCGTAATTTTTTGGAATTTTCCTAAATTTTCCTGAATTTTCCCCGATTTTTCTAACTTTTTCTAAAAAAAATTCTGAATTTTTCCGATTTTTTCTGAATTTTTATCTTTGAATTTATCTGGAATTTTTCTGAATTTCTCTGATTTTTTTTTGAATTACGAGGTGTACAAAATTCAAGAGTTATTTCCCTCTCGGCTCGCCCTGTCTGCACGCGACGGTGCCGCGACGCGCCCCTGGACCGTTAGACTGCCCCTTATTTGATCAATTTTCGAATTTTGAAAAGTTTTTCAGGCGCACGTGCGCCTTGTCCTACAGGAGAGAAAATTTGGGGAAAATCCGCACTTTTCCTCGTTACACAGTCTGTTCTTACCCGAAGGTGAGGTACACGTTGGGGTAGTTTAGGGAGAGGTTAAAGGTCAGGGTTGAGGTCACTGAAGTTAAAGTGAGGATAAAAGTTTTCCGTTTTGCTGGTGATGTTTGTTCCACTATTTTCTGGGAACGATTCCATGTTTATTTTTTTCAAGCGTGCTAATAGAAATTAACACACCTACTAGTGAGCGACATGCAGACACTTTTCTCCCACTTCACCATTCTGATTCCCTTCTCACCCTCTCTCTCTCTCTCTCCTTTACTCACCCTTTTCTCTCTCTCTCTCTCTCCTTTACTCACCCTTTTCTCTCTCTCTCTCTCTCTCTCTCTCTCTCTCTCTCTCTCTCCCTCTCCCTCTCCCTCTCTCTCTCTCCCTCTCTCCCTCTCTCTCCTGTAGTCTTCCTGCCCCTCCTCTCCCCTCTCTCCATGCCGCCTGCCCGGACCGCCCTGGCTTTATCTCATTCGCATTTCTAATATTTCCGCTGTGCCGCCTGCAGGGAGGAGGGTGGCAGGGTGGAGGGAAGGGGGGGACGGGGGAAGGGGGAGGGGGCGGGGGGAGGGGGGAGGATGGCGCCTGCCCGGCCCGCCCCGGCGCCCACTAACACGGTTTCGACGCGGCCCTGGGCGCCTGGGCACGCCCCTTCCCCTCATGACCTCCGAGCCGTTGCGGTAGCCTAGCCGACGGGCCAGCCCCTAGGGGGGAAACAACTCTGAAATTTGGTGTAAAAATGTCGCAGGTTTTGGGGAATTTTATTGTGTTTTTTTTTGGTCTATTAAGGATTTAAATTTTCTCATATTTCTCTGAAAATTGCTGAGTTGTTATGAAAATACATATTTCTGAACTTCTAAAAACTTACGAGGTGTACGAAAAATTTCAGGCTGCTTGTTTTCGCTCGGGCTAAGCGTCAAAATTGTACACCCTAACTGTATTTGTATGATTTTGTGCAAACGCCCGTGCAAAGTTAAACATACATATCTTTTCACACACATTATTGCGAAAAACTGCATGACTTTGTACAAATGTATGCACAAAATCTTTCAAATCACCGCACAAATTTGTGTGAAAAATTTGACTGTTTAAATTTGTACGGATAAAAGGTACAAATCCAGTTAGTGTGTACTGCTATCAGGTGCAAGAATACCGCACCCGGAGTGAATTCTACAATCAGGCGCCAGAATAGCGCCCCCAGAGTGAATTCTACGCGGTTTAATCAAGCCAAAGAGGGTCTGCAAGGCACGTGAATCAAGGCAAGGGAAGAGAGAAAGAAACCAGACGCCGGTACACGTGTATTCACACGTGGCTCTGCTTGATATTCCTCGAGTATCCAATCCATTCGCCAGACAGACTGGCGGTACATTCCGCGGGTGCTCCCGCAGCACACACACACACACAGATAGAGATGGGGACAGAGAGAGAGAGGGGGAGAGAGAGAGAGACAGAGAGAGAGAGAGAGAGAGAGAGCTGGGCACGCGGTCATAAAACGTTGCGGCAGTCCCTCCCCTCCTCTCTGCTGTGAGTCGCGTCGCCTGCTCTGTAATATCTGTATGTAATCAGCACCCCCTAAGAAAACAACCCTTCCCCTCCCCCCCCCCTCCCCGTAGTCGCTTCTCATTTCATAGCGCCGCAGCCACCCTCGCCCGCCCCCGCCCCGCCCCGCCCCGCGCCGGCTTGCATTTTCGCGTCGGCTTTATTCCGAGGGGACATATTGGTCGCATTACAGATCGCGTCACTTGTCAGTGTTTGTTTAGCTCACCGCCAGTAGGGGCGCGGCGCGCGCCGGGCTCGGGCTGGGTTCGTCCGCCCGTCACAAACGGATTTTCTCTGTCGACAGGCACGAAACGATTACGTATTTCAGGTTGTAAGAGCAAGACAAAGAATTTTAAGAAAAAAAACAAAAAAAAACAACTTTACGACTAGAGATTTTCATGTGCCATTTTCCTCAGGTTTCCGTCGGATTTTTTTTTTAAATTATGGATTGGTTTCTCTAAGGAGACGTTTTATTTGGCCGGAAAGTTTGTTCGTACGCACACCGACAAACGCTACACGGATGACACTGATTTAAATACACTCTGATGTGTATTGAACAGACAATTACAGTTTGCCAACAAACACGCAAGATAGATGGCAAGGGGTAGGAGCAGATCAGTCAGGTTGGACACTTAGTTTTCATCATCTCTTACTCCCTTGCAACAACCGCTCATTCGCCTCTATTCCAAAAAGAAATGGCCGCTCTGTTCCGACCAATTCTGAACTTGCCCTGTGGTTCTGCGTTCGTATCTATTGAAGTTTTTCTTTCCTCAAGAGTCAAGGGATGGCGGGGTGGGTAACGGACACGCCGGAACAAGTCAGGTTAAGCTTTGACATTTATTTCACTGTAGATACAAAGCAATAAGCTTTCCAGAACACAACTTAAAATTAAGTATTTGGCACGTGATTTATTGCACGCAGGTACACACTCTCACCACTATAACCACGTTTTAAAACACGTCAATCGATTGGGATTCGCCTCGAATCACTGAATAGCGTGTGGTGCGCTTCTGGACAAAGGCAATCGTCCACATCATGGCAAAACAGGAGGACGGGGTCGTCCAGGTGGTATTCTGATGTGCACGGGCAACCTGTTTCATAAAAAAGTCTAATGTGAAGTACCTTGTTCGCCCTGAAAAAGGCCTTGTACACTTCTAAGTGTTTAACTCGACAACTGGCAAGTTTGACACTTAGAATTGCACAAATACCGAGCTGTACACTTGGACGTGTAAGACTGGAAGTTGCACACATTCAAGTGTTGAACAGTTGCACACTTGGTTTAACAGTCTATTTGTACTCGTTTAGGAATGAGGAGTCGATACCAAGAGTGTTAAGTCAATTTTGTACTGTTTCAATTATTGATATCGTAACAGTACGTCTTTCCTCACGGGAAATTTTCTCGTAACCCCTACAAACATTTCTCACAGCACGGTAAAACTGTTGTCTCGGTTTTCCAGACGTTTTGGAAAATTCAAGACCAGGTCAATTTTCAAGATATTCCTCTTGGTTTTCAAGACGTTGTCTTGAAAAAGTGGAATAATTTCAAGACTATGTCTTGAAAACCAAGAGCAATGTCTTGGAAATCCTTCTGGTTTTCAAGACGTCAACGAAAGGTCTTGGGTTTTCCAAAACGTCTTGAAAATCAAGACGCCAGTTCTACCGTGAGTGGATGTCAACTTGAGTTCGATCCCTAGACCGACATGGAGACAAACTCCCATACTGACCGACAAACTGACAAACTGACAAACTGATATGCAGCGCGTTTTATTTATACTCTGGAAAGCGAAAAAGTGATTGTCGCACACTTGTAGGTGTGTGAATTCTCAATCATACACTTGATCACAGAAACGTGTGAATTTCTTAAAAAAATTCACACGCTTGCCTGTCAAAATAAACGAATGAATATTAACAAACCTACAAGTGTGCGATATTCACACACGCCTTCTGCTTACTCTCATGCGTACTGGATATGTACTTTTTCCTACATGTAACCAGATAAACGCATGCAGAACAAAACCGTGCGTAATTATGCAGAATATTACACAGAAATCTACAAAAATTTATACCCATAGAAAAAATGCACATTAATAAACAGGTTTATGTGTAATATTAATCACAATGAAGCACGCTCTCGTTCATAAATCTGCATGTTTATGCACACTAAATCCTTATGCACTTTATTGTGCATAAGCCTTGCAGGATTTTACGCAACCATAACTATGCACAATTTTTTGTGCATAACTATGCTTAACTCAATGCCTTATGAACAAATTTGTGCATAATTATGCACAATGTGTGCATAGTTATGCATAAAAATTTGTGCATAACTATGGTTGTATAAAAACGTGCATAACGATGCCAAAATCATGCATAAGGCTTTAGTGTGTGTAGTTACATATGTGATATGTACGAAAAAGTACATTTCCAGTTCGTGCGTTGGGTTTCCAGTGTGGGAGACCTTGCACTGTTCGCACTGCGGGCACAGGTCAGGGCCGAGGTAGAGAGGCAGGCAGCCCGAGTAGGGCAGGAGGGCGCCCGGTGTGCGACACGAACACCACCAGGGTCGCGTTAGGGGCGGCGAGGGGTGGCTCGAGGAGGTAGCGGAGGGGTGCGCGCTGGGGGTTGGGGGGAGGGTTGAGCAGGGCCGAATGGGATTTGGGCGGAGGAGGGTGCTTCCAGCAGGATATTGCGCGGGGATGGCCTGATGAGCCATGTGGCGCAAGGGCAGCCGCCCCGCCCCGCGCCCCGCCCCGCCCCGCCCCGCCCCGCCCCGCGCCCCGCCCCGCCCCGCGCCCCGCCCCGCCCCGCCCCGCGCCCCGCCCCGCCCCGCGCCCCGCCCCGCCACGTGTAGGTTCCCGGTACGGTACGGTACACTGCGCGCTTGCACTGGAAAAGCTAACGTGACGGAACGTGACTGATGTGACTGCGACTCCTGAGAGGTCGCATGGTGTGCTGTATAGTTCTGGTCACGTCTTGAGGTGCTCCGGTTTCCACACTGTAAAAAGGAAAGTCGAATTTCAACCTCGACTAACGTCGAAAAATAGCTTTGAACAAATCCGGCCCCGCTAATCGACGGTTTTCGAGGCTATCGGTACGGATTGAAAAGCGATTCCTATTTAGCTGCGAAATTCGATCCACAGCTAGTTTAGAATCCGCCACGGTTTTGCGATTTCTGGAAGAGCCGAAAAAAGAACGTTTCTCTCGGTATTCGAATTGTGCCCAGCACATTCCGAAACGCAGTAGTTAGTTTCGAATTATGTCGTTTCTAAAGTGACTCGTCAAGAGTTCGGTTTCGTTCAAGACTGATTTTCGACCTCATCCTAAATTCAAACGGGGTTTTGACTCTTCGAAATTCGACTCTCGTTTTAAGAGTGCAGTGCGATCGTAACGCGTGGACGAGCGGTGTATAACGCGCCGCTCTAAAAAGCTTACTTACGGTCACTGTGAGAAATGTTTGTAAGAGTTACGGGAAAATTTTCCATGAGAAATGTCGTAGCGTTACGGCGAGGGGTCGACCACTTGGATATTCCATGTACACATTGAAAAATATTCCAAAAATATTCCAGATATTCCAACATATTCCAGCCCCAAAATATTCCAAATATTCCAAAAATATTCCAAATATTGCAAAAACATTCCAAATATTCCAAAAATATTCCAAATATTCCAACATATTCCTGATATTCCAAAAATCTTATCTCACATTTTCCTGATTTTCCAAAAATACTGTTCTACATATTCCAAAAATATTCCAGATATTCCAAAAATATTCCAGATATTCCAAAAATATTCCAGATATTCCAAAAATATTCCAGATATTCCAACTGGAATATATTCCATGTACACAAATATTTCAAGTGGTCGACCCCTCGCGTTACGGTATCAAATTGTAAATTTCCAAAACTTTAAGGACACTGGGTATCGACTTGCGACTATTAAACGAGCACGAAAAGGCTTTCGTAAATTTACGATTTCGATCGTAAAGTTACAACACCGTTTGTAAATCACAAATTACGAAAAAAAGTCACTCTAAATGTCTAGGGACAATTTTTGTCCATTGCTGGTGACATCTGTGAGCACATCCCGCAAGGATGCAATTTAGTTACAGAAGAATTGACAATTTTGCATCTCTTGCTGGACAATTATTTTGTTTTGTCCAGCAAGAGATGCAAAATTGTCAATTCTTCTGTAACTAAATTGTATCTTGCGGGATGTGCTCACAGATGTCACCAGCAATGGACAAAAATTGTCCCCAGACATTTAGAGTGTACACATGTTGTTTTTTTTTTTTAAAGTGGTTATTAGCTTCGCGTGCGCTAAAGCGCAAAACGCGAAGCTTAAGACGAGGTCTTGTCCGTCTGTTTTTGCGTGCGCGTACCTGGCCTCAGCATCGGCAATCGCCCGCAGTCTTGTCGTGCACACCCCGTGGCCCGGGCCCAGGGAAGGCCGGTAGGGTCCCCCGAGCTGGGCTATTGTGAGGGAGGCGTGGGCGGGTCGTCTATTGTCCCTCGACTGTCTACTTCCCTAAGGCTAAAATTTGGAAAATTTGATGTTCGGAAAACATCTGAGGCTAAGGAAGCCCATTCGCCACAAAATATTTTAACAAGGTGAACAGATTTTGAATCACAGTCGTGCGACACCCCGTTCGAAAGTTACATTCAGGGCAAAAATCGGAATGTGTCTTAAATCTCCCCTCAAAATTGTCTTAGAATTAACCACTTTTTTTTGAACACATGGTTTTTGAGGTCAGCCGATCCAACCGCGCAGTAAATTTTTACGTCAGACAGAAATTTTAACGCCAATCGGAAGCTGCGGAACCTTCAGTCAGGGACCGGGCCTCGCCCTCGCTTCCCTTTGTGCGGGGGAGCCGAGGGTCGAGCTGGGGCCAGCCCGAGTCCAGGTACGCGCACGCAAAAATGGCGGACGGACAAGACCTCGTCTAAAGTAGTCAGTTTTTAGTTTAGTCCAACGGGCGCTTTTTCGCCGTGATGGACGCAGTGCGAGATTTGCTACATTTCGTACAGAGCAGATCACTGACAACTAAGTATTTGGACGTGTACAGTGCAAGACTCTAACTCTGGCAACTCAGACATCGTGTGCCCTGGCCCTAGCCCGGCCTATCGCTCATGTATACCTGCGAGGACCCGGGCCCAGGGAGACCGGTACGGTCCACGGAGCTGGGCTCGGCTGGTCTATTGTGAGGGAGGCGTGGGCTGGTCGTCTATTGTCCCTCGACTGCTTACCTCCCTTAGTCTAAAATTTTGGAAATACCGAATTTGATGTTCGGCAAACATCTGAGGTAGCCTATTGGCCACGAAATACCTTAACTAGATAAACAAATTTTGAATCACAGACGTGCGATACTCCGTTTGAAAGTTACAAGCACATAACATGACTCGTAGACGGCTGCCCGCTCTTACTAACACTGCTTGATATCAAAATTTACTGTACATTTCCCCTGTCCATAACAGCCGCTAGAAGTGTGTAAGTCATTAATTGACTGATCATCAGTTTTCTCCAGAAACATAATCCACCGCGGTCCGGCGCGCACGTGAAGCTTATCTAGACCACATTGAATAATGTGGTCTTTTCGGATTTTTTTCACCGCGTAAGCTCTTTAGAGTGCGAGTGGCGTAACGCTTCCTCAGAGTATGGCTGACGCATGCGGCCCGCGTCGCGTCGCCCCGCACCGCTGTCCGCGCATAGCCTACCGCGGGGTCGCGGCGGCGCAGCGGGGGTGGAAAACATTTATACACGTCATCAGTCTGTGAGGAGCGGAGGGGTGCGGGGGAGGGAGGGCCAGGGTTATGATGAGCCGAGACCCTGTTCATGCGCTGGAGATTCCAGGAGGGCTTCTGGAGGGCCTCTGCGGAGCTCCAGCTGGGCTCGGAGGGGCCCGGCCGGGCGCTCAAGGCCAGGCCGCCACTTTAAAGGGGATCATGCCTTTACGATCGCACAAGGGCCGGTCTCAGTTTGTGTTCCCCGTGTTTGGTGGTCTCAGAGTCCACCCAAAATCCTTCATCACCCCCCCCCCCCCCAAAAAAAAAAAAAATAAAAAAAAATAAAAAAAAAAAAAAAGACGTATAGTAAAAACTCACAAAAATTAAAGAAAAAATCCGAAAAAAGATTTGTTTTAAAATCCAAACAAGCCCAAAATATTTAGAAAATTACAAATGAATTTTACAATATTCAAATCCCAAATTGCCCCCAAAAAACTCAATTCGGAAAACTTCGTGAAAAAATGACGACATTTGTAGACTAGAATATGTTTCGCACATATGGCCTGGTCCGCGACACCTGGACACGGCTTGACGGCTCGCGGCCGGCGCGCGGCGGCGCCAAGGGAAACCCGATGGGGCAACCACTCGCGAAATCCTGTCTACAAACCTGCCGAAATGAAATCTCGATTAAATCCTCAGAAATCTCGATGAAATCCTTGGAAATCTCGATGAAATCCTTGGAAATCTAACTGAGAAATCTCATGAAATCGCATAGAAATCTTGTGAAATCTCATGAAATCTTAGATAAATCTTGTGAAATCTCATGAAATCTCAGAGAAATCTCTCACAATCTGAGAGAAATCTTGTGCAATCAGTAGTAGTCCCGTGTACACTAGGATGGGGAGTGGTTGCCCCCTCGGGGAAACCCCCGCGGGAGAGATGTGTCAGTGTGTAGCAGCGGCCGCGTGACGTACCCCCGCCCCCGCCACCGCCCCCCACCGCCCCCCACCGCCCCCCACCGCCCCCGTGCTGCCCACCCCCTTAACCCCGCCCCCACCGCCTTGCTGTCCGTAAGGGAAAAGGTCACCCAACCGCAGAGAGACTCTGAGTCTCTCTACCCAACCGGCGGCCCCCGGACGTAGCTCGCCGGGGTGAATACAGTGCAACCCCAAGTGTTTTAACATCACACACTTGTAGATGTGTGCATTCTCCCTACAGGAGTAATCACACACGAATGGGAAAATCACACACGCCCAAGTGTACGACATTGGCACACACGGGTTTCCAGTGCTGTACCTTCAGGGAAAGTCTGCTGTGAAGTGGAAGAAGGGGATAAGTCCAAAATGCGCACTTTTCAGGAAATCAAAAAAACTATTTGCACACAACTTTTTATAAATATTATGATATTAATGGAATGTATTTTAATCAAGTATATTACTGGCACTTTGGATATTTTTAATATCACGTTCCTTCATGGAGATATAGGACTTAGCTCCTTTTGACCATTGTGACATACGGAGACAAGTCAACTTAACTCTTTTTACATGATGAGAATTTAGAGGTATGTAATTGGAAAATTGGTAAAAGGGGATAAGTCGACTTAATTTTTTATGCATGAGATGCAAAAAGAGCTAAGTCAACATAATTTATTGTGCATGAGAGAAAAAAGGAGATAAGTCGATACATTTACTGTTTTCTTAAAGGCGACAATATTCCTGTCCTTTTGTGGCGACACACTTTGAAAAGGCGACTTCCTTTTTTTGTCGCCTCAAATGAGGCGATACCTGAGATGTTGCCTTAAAACAAGGCAACAAATTTGTCGCCAATAAAAATGTAACACTATTACATTTAAATTAATATGAATAATTTACTGTAAGTCTTAATAAAAAGTAACAGTTTAATTCTTATAGAAAATAAATAATTATGGTCCATACCAAGTGAACTGAAACCAAAATACTGTCTTTATCATGGATTAACTGTGCAAAAGGGGATAAGTCAACTAAACCTTTTTCACCACCTGCATCAAAAAGAGTTAAGTCTACTTAACTCTTTTTGCTTTGCTTCAAATTTGATGATAAGTCGACTTACCCCTTTTTGCTATCCAATATTAACAGTACATTACAAGTTAAGTGGACTTAACTCCTTTTCCAAACCCCAATATCTCCTATCGTATGGGATATTTTCCTATAATATTTCGTGGGTAGATGCAGACTAAAATATACTATAACATGCCATAAAAATCTCATTTTGGGGGTAAGTCAACTTATCCCCTTCTTCCGCTTCACAGGACAAGTGTTCAGTGGGTTGCAACAAGTTTTACATGAAAATCACAAATTAACCGAGCCGCGCAGTGTGCGGAAAACTAATTTCTCACTGCTACTTGGGCTGTGAAGCGGAAGAAGGGGATAAGTTGACTTACCCCCAAAATGAGATTTTTATGGCATGTAATAGTATATTTTAGTCTGCATCTGCCCACCAAATATTAGAGGAAAATATCCCATAGGATAGGAGATATTGAGGTTTGAAAAAGGAGTTAAGTCGACTTAACTTGTAATGTACAGTTAATATGGGATAGCAAAAGGGTGTAAGTCGACTTATCCCCAAAATCATCAAATTTTAACCAAAGCAAAAAAGTTAAGTAGACTTAACCCTTTTTAATGCATTGGTGAAAAAAAGTTAAGTTGACTTATTCCCTTTTGCACAGTTTGAGAATATATAAGCCGCAACTCAACGGAAATATTCTGTATGCATATCATTGTGAAGCCTTATTAATTTCCAATACTTTTTATTAAGACTTACAGTAAATGATTCATATTAATTTAAATGTAATAGTGCTGGATTTTTAATGGCGACAAATATGTTGCCTTGTTTTAAGGCAAGATCTCAGATGTCGCCTTGTTTTAAGGCAAGATCTCAGATGTCGCCTTCTTTGAGGCGACAAAAAAAAGAAGTCGCCTTTCCAAAGTGTGTTGCGACAAGAGACCATGAATATTGTCGCCTTTAAGAAAACAGTAAATGTATCGACTTATCTCCTTTTTTTTCTCATGCACAATAAGTTGTTTTGACTTAGGTCCTTTTGCATCTCTTGCATAAAAAATTAAGTTGACTTATCCCCTTTTGCCAATTTTCCAATGACATACCTCTAAATTCTCATTATGTAAAAAGAGTTAAGTTGACTTGTCTCTGTATGTCACGATGGTCAAAAGGAGCTAAGTCCTATATCTCCATGAAGGAACGTGATATTAAAAATATACAAAGTGCCAGTAATATACTTGATAAAAATACATTCCATTAATATCATAATATTTATAAAAAGTTTTGTGCAAGTAGTTTTTTTTTGATTTCCTGAAAAGTGCGCATTTTGGACTTATCCCCTTCTTCCGCTTCACAGCCCACTTATGATTTCATTTCACATAATTATATTTTATAAGTTTTTGACGATTTGTGCGACAGTTTTAAACTGAGCAGTAAGGAATCAGCCCATAGTCACTAGGTTCCCATAAGAGTGCGACCTGCCCGCCCGTCTACAGTATTTGCCAAAAGTTGCACGTCGCATTTGTTGTTGTTGGCCAAAGTCCGTCCCGGCGCGGCGCGGCCTGCGTTTGTTTAAACGTTTCCAATTTTCCCGCTGGCGCTGGTCCGCCCCCATGCACCGCGCCGCCCGCGACGAGGAGGCCAGGCAACCGGTGTGGGGGAAGGGGGGGGGAGGTAGGGTGGCCCGTAAATGGTGATTGTGGGTGCAGTGCAAGTGTGCCGGCAGAGGGGAGGGAAGGGGGAGGGGAGGGGGAGAGGGGGAGGAGGGAGGAGGGAGAGAGGGGAAGAGAGGAGGGGAGGAGGGGAAGAGAGGAGAGGGGAGGGGAGGAGAGGGGAAGGGAGGAGAGGGGAGGGGAGGAGAGGGGAGGGGAGGGGAGGCGTCGGCACTTCGGATGGCGATGCTTGATAGGGATTTCGACGCGGAATGAGAATTTCCCTCTGTCTCTGCTGCCGCTGGGCGCGCCTCCCCCACCGCGCGTTGCGGCGGGGCGGGGTGGGGTGGGGTGGGGCGGGTGGGGGAGGGGCGGGGCGCGGCGGGGCGCGGCGGGGCGCCGCTGCGGGGGTGGCGGCGGTGGCGGCGTGGAGGCCGCGGGGAGGGAGGGGAAGGCTCTGCTGGGGTCCCCGTCATGCCGATACTGTCCCTGCCCCGGCATACCGCCACACAAACAGCCCGGTTGTCCCCGCGCGCGCACCGCCGCACCGCGCCACCCTGCACACCACGTGCACACCACCGCGTCCGCGACCGCGTCATCGCCCACGTTCACGTCCGCGACCGCGTCATCGCCCACGTTCACGTCCACGGCCGCGTCATCGCCCACGTTCACATTCACGGTCCCGTCCGCGTCCACGACCGCGTCATCGCCCACGATCACGTTGCTGTCCGCATACGCGTCCACGTGATCGCCCACGTCCACGTCACTGCCCGCGTCATCGCCCACGTTGACGTTCCGGTCCGCGTACGCGTCCACGTCCGCGAGCGTGACCACGTTCGGCTTGCACAGGTGGCCGCTGGCCGCCCGCCCCCGCGAGTGAGTTTTTATTATAGTGAGCTGGTCGGAGAGTGCGGACAGTTAGTTCAGAACGCTGGATACACAGTTGGATACGTTCGGCCGGGGCCAGCGCCACCCAGAGAGGATAATAGACTCGACAAGATTGGATTTTCCGCGTCGGCGACGTCCGCGCGTGGCGGGCCTCCCCTCCACGACCTCATGGCGCCGCTTATCCGCGTGTTTGGCAGCGTCTGGGGTGAATCGCGTCCATCGTGAGGACGAGCAAGCCGGCCGGACGTCGTGAGGACGTGCAGGGAGGACGGCCGGGCCTCGTGAGGACGGGCAGGGAGGACGGCCGGACCTCGTGAGGACGGACAGGGAGGACGGCCGGGCCTCGTGAGGACGGGCAGGGAGGACGGCCGGACCTCGTGAGGACGGACAGGGAGGACGGCCGGGCCTCGTGAGGACGGGCAGGGAGGACGGCCGGGCCTCGTGAGGACGGGCAGGGAGGACGGCCGGGCCTCGTGAGGACGGGCAGGGAGGACGGCCGGACCTCGTGAGGACGGACAGGGAGGACGGCCGGGCCTCGTGAGGACGGGCAGGGAGGACGGCCGGACCTCGTGAGGACGGGCAGGGAGGACGGCCGGACGTCGTGAGGACGTGCAGGGAGGACGGCCGGGCCTCGTGAGGACGGGCAGGGAGGACGGCCGGGCCTCGTGAGGACGGGCAGGGAGGACGGCTGGACCTCGTGAGGACGGACAGGGAGGACGGCCGGGCCTCGTGAGGACGAGCAAGACGGCCGGACCTCGTGAGGACGGGCAGGGAGGACGGCCGGACCTCGTGAGGACGGGCAGGGAGGACGGCCGGACCTCGTGAGGACGGGCAGGGAGGACGGCCGGACCTCGTGAGGACGGGCAGGGAGGACGGCCGGACCTCGTGAGGACGGACAGGGAGGACGGCCGGGCCTCGTGAGGACGGGCAGGGAGGACGGCCGGACCTCGTGAGGACCCCGCCCCACTCCGCCCCACCCCTGCCGTGCGTGTCGCACCCGCCCTGATCTCATTACGAGAAACCGAAGAGGAGGAGGAGGAGGAGGAGGAGGAGGAGGAGGAGGAGGAGGCGGAGGAGGAGGAGGAGGAGGAGGAGGAGGAGGAGGAGGAGGAGGAGGAGGAGGAATGGGGGGACGGATAGGAAAACAAGAAGCACGATGGACGCACAGGCCCCAGGACGCCGCCGGCGAGGCGGGGCGCCGCACCACGACCTAGGACCCAGCCACCTGGTTGGTGACGTCACCGCCGGGGCGGACCGGCCGCGTCGGTCGATATCCGCCCGGAGGAAGAGATGAGAGGGGAGCCCCCGATACAAACGACCAAAAAAAAGTAAAACAAAGAAAGCAAGAAGCAACACTATAAAAAGTGAGTAAAAATTTCTCACACAGCGGAACATCGCGCGAGTTGACCTTGTTTTCATTCATTGGCGCCACTCCGCGTCCCCCGGGGACCGGCGGGGGCGTCGTTACGAGCCGCGTGTAGAGCGCAGCAATCAGAGGAGGAGGAGGAGGAGGAGGAGGAGGAGGAGGAGGAGGAGGAGGAGGAGGAGGAGGAGGAGGAGGAGGAGGAGGAGGAGGCGCAGCATCAGCAGCAGGGGGTGCGAGTTAACCCTTCTGAGCCCTCCCGCCCGCCTCCCCTAACCTCACCACGCCCCACCGCGCCACGCCCACCCCTCTACAGGCGCCGCGGTGGTGGCGCCTCGCTGCTGAATGCGCCCGCGCGCGCGTCGGAGCGCGCAAAGAGTCTGAGTCATCTGTAATGACCCAGCAGAATGCAATCAGGACGGCGAACGGGTCCGGGGCATGATGAATGACACAGCCCGGCCTCGGCCGGGGCCTGTATGACCTCCTCGCGGAGCAGGCCATGCTCGTCGAGGTGACGCCGGACGGCCCCGCCGCCGGCCTCGGCCCCGGCGGCGCCCTGGTGGTGCACCGGCGCCCGCGGAAGATCGGCGGCTCCCGGATTGCCGTGCTGGCCGCCAACCGCAAGTCCAACGCGCAGCTCGTGGACTGGGACTCGCCGTCCACGTACACGGGCACCGTCAAGCGGCGCCCGTCCGTGGGCGACCGCGCCAGCACGTGCAGCATGGGCACCTCGTGCAGCAGCGGCTCCACGCCGCCCACGCCGCTGTCGCCCTCATCGCCCACGAGCCCCGGCACCGAGGCCTCGCGGCGCAACGGCAACCTGCCGGGGCCGCCCGGGCCACCGCCCGGGCCACCGGGCCCCAGCAGGCTCAAGAAGCCCAACACGCTGGACCTCCGCCGCGCCCCGGAGGACGCGCCCGGGCCCGGGACGCTGCAGCGCGCCGAACACCGGCCGCCGCGGGCCGTCCTGGCCGGCACGGGGACCATCGCCCGCCTCGGGAGGTCTGCCGCGGCGAGGACGTCCCCCGGCGTGGACAACCTCAGGTCGCCCGAGGTCTGCGACAACGCGCCGCCCAAGAGGCCGTCCCCGGGCGCGCGGCCCCCCACGGCCGCCCCGCGGGTCTCCAACGCCAACGGCTCGGACTCGTCGCCCTCCCCCGGCGAGCTCAACGGCAACACGGTGCGCCACCGCCAGTGGGCGCCGGCCAGTGCGTCCACGAGGAGCCCCACCGGCACGTCCACGAGGAGCCCCACCGGCACGTCCACGAGGAGCCCCACCGGCACGTCCACGAGGAGCCCCACCGGCACGTCCACGAGGAGCCCCACCGGCACGTCCACGAGGAGCCCCACCGGCACGTCCACGAGGAGCCCCACCGGCACGTCCACGAGGAGCCCCACCGGCACGTCCACGAGGAGCCCCACCGGCACGTCCACGAGGAGCACACCGTCTCTCTCGCCGTCGCCCCCTGACCTGGGCGCCTCCCTGTCCGCCCTGCTGCTGCGCGAGCTGGAGCGCGCCGCGGCGTCCGGGCCCAGCGGACAGAAGGGACTCAAGGTAACCCTCCAAACTGGAGAAACCCAAGTGCGCGAATGTTGCTCACTTGCAGGTGTGCGACCTTTTGTCGAGGGGGAAACAACTCTAAAATTTGGTGTACAAATGTCGCGTATTTTTCCGAGTTTTTCATAGTTTTCGTTAATTTTTTACAATTTTAAATTCAATTTTCACGATTTTTCCTCGAATTTTTCTGAAAATTTTTATAATTTTTTTAAAAACTATTTTTAAAAAGTTTTCTGAATGACAAGGTGTACAGGAATTTCAGACTTGTATGCCCCTCGAGGTTTGTTCTGACACTCGTCGCGTACCTCACCTGGGCTCCTGGTTTAAAGACGGTAGCTCGCCGCTCGCCTGTCAGGCCCGGGGGTGGGGCAGAACGCAGCCGCATATGGTGCGGCATGGCGCCATCTATCACAGGTATGATTGCGCATTTTCTTCCCGCAGCCGCCGCCCACTTCCCCTCGGTTCCTTTCTATATTTCTGAGATTCCCATAACACTTCCGCCGATTTGATTCACCGCAGGAACCCCCTCTGTCCGCCGCCGGACAGCCTCTCGTACAAGCCCATCGAGTGCGTCCGGCTGGCCGACGCGGGGGCAGGCCCGAGGATAATAAATGGATATGGGTTTCCCTTGTAAGATCCCAGGAGTGTTCCGGTTCGAATGGTGTCGGCCACGCACGCCGCGCGCGCCCCGCGCCCCGCGGCCAACAAGGAAACAATTTAGGCACCCCCGGCCCGGGCCCGAGGGCCGAGGGCCGCTCGTGATCGATATATGGCCCTGTACGTCCGCAAAGCTCGCCCTGATCGATATATGGCCCTGTACGTCCGCAAAGCTCGCCCTGATCGAGGCAGGCAGCAGCCGGCAGCCGGCGGGGCGGCCCAGACACGCACTAATAAAAGCTTACGGTGATTTTCACTGTAAGCCACTAACGGTGAACCCTGCAGCACTGCAGCGTACAGTGGATTTTCACCGTAAGCTACGGTAAACATCACTGTAATTTACGGTGAATCGGGGCGCATCGTCGTAACTTACAGTCACATTCACCGTAGCTTACAGTGAAAAATCACCGTAAGCTTTTTAGAGTGCAGCGGCCTCATGCCTAGAGTTCAGGGACCCGTAACATAACAAAACAGCACCTCATAACACTTTGTTAACCGTTAATGTTTTACCCGATAACTGATAACGCATATCATGACACTTAACAGTTAAAGAATAAACACATACACTTCTGATAATAAAATAACCGTTACAGATATTTAAAAGAAAGTAGTTTGATAATTAGTTTAAGTTATATGGTTTTTCGCATCTGTGTGACATCAGAAACGATATAAACAAAAGTTGCTTGTGACGTTAAGTAATTTCTTATATCTTTAACGTTAAGAGAATAACAAATTCCTAACTGTTACGTTAAGTACCTTAACTTTTAATTTAACTTACGACAATGATAAAATTTGTAACTAACATATGATGTTTGTTATGTTAAGTTACGGGTCCCTACTAGAGTTAAGTCTGGTAATTTTACTTGTAAAATTGCATTTAATTTTGGGTAAAATACCAGTAATTTATATTTGTCTTACTTTCACCGGTAAAATTGGATTTATTAGTTTTTTCAAGTCATGCATAAATGTAGAATATAACACCACGGCGCACCTCTCAAACAAGTCGACGTGACGTCACTACACCGCACAGGGCTCTGCCCTAGCGACTAACACCTCTTCGCCGAACCACAAGGGAAGAAATTTAAATCGCAAACACAAACTCATTACGCGCTGGGGAGAAATACCGATTGTTTTACATCAGAAACATACCCATTAGATAGTAATACTACGAGAAAGTAGAGGGAAGTAGGAAAACAAACTGATATTATCATTTTTATTAGGAGATGAAACCCTTTTCACCAAAATTACCAATTTTTGCGGGTATTTTACGAATCTTACGTAAAGAAAATGAATTATTTACAAATTTAAAACTCTACTCATGCCCTGCGTCTTCGAGAACGCTTAGAGGTTATGGCCGGGGTGAACGAATACGCGCACCTATCGCGCCGCAATTCAAAGCGACAACAATTATTTACAAATGACATTTAGCTGTCATTGGGTTAAAATGTCGAAAACTTACGGTAATGGTCGCCGAACACAGTCTTGCTTTCACTTTCAGAGTTTTGACTGATGCACTTCGTCCGTGCACACTCACTCAAGGCACGACCAACCGTCACCGACTCTGGCAGAGGGCGCTGAACGTTGATTATCCTTCTCTCTCTAATTCACCTCCAGGGTCGACAACGTAACAAACGGAATTCCGCAACAAGCGCTGTAGGGACATTCTTTGTTGTCATGTTGGCATGCTCTGAATTCTCTTCTGCTGTTTTCCTACTGCTTCCTCACTTCAGTCGCTCCACGCAGGCGCGCAGGGGTGACAAAGAAAATGACAAAACAAAATCAACAATTATTGATATTTTGACTGCTAGTTTATTTGGGAGATGATAAAAATATGTGAAAGCAGTTTCTCTGTTACATTACTTCAAACTGAAGTAAATATTTCATTTTCACATAATATAACACACAAACAACGTTTACAAAAACACAAAATTCTTAAAACTAGAACCAGCCAAATCTTCGACCTCAAGTGACACACTTTTGAAGAGATAAGGTAGCTCCCACAATGCTGCTCATCGCTCATAACTTATTTGTCACTCATTTTGTTCCCCTACTTCTATATGCGTGGTCAAAACATGATGTAATTGGGATTATTGGAGAGGGAATACAGCTGGAAGAGTATTAACACCCCATTTACAAAAATTTGTTTGCTCGAACAGCTTTATATTAGCGAAAATGAGCCACAGGGAAGAGTTGCCAGGGTTTCAGCTCATTTTCACTAAAATAAAGCTGCTCGAACACATTAATTTTCGGAATGGGGTTTTAATACTCTTCCAGCAGTATTTCCTATCCAATAAGCCCAATTACATTATGTTGATTACGCACACAGGAGTAGGGGGACAAAATGTGTGACAAGTGAGTGATGAGCGATGAGCAGCATTGTGAAAGCACCTATATGATACAAAATTTTGAAAGAATGTAATAGTAACAACATAACAATTGAGTCACTTTCAACCAAAATGTCTTATACCAAATTATCATTTCACCTAAGTCAATTGTAATCAAGTCTTTGAATTCAAGCAGTGCTGTTTGAAAGCAAAATAGAGTATGTCATTTGAAGATAGAGGATTCATCCTGGTGTACAAATAGTTTTCTAAAATTAAAACTTACAGACTATCTAAATGTGTACAAGAGAAAAGTCACCACATCACTATATGAAGAAAGAGAATTTACCAAAGTAAACAATGAAAAAGCCAGAGATAACTACCAGCAATGATTATTCAAGCATAGTATAACTTATATTTTTGAATGGAAGCAAACATTTTGCATTAAATTTCATAATTGTGATGTGCTGACTGTACCTTGGAGACACATTTTACAATTCTATTACTCACAAGATACAAACATAAAAAAAAAAAAAATACACAATAAGCCTTTTAGAAAAGGGCATAGAGACAAACAAAATAAGGTCCAGGGAGGCGTTTGCTTGTTTGACAAATATTTCCCCAGAATCATGCTATGGAAGATAAGATATACAGAAGAAAAAGAAACCACACAATTTATCCATAGGATCTAAATATTCAGTTTTTGTAGTGCTACTGTTAGAATGCAAGAAAAGAAAAGAGCACATCTTACTAACCCAGGTAGCAGAGTGGTGCTTTGGAAGCGCTTTTTTGGCACTGCTATAAATATGCTTCAAAAAACCGCTAATTGAAGCGCCTCTGATGCACTTTTTTTTTGGCGCCTGCCAAAAAAAAAGCGCCTTGGGAGAGCTAAAATCAGCGGGTTTTTGAAGCCGGTTTATAGCAGTGCGAAAAGGCACTTCTAAAGCGCTTCTAAAGAACCAATCTGCTACCTGGGAAGTGAGATGCTCAAACAATAGGTGGAATAAACAAGCAAGTCTAGCACAGGGGACACTTAATGCAAATCAATTAGAGACTCACTTTGATGCCATTGAAAGCTACTTTAGCTAGGGTCGTGCCCTTACTGAGAAACACAATCTATGGTACCATTTGATCCATGCATAACTCTACAATTACTTTCTTTCCTTAAAATAAAAAACCATGTGTTTTTTTTTCAAAATGAAGAACAATTACATACTTTGGGGGAAATGTTTTTCTTAATAATTTTCAAATAATTGTATCCTGGGACTTGTTCAAAGGTCAGTAATAAGTCTTGGAGCGTACCAAAGGAAAAGAAAAAACATCAATGATTCTTGAAGCACACAAAGAAACAGATACCTTCAAAACAAACAAACGTTTTCCAAAATTGTCAAAATTATGAGGTGCTTACTTCACCTAGCACATGCATGCATATAACAATAGCACACATACCTATCACACACAAAGGTGAAAAAATAAGCCAATTTTATACAATATGCCCTTTTTTTAAAAATTAAAAGGGGGGCATAGTGAGAAACAAAACAAGTATTTCCCAATATGATAATATGGAACATAAAATATACAAAAAAAAAAAAAACAAAAAAAAGAAGAAGAAGAAGTAACCACACAATTTATCCATGGAACCAAAATATTTGGTACTCATAGCATGTATAGCAATGCTACTTAGCATTGATAGAATGCAAGAATAGAAAAGAAGACATTTTACCTAGTGAAATGCAGAAACATTTGGTAGAACAAACATGCATGTCTTGCAAAGACAACACTAAATACAAAATTGATTGAAGATAAACAAGAAGCAAATCAATTAGAGACTTACTTGGAAGTCATTAAAAGTTACTGTGAGCTAACGTCATGCCTTTATGTAGAAACAGAATCACTAGAATCAATTGGTTCTATACAGAACTACACATTTTTCTTTTTTAAAATGCAGAAACAATCACATAGTTGTTGAGGATCTTTCTTTTGAGAATAAGACTACCATATTTAGACAGGTACAATGACAGTATTATAGGAGATATTACAAAGATTAAAAAGAAAACTACACTTGACATCCAAATTTTCTTTGGGTGTAAGGACCACATTTATACAAGCCTGATAGAAGACCTGCCTTAATAGGAGTTTAAGGCATTACACTTGAAATTTTTTTTATTTTTTGATTTTAATTTTTTAAAATTTGAGTAGATAGACAATTTAGTTTCCCATAGGGCCTGTGTGCCTCTATACATATGGATGATCAAAGTTGGAGTAAACTTTGAGTCCCTTGTGGTCATTGAACTAAGAAACATCATTATATTGTTCATGTGGAGTCATCCTGTTGGACTTTGACATTTAAATGTAGAGGCAACTTGATTGTTTACCTTAAAAGTTAATGCGCATGATTTCCCTGGCATGCTGGGACTTCAAAATCTCAGGTGAAGTTATTTTAAATCAGAATAATTTTGAAGAAATTGTAATGAATTTCTGATCTCAAAATTTAGATGAGATGTTAATAAAAAATCTTTGTTTTTCATAGAATATCAAAACCCTTGTGTGAGCTTTGGTCCCTCTAAATCACCTATAATTTTTGGAAAAAAGAAATTCAGCTTGGTGATTCCACATGAACAATATAATGATGTTTCTTAGTTCAGTGACCACTACAGACCCAAAGCTTACTCCCACTTTGATCATCCATATCTATAGGATGCAAAAACATCTATTTATCCAAGTTTCTGCAAAACAAAATCAATTGTAACACGTTAAAATACCCTTGAATCATTGTGACCACATACTACAAATCTCCAAAAGAATTCGCTAAATGTACACACAGTTTTGCAAAACATGGAAAAGTATTTCTCAAAGAATAACATGAATTGTTTCGTGTCCTGCTATCCATGGCAAAATATCCTTTTCATCATAGGCAAATATTAAGTCAGCCCCTACACATAGATGTTCAAACCAGTTTGTATGTGGTCTCAAAACACAGAACAAGAATTGTTTCAAACAAAAATCTTTGCTGCTCCTTAAAAACCTGCAACAGTGTTAATGTTTTTAGAATTCAACATCCATGCAAAGTGTGCTCAAAACAATCTGCAACAAAATCTTATGCAAATAGAAACCTACCGACTGAACTCTCAATATTTGTGGTCAGGCTGAGAGAAACATACAGATGATGATGATGAAAATAAAGAATTGTAGAAAAAAAAAAGGAAGCAGAAAACTCCCCTGCTCACTTTACGGACCATCCAAGAGGTGCTTCCAGACCTGCACAGGCATTTATATTTTTAAAAAATATTCATGAAAGATTTTTTTTTATGCACATCCTACGCTTATCCTTTTTTAAATGCCCCAGAAAAAAATGTGTTCATACTGACGTGTTAAAAAAAATGACCAGTCTCTCACCTGTGCAGGTTGGAATGGGTTCATCTCCAGGATGTCTTTTGGCTGCACTTCCAAACGCAAAAGCAAGGTAATCAGCATACATAACTGAAGCAGGAATCAACAATGCTCCTTGCCACTGAGTTACAAGTTTCTGCAAGAGACGACATGAAGTATTATGGTTCAGAGGATTTGATACATAAGCATATTAAAGTAAAAATCTGAATCATTATTTTAGTTTTATGGTGTACAGACTAAAGGAATACATTCGACATTACCTGATTTGTTACCAGAGCACCAAAAGTTAGATGAGCCATTAATCACATGATCTTAGCTACACCAAAAAGTATCCAAGTTTGATGCTACACTGACTTGATTTATATTGAAACCAACATAAATGTTGCTTCATTAAGTAAATGAAAGTATGTTTGTAAATATGTTTTGTAAACAGAAACAAACATGAAGAGAAATCACTCTCAAAAAATGCTTAAACAACAAAAAATCTTTGCTGCTTCTCAAAAACCTGCAACAGTGTTAATGTTTTTAGAATTCAACATCCATGCAAAGTGTGCTCAAAACAATCTGCAACAAAATCTTATGCAAATAGAAACCTACCGACTGAACTCTCAATATTTGTGGTCAGGCTGAGAGAAACATACAGATGATGATGATGAAAATAAAGAATTGTAG
Source organism: Frankliniella intonsa (assembly GCA_033675135.1). Lineage (NCBI taxonomy): Eukaryota > Metazoa > Arthropoda > Insecta > Thysanoptera > Thripidae > Frankliniella > Frankliniella intonsa. The sequence continues at coordinate 9,691,704 of CM066257.1, forward strand.
AAAAAAAAAAGGAAGCAGAAAACTCCCCTGCTCACTTTACGGACCATCCAAGAATTGCTTCCAGACCTGCACAGGCATTTATATTTTTAAAAAAATATTCATGAAAGATTTTTTTTTTATGCACATCCTACGCTTATCCTTTTTTAAATGCCCCAGAAAAAAATGTGTTCATACTGACGTGTTAAAAAAAATGACCAGTCTCTCACCTGTGCAGGTTGGAATGGGTTCATCTCCAGGATGTCTTTTGGCTGCACTTCCAAACGCAAAAGAAAGGTAATCAGCATACATAACTGAAGCAGGAATCAACAATGCTCCTTGCCACTGAGTTACAAGTTTCTGCAAGAGACGACATGAAGTATTATGGTTCAGAGGATTTGATACATAAGCATATTAAAGTAAAAATCTGAATCATTATTTTAGTTTTATGGTGTACAGACTAAAGGAATACATTCGACATTACCTGATTTGTTACCAGAGCACCAAAAGTTAGATGAGCCATTAATCACATGATCTTAGCTACACCAAAAGTATCCAAGTTTGATGCTACACTGACTTGATTTATATTGAAACCAACATAAATGTTGCTTCATTAAGTAAATGAAAGTATGTTTGTAAAAATGTTTTGTAAACAGAAACAAACATGAAGAGAAATCACTCTCAAAAATGCTTAAACAACAAAAATCTTTGCTGCTTCTCAAAACCTGCAACAGTGTTAATGTTTTTAGAATTCAACATCCATGCAAAGTGTGCTCAAAACAATCTGCAACAAAAATCTTATGCAAATAGAAACCTACCGACTGAACTCTCAATATTTGTGGTCAGGCTGAGAGAAACATACAGATGATGATGATGAAAATAAAGAATTGTAGAAAAAAAGGAAGCAGAAAACTCCCCTGCTCACTTTACGGACCATCCAAGAATTGCTTCCAGACCTGCACAGGCATTTATATTTTTAAAAAATATTCATGAAAGATTTTTTTTTTTATGCACATCCTACGCTTATCCTTTTTAAATGACCCAGAAAAATGTGTTCATACTGACGTGTTAAAAAAAATGACCAGTCTCTCACCTGTGCAGGTTGGAATGGGTTCATCTCCAGGATGTCTTTTGGCTGCACTTCCAAACGCAAAAGAAAGGTAATCAGCATACATAACTGAAGCAGGAATCAACAATGCTCCTTGCCACTGAGTTACAAGTTTCTGCAAGAGACGACATGAAGTATTATGGTTCAGAGGATTTGATACATAAGCATATTAAAGTAAAAATCTGAATCATTATTTTAGTTTTATGGTGTACAGACTAAAGGAATACATTCGACATTACCTGATTTGTTACCAGAGCACCAAAAGTTAGATGAGCCATTAATCACATGATCGTAGCTACACCAAAAGTATCCAAGTTTGATGCTACACTGACTTGATTTATATTGAAACCAACATAAATGTTGCTTCATTAAGTAAATGAAAGTATGTTTGTAAATATGTTTTGTAAACAGAAACAAACATGAAGAGAAATCACTCTCAAAAAATGCTTAAACAACAAAAAATCTTTGCTGCTTCTCAAAAACCTGCAACAGTGTTAATGTTTTTAGAATTCAACATCCATGCAAAGTGTGCTCAAAACAATCTGCAACAAAATCTTATGCAAATAGAAACCTACCGACTGAACTCTCAATATTTGTGGTCAGGCTGAGAGAAACATACAGATGATGATGATGAAAATAAAGAATTGTAGAAAAAAGGAAGCAGAAAACTCCTGCTCACTTTACGGACCATCCAAGAATTGCTTCCAGACCTGCACAGGCATTTATATTTTTAAAAAAATATTCATGGAAGATTTTTTTTTATGCACATCCTACGCTTATCCTTTTAAATGCCCCAGAAAAATGTGTTCATACTGACGTGTTAAAAATGACCAGTCTCTCACCTGTGCAGGTTGGAATGGGTTCATCTCCAGGATGTCTTTTGGCTGCACTTCCAAACGCAAAAGCAAGGTAATCAGCATACATAACTGAAGCAGGAATCAACAATGCTCCTTGCCACTGAGTTACAAGTTTCTGCAAGAGACGACATGAAGTATTATGGTTCAGAGGATTTGATACATAAGCATATTAAAGTAAAAATCTGAATCATTATTTTAGTTTTATGGTGTACAGACTAAAGGAATACATTCGACATTACCTGATTTGTTACCAGAGCACCAAAAGTTAGATGAGCCATTAATCACATGATCTTAGCTACACCAAAAAGTATCCAAGTTTGATGCTACACTGACTTGATTTATATTGAAACCAACATAAATGTTGCTTCATTAAGTAAATGAAGGTATGTTTATAATTATGTATTGTTAGCGCAATTTGCACAATATGGGAACCCTCAGACTCTTGTAAAAGTTTAAATAAATAAGTAAATAAATAAATAAATAAATAAATAAATAAATAAATTAATAAATTAATAAATTAATAAATTAATAAATTAATAAATTATAAATAAATAAATAAATAAATAAATAAATAAATAAATAAATAAATAAATAAATAAATAACTAAAATAAAGGGGCTTAAGTTTTAACAGGAGTCTAGAGGGCCTCATAAAATAATATGTAGATTGATTTCTTGTTAATCTTTTCCAATGAAATTGGTATCACCTGTATTAAAGTAAAAATCTGGATAAGTCACTTACAATTTAAGTAGTAATAATATTGTTACAATCTTTCATTGGGCGTTCTCACTGTCAGGAAGCTTCGTTACTTACAACGAAAATCTAACAGCGTACTAATCATACTGTTTACACGCTGTGCCATTACCAAGTATGCTGTTTGATTTTCGGCGTAAATAATGAAGTATTCGCACCGCCAGTTAAATGTACAACAACGAAAGTGACAGTCAAACATGGCGCCCCCACCGAGGTGGAGCGCCTGCGACACACTGGATAGGCAAACCCGCCAAGCACTCATGTGGAGGTGGCGGCCTACCCGGAGAGCCCAAGTGCTGGGGGAAGCAGGAATTAAATTCCTTGTACCTAAATTTCTGTGCCGTCACCTCCTAATGAGTTCAGTGTGGGGGCACCTTTATTCGTAACAGTGAAAATTTCAGGTGGTACTTACAGGTTTATCATCGTTAAATAAGTAATAACTGCCATTTGGCAACCTGGCCACTGTCACATAGTGGCCTGAATTAGCACTGGTGCCAATATGGCAAATACCAGCTATGAACTGGAACTGTGTCATTTCCCCATGCATTTCAAATCCCAGTGACTGGGGAAACGGCACTGGTTTGGGGATTTTTCGTCCGTAGTTATCAAATCTGAAAAGTGAGAAGAATGATTAAGGAATTGAACACAAGGTCCGAAATGAGAATACCGAATCAGCAAAGCAGAAAAGCAGAGACAGATTTCAAGTAGACTGAATTCAGCGATTTCATTGCGGCGATACCGAGGGGTCGACAACACACGTTGCCCAAATCTTTGTACACTCTCCTTGTGCTCTGAACACTCTCCGGGCGAGAGCTAGCGGTATACACTTATGAACTACACATACCAGAGCTGAAAAACCCCGCACCCTTTCGCAGTTGTACTGTACCGCATGGAGGCGGGGTGCGAGTATGCAACCCGCCCGTACACATGCACGCGGTACAGTATAACTACGAAAGTGCACGTTTTTTTTTTTTGGTTTTTTTTTTTAGGAACCTGGTATACGGGTTTCTGTAAACTTGCATTGTTGCGTATTTTTTAATGTACAGTTATTTCAATGAACGAGGGTCCACAGAGCTGCGCCCTGTTTGTTACACCCAGAAAATGTGATCCTTGAAACAAGGCTAAACGCGTTGATTCAAGGAAAAAAAATTACAAGGAAAAATTTAACCCAATTTCTAGGAATTTTCTTTAAGTCAAGGATTTTTTATTCCTCAGTTTTAAAGATTATTCCTTTTTTTAACGTATTTCACATCATGTTAAGGAAAAACAGTTCCTTGCATTTTATTAAAGAAAATATCTTTGATTCAAGGATCAGATTTTCTGGGTGTATGAAAAACATTACTCTTTATTGTGTATCCGTAGAAAAATTAATAGGCATTTTTGGATTTTTTTTTTATAACTGCACATGTCTACATGCAACTATTGTAACTGCCATCGGACGTATTTGCCACACTAACATACAGGGCACTTTTTTCGTACACATTAAAGGTAAAAACTGAGTGTACATTAAGTGCTATGTAGTCTTTGTAACCTTTTGCTGTACGAAATTGTACACAGCAATGCAAAATTGCAGCTTGTGTACAGTTGCAATTTACAATAATTGTCTTTAGACATTTACAGTGTATACGTAACAAAGCGGGCTTACAAAAGTCTGTAACTGAGTATTAAGCAAAAGTCCGTAAGAATTTCGTGTGTACTGAGCACACGCTGTAAAAATAGCCGAGTCGTCGATCCCCGGTGATAAGCGCTAAGGCTAAGCACAGTTCAAAGATGTGAGTACTGTATCTACAAGAAATGGCACCCCTACAATGGACAATACCGAAGCGTGGCTAATGAGAGCGCCTGCGACACACTAGATAGGCCAACCCGCCACGCACTAGTGTGAAGGTAGCGACCTACCCGGAGAGCCCAAGCGCTGGGGGAAGCAGGAATTAAATTCCTGGAACCCAAATTTTCGTGCCGTCACCACCCAAAGAGTTCATTGTGGGGCACCATAAAAGTTTGCAATCTTTCCTGCATACTGATAAGCCATTTCGAACATAACACAGGTAAGCTCAAGACGTGCAGTGATTGATAGGGTCAATGGTTGCGACAGTGTGAAAAAACAGAACTTTACGCCTAAACGGTACACTGTAAGTTTCTTACGAAGAACTGCTCTTAGTAGCGTACAAAAGATTTGGGACCTTCGTAATACAAACAAATTCTTCGTATTACAGACGGCTCCAGTTTTTATTATGAAGATCACGCTGTTGTTCCCAAACCAATATTGTTTGTAATATCGGTTTGGAATATGGTGGTTCAAGATCCATTGTACCGGGTGTTTCTTTGAATGTGTAACAAAGTTGCGGGTTTGCCTACCCCATTCGCCCGTAAGGCGCCATGGCCCCTGCAGCGCTGGAGGGTATGCAATCCCGCAACACTGTTACACATTCAAAGAAACACCCGGTACGTTACAAACAGAATTCTTTGAATATGAAGAACATCCTTTATAAGGAACTAACAATGTAAGGGAAGCGGCCAAACCTTCAGAATGTTTCCCGAAACGGCCGCAACTTTCTAAGTTACCCGGACAATCAGCGTCTGGGTAAGTTTTAAGTCATAAACGACCCCGTAGCGCCCTAACGCCGGGAGGGCCAAACGGGCGAAATTTTCGCCCACAAGGTCGCATCTTGACAAGTTAGTCTGAAAACGACACTCCACATGCTTTTCGACAAGTTTTTGTCGAGCTTTGTCGTCATTCGAAATAAGATACGGCCAAACAGAGGGAATTTTCGTCCAAAGAGTCACGACTTATCAAGTACCCCTTACGATACCAAAAACAAACCTGATTAATTTTTTAAAATTTTTGAAAACGTAAATTAATTTTTAACAGGGTCAATTTTAAAGAGGGAAAGCTGAAATTCAAGCTCGTCTGGGCTTTTTAGGCCATGAAGCTACAGTAATAATTTCAACATCTCTACTCGTTATTGAGTTATCGCACTGGCAGCCACACAGACAGGAGCAGCCAAATTGGATCTGTGGAGTAAACTTCTCGTTTTTCACAAATGGGTAGTTGTGAGTAAAATTTCCAAAGTCCTCTCCATTTTTTATTTAACAGCCTCCAGTGCCGCTTATCGAATTGAACGTATCTGTTCTCTGCGTGGAGACAGTCATACGGTTTATATAAAAGGAAATCAGCACCGAAACCAAGTCTCAGCAAAAACGCATGCAGAACGGATTTGAAAATTATCGGAGAGCTTTCCGATAGATTTTAGTTATGCCAAGCAAAGTGGAGGAATTTACATTATTTGCAAGTGTAAGAATTTTTTCGCTTACCTGCAGGTAAAAAGTGCGCTACCAGCTAGCTACTACCACCACTTTGCTATATGAACTGTGAACCTCTAAGAAAAAACACCATTGTCAGTGTGAGTAAAGACATAACAAAGTACACAGAAACCTACCACGTTCCTGATTATGTGTAAAATTAGCCAGATAACCAAAGTGCATGCAATAGTAGCGTGATACTGTATGTTTCATGAAAAGCAGACAACCAGGACAAGAAATCGGGATGGCAACCTAAGTTCACTTTTCCTAATACCAATGGCACTTTTTGTAAGATCTGCTAAAAAAAATGAATTTGTGAGCAAGAGTGACAATAACTATTAATCAGCTTTAGACTCGCACAAAATACAGGGTGAATTTTGTAACTTTGGCAAAAATCAAATAGTAGGTAGGGGCCCCATATACAAGTATTTTGAGCATAGAAACCCATGTCCGGAAATGTCCCGGTACGGAGATACGGCACTTTCAAATTTTGGTCTCTCGCGCCTGGTACGTAGGCAACCCGTTTGGATGCGCAGCGCAGGGGGACCGTCTGAGGATCGCGGGGTAGCGGGGCATGTTCGCAGGGTCGTGGGGGATGCACGGAGCGAGTCGCGGGGTGGCGGGGGATGTCCGTGGGATCGTGGGGGATGCGCGGTGCGAGCCGCGGGGTCGCGGGGAATGCGCAGGGGGAGGGTCGCGGGGGATGTTCTAAGGGCCGCGGGGGATGCGTGGTATGAGCCGCGGGGTCGTAAAGACGTCCTTGGGATCACGGGGGATGCGCGGAGGGGGTCGCGGGGGATCTAAGCGGTATCGCGGAGGGTGCGAGTTAGGAGGCCCACGGCCCGCCGCCGCCGCGCCCCTTCCACCCCTAAGCGCCGTGCGCAGCCGACTGCTGGTGCACCCCCCCCCCCCATCCACCACCACCACCCACACCCGGTACACGCGCGACGAACAGGCGGTCATCCAAGTTGGTTGCCTACCTACCAGGCGTGGGGTACCAAAGTTTAAAGTGCCGTCTCTCCTTACCGGAACATTTCCGGACATGGGTTTCTATGCTCAAAATACTTGTATATGGGGCCCATACCTACCATTTGATTTTTGCCAAAGTTACAAAATTCACCCTGTATAACAGTGTGCTTACAAGCACTATCTTAGTGAAATAGCATGTGATTTGCAAGGCCTCAAGTGTGTGACTGTAATCACGTGTTAAGCACATCCTTTGATTTTCGGTATTAACAAAATTGTGGAATTTAGTATTACGAAAAATGAACAAAGGGATCCCTTCCCCCAAATTCTAAAACACTGAAAAAAGGGTAAAACTAAAAAATGTTAAAATACTTCTTATAACAATGAAAACAAAATTAACAAATCAACAGGTTACGAACAGAACTACCGACTACATATATACTACACATATTACCTTTCACACCACACACTAAACTCTTATGAAGATTTTTATTCTTTGCTTACGAATTTTTCTGCACAAACTACGCTGATTCATCTTTTAACACGCTAATGAGAGCAAATTTCTTCATGTTCATAAGAATTTAGTGTGAACAAACCTTGCTACGTAACGTTACCAAACAGCCCCCGATGATGGTGCCGCGCAATGTACAGGATGGCCCGTTTTCGCCGTTGTCTGAGGTATCCAGCACAGCATGTAGGCGTGCGGGCAGATATCTCATACGTGCAATCAATACGTATACCTGCTAACGGACCCCTACTGCCTGAACCCCGCGGCGAAAACGACATCTTCGTTTTTAAGTAGCTTCGTCAGCTCCCATGTTAAATTTCCATAAGACTACTTGGAAACCATAAGACGTCATTTTTGCCGTGCCACTAGGTAGGCACGTTGGAGGTTCAGGCATAAAAGGAGAGAGGAAAGAAATGCAGCAGAGAGAGAGAGAGAGAGAGTGAGAGAGAGAGAGAGAGAGAGAGAGAGAGAGAGAGAGAGAGAGAGAGAGAGAGAGAGAGAGAGAGAGAGAGAGACACAACACGGAAAAAAATAGATAAGTTATTAGAACCTAATGTAAGCTACATTAGCTTACGTGTCGGCTGATACCGTGACAAGCAGCATTTTAGGCTACTGTAGCGAAAAGTTTGTTGTGGTAGTCACACATAAGCTCTGAGAGCTAATGCATCGCTGCAGGAGTTAATGTGACATCATCTCTAGCAACAAACGCCTTTGACAAATCCAGTTGGGCATTAGTTGTCATAGCTAATATTTGACTACGAAAGCTAACTTTTTGCTACGGTAGCTTATAAGTTGCTTGTCACGATATCAGCCTATGCGTAAGCTATGGTAACATTGATATTTTTTTCCGTGTACTATTATTATTATTATTATTATTATTAGTATTATTATTATTATTATTAGTATTATTAGTCTATTATTATTATTATTATTAGTATTATTATTATTTGTTCTTATGGCTGTTACACGGCAAAAAAAATTATGTAAGCTGTCATAGCTAAACTAAGATTTTAGTTGACACAGCTAAATATCAGCTGTCCTAGCTCGGTATATATGTTTTACCTCTTACAATGAAATTTTTGCTGTGACAGTTTACATATTTTTTTCCGAGTAAAGATTTAAATATATGTGTTAAAAAAAACATAGTAAAAAATCCAGATTGAAGTACGGAACTGACTACGGCGTTCAATACCTGCATTTGAAAAACTGAGTACCGAGGGCAAATGACGGTGACACCGACCCTATTTTTCGCGTAAGGATTGAGCAAGTACGGCGCTTCCGTACCGTGTTTTTCGTGTACGGTGGCCCCGTACTCGGCAGCTCATCTCAATATTTTGAAAATCACAGGTACGGTGCCTAACTACGGAATCGCCGGTAAAGAAATTAGCGGCGATTTCCGTAGTTTCACTGTAGTTATTTTTTACAGTGAAGTAGTCAGTCATCGGGTTAGTAACAGAAAATTTCCGGGTTCTAATCCCTACCACAGTCGGTAAGATGTAAAATACTCTGGAAACCATAGTGTGAGCAGTCCTAAACTTTCTGCTGCAGGACCAAAGTGTCCTACAGGTTTTGGTGTTAGGTACAGTGTGTTCTACACTCTTTGGTGAGAAGCAAAATGTGTGTGACACATACTTGTATCAGACTGCAGGGTTATTATATTCCCGTTTCGCCCTGTCTAAACCGTCTAAATGCACTGTTAAACCAAATTGTCTTGTGATGATAAATATTGCTACGAATATTTTGTCACAATAGCCGTGATGAAATAGTCGTCACATGTCATGCATTTCGTCTCTTGACATGCATCTTTCTCCACATGAAATGCAGCATTCGTCACACTGGGATGGACCATTTCTCATTTAACATTTATCTCACCCCACGTGACGAACCTTTGAGTATTACAATTTAGCACTGCCTTTGTCGTAATGTGACGACTTAAAATTTTACAGTGCAGTTTAGACGAAGGCTCCTGTTTCCACTGATGCCAGACTTTCAATCGGCGATCAAAGAAAAACAGACTCTTTCTTGTGCTTATACTTTTGACAGACTACAATACTACAATAAAGTTGCATGTCTTACTAGCGGTAATAAAGTTGAATGGAAGATTATTTTACTATTTATGACTATACACTGTAAATTCAAGTGTGTAACTAGTACACACTTGAGTTTTCAGTGTTTACAGGGCAAAGTAATACCCGTATTTCTGTCCACATTTATTAACCGAGACGACGATTCGCGTGAAATGACTTGGAATGAATACATTTATTAAATAATTTTCGTCTGAGGACGGCTCAGAGCACTCAAAACAGTGCAAAAAAAAGTAGATCTCACTAACCATGAGAGGTGCGTGCTTGTCAAGTCGACTGCTAGCAACTGTCAACGTGCAAGGCACACACTAGTAGGTGCCCGCACTGTAAAATTTATTTTGCGTTCTTTCACGAATCATTCGAGCAAATTTCTGTCACGGATTATTCGCAAGACTTTGGCAACCAATGATTCGTTATTTTTACGAATGCCTCGTTGGATTCAATTAACGAATGCACTCTAAAATTCTTACCAAGAAAATTCTTGTATTGCAAAGAATTCTGTGCAACCGTAATACAAAGCCAAATTTTCTTCGTAATACAAGGAAATTTATTGTATATTACGGTCGCACAGAATTCTTTGTATAGTACGAAAAATTTTTTTTGCAGAAGATTTATGCTATATTCAGTTAAGAAAATCGGGTTGACGCCTGGGTAGGCGCGCGCGGCGCGCTCGGTGCGGCCCCGCGCCGGCGGATTATGCACAAATCGGAACAAAATTAAAGATAAATGGGCACAAATTCGTCGACGTGTCATTCAGTACGGGGTGTTTCAGAGAGCACGTAACAGTATTGCGGGTCTGCCTATCCAAGGGCCAAGGCGCCTTACAGCTGAAGCGGGCAGGCCCCCAATTACAAGGGTCCCTGAAAAGATCCCAAAATTTGGGGCCGTCCCCAAATTAGAATGGGACCCCTCTGCCATGAAACTCGCATTCTGTTAAGTGTTCTCCAAAACACCAGGTACATGGACAATGGAGAACATCTTCACACACCATATGACGGCCAAGATCACCCAGAAAATCTGATCCTTGAATCAAGGACATTTTCCTCAATAAGATACAAGGAACTCTTTTTCCTTAACATGAGGTTAAATTTGTTAATATAAGTAATAATCTTTAAAACTGAGGAATAAAATATCCTTAAAACAACCATTTTTGACCCTGACACGAAGAAAATGCCTAGAAATTGGGGCTAATTTTTCCTTGTAATTTTTTCCCTTAAATCAACGCGTTTAGCCTTGTTTCAAGGATCACATTTTCTGGGTGTACACAAATGCACTGTAAATGCTGTGGTTACTTTCTATGCCAAAATTTCGGCATTCTTCTGCTCTGCAAATCTAATTGTTGTACTACATGACAGTTTAAACTGCATAACTCTAGTCTTGCAGTTAACACTGCAAAACTCTAGTCTTGCAGTTTAAACTGCAAAACTCGGCAGTCTTGCAGTTTGAACTGTCATGTATTACAGCAATCTTTGATATCTTTGAATGGCTAATTTTGGCCTTCTTCATGAAAAATGCCCAAGTTTGGCATTCAAAGATGCGAAAAATAATGGCATTCCGGAAGAATGCCGAAATTTTTGCATACAGAGTGCCTACAGCATTGCAGTGTGACAGCAAGTGAGCCTGATGCCCGAGCCGAACTGTGTTGAACGTACCTTTGAAGTTGAAGGCAAAGCACTCTTGGCAGCTTGGCGAATCGGTCAGCACGCAAAGCAGTGCTGTGCTGACAATTTGGGCATTGGTAAGAAATCTCCTCTTCGGCAAAATATTCTCTCATCGCATCTTCAAGGCTAGATACTTGTTTGCCTATTCCCAAGGTCAAGTCTTGAATGAGAGAATATTGAGAGTTGTGCCTGTCGCACGCTTGACACGCCACTTTAATAAAAAGAGAGAGCAAACCATTCATCAATTAGATTAAATATTGCAACAGCTCGGCGAGTTAGGGGTCATACCCATACTACGTGACCGATTACTCTGTACTTTTGCCTCCCCCTTTTCATGATCGCCGCCCCCTCCCCTCCACCAATTTTTTTTTTTTTTTTTTCCATAACCATTTTTCATGATTTACTATATTTGCGAAACAATGAATTTTTCGTTTAGTTTGGAATATAGAAATATTACGTGACTTCGCCTCCCTCCCCCCTCCCAATTTCCCGAACGTGACCAATCGTAGTTTTTCGACAACCTACCCCCTGCCCCCCAAACCAGTCACATAGTAAGTACAACCCCGTCAGTCTTCACAGCAAAAATTTTTCCGGGAAGTTCCCGGTTGAATCCGGACAGCAATTTTCCGGATGCTGTTTCTCGGCATATCCATACATGTTTTGGTACTTCCAGCATAATGCGGAAAATTTACTTTCCGGATTAAACCGGGAACTTCCCCGAAATTTTTTTGCTGTTTTAGCTTATAAAATATTACATCAACTTAAACCTCAAAGGAGAATGACAAGCATACCATCAGTTCTTATGTAGCCACCAAAGATTTGGCAAATGGGACTGGTTTGTTGGCTGTGAACATCAAGGCTGAAAAGGAATACAGGACCAATAAAAAATTCATATTCCAAAACGTCTCATTTCGATCGCCACTGTGAAAAATTTCATTGATGATTTACGATAAATTTTGTAAATTACGATGTTCAAAATATGTTGTAAATTCACGACGGACCTTTTTCGCTCGTGAATGAATTTCAAGCCGATTTGTTGTGCTTGTAATTTTACGATTAACAATTGTAATTTTACAACTCTACTTCGCGGAAATTTTCCCGTACACCTACGACTATTTTTCACAGTGACTACACAACTTGAACCACTGACTCACTTTTCTCCCATGCATCTCCCAAGAAACTCCTCATGCAGTTTCGCAAGTAGTAGCCTAAGGAACTCATGGCAGTCTTCTTGCTGTCCAATGTGGAATCGAGTGCATAGGCCTAAAAAAGAAAATGAATTTTAAAACAGGCAGGCCGGCCCTTCTGCCAAACATCACTGGCTACTCCGTTTGCCAGGGGGCGTGCCTGCTTCACTGTAAAAAAAATCACGGTCCCGCATACGGAAAAGTACCGTTAGTACTGAGTACGGTCACTCCGTACCCGACTTCCGATCCCTATCCCTCATAAGAGCCCCTGTTAATTAAACTGGGGGTACGGTATATGTACGGAAATTTTTACCGCTAATTTTAATCCGGAACTCTCCGTTTCTGGTACGGTGTCTGTAACTGCTTTCCGTACCTTCTTTACCACGACCTATAAGGTACGGAACGAGTTACGGAAAAAATACCGCACTTGATCGAGAAAACCACTATTTTCAGGAGGTACGGTCTCCGTAGCAAGCTCCGTACCACGGGCTGTTTTTTACCGTGTTGGCCTACCAGATGTCCGATTGAAAGTCTCCAAGTAGTGCTTTTAAATGATCGGGCCTTCGGCCCGTAGGGGCATGCTTCCCAGAAACAGTAAAAGTTTGTAACGGTAAACCACCCTTCTGCTTTGGAAACGCGCCGCGAGTGCTCAAACGGTTACTAATTCGGTACAACGGACAAAATTTCGGCGCATGGCGTCGCAACACTGGAAAAACAAAGGTAGGACAAAACACCCTTTTAGGGGTGCTACTCGTAATAGTGCATTATTCAAACAGCACCCCTACAGAGGCACTAATTTGACCGATAGATGCTATATTTTAGTGCCTTTGGACACTATCGTACCTTTCTAATGGCACTAGAGAATAGCACCTTTCAAAGGCATTAGGTTGCACCTTTGTTTTTCCAGTGAAAATGAGGCATAACCCGTGACAGGACACCCAACATGGTGGTGTCGAATAATTGGGTCGTCGATGTGGCTGTAGCTGTAGGAGATGGAGCAAAACGGACGAAATTTAGGTCCTAACTCGTCGGGATACACCTTAAACAACCATATAAATCTATTAATTTTTTTTTTTTTTAATTTTTTTTTTTTTAAATATTCCACTAACGTTATAATTCCTTTCAGTGCCTATATGAGAGTCGGCAGGATTTGTTTCAGGAAAGACCCTAACGATCTCCAAAAAATTTCAACTCCGAGTCAACAAGTGCAACTGACAGACTCACAGACGCAAGGTCGCTCACTGAAAATTAGTTGGCGTCTTTAGACACCAAGATACTGGCATCCACAGACACCAAAATATTGGCGTCCAAAGACGCCCAAAATCTGGCGTTAAAAGACGCCAAATGCGTAAAGGACGCCAAATGCGTAAAGGACGCCAAATTTCGGCGTTCAAAGACGCCCAAATTTGGTGTTATTTGAGAGAACGACAATATTTGACTTCTTTGGACACAAAAATTTGGCGTGAAAAGACGCCACTCACTTTACAGTGCTTACATAAGCCCACTGCGAAGCTTTTTCAAAGCAGCAGGGTGGGCTGAAAAACGAGCTAAAACCAACAATACGAACAAATTCTTTGCAACGCTGCAAAGAATTTAGCTTGTAAGCATTTTCAGTGCTGGAAAGGTGGAGTAAAAAGAATTGAACATACTGCTTATTATATCGGTGATGGAGGAAGGTGTTATAACCGTCTTGGCTCCTTCCCTGGTTGACAAATAAGTGTCTGCAAGTGAGCAGGTGAAGCATTCCTCGGGTTTAGAATCTTCACATAAACTGCAAAAAGAAAAATTGTGTACAAAAAAGAAATGCGTGTGTACAAGAGAAGGAAATAAGGCACGGAAACTAATATCGAAATATCAGCGTGCATATTTTCGCACCGACAATAACTTACCTTTGAAGACTGGGAATGTCTTTGCACACTACTCGGTGATCGTTCTCAGACTCTGTCAGCAGCCAGGAGGTGAACGTGGGTGAATGAAATAACGCCTGGAATATTAGTACAACCTTACTTCGTGACGGGCTCGTTGTGGACAATTAAGAGCAAGCGTACACACTAAACCCTTGTGCATTTTTTGTGCATATTTATGCAGGATGCTGTGGAACCATAGTTCTACACATCACTCCGTGATTGTGCACTTGCATGTGAATGAAAGTTTAGTGGGTATTAGGCAGGCGCGGATAAAGGTCCTGTAGACAGGAAGGGATGATGACAGTAAAGGCAGTTCTTTTACTGACATCTGATGACTTGACGCTTTTTGCATCGTCTCCTAAAAAAAGGCAAGTCAACTTGGCTCCTTTTGCCAACCCTCCAATGACTTAACTCTAACTTCCCTACGTAAGTAAAAAGAGTCAAGTCGATTTGTCGCGGTATGTCAGTGATGGTAAAAAGAGTCAAATCCTATATCTCAGCGAAGGAGCGTGATATTGAAACACTTCAAAATACTAGTTATATCCATGTTAGAAGCATCATAAAATTTTTGAAACGTTACGTGCACACTAAACCCTTATCCATTTTGTTGTGCAGAAACATGTAGAATTTTAAGCAACCATAATTATGCACAATTTTGTGCATAACTATGCACAAATTGTACATAGTTATGCATGAAATTGTGCATACTCTTATGGTTGCTTAAAATCCTGCACCCAAAAAATTGTGTTCTTGATTCAAGAACATTGCCTTAAAGTTTTTAGAACACGGTTCTTAATTTAAGAAATTTAACTCAGTTTAATGACAAAATGCGCTTATTTTAAGCAAAATGTTCCTAAAACTTTAAGAACACTGCAAAATTAAGAACATAGCTTTCTGGGTGTGCATGTTTATGCACAATAAAATGCATAAGGATTTAGTGTGTGCAAACAGGTTTTTACGTTTCCTGAAAACCTTGGTTTGTCGACTTGACCCCTTTTTCCGCTTCACAACAGACTTGTGAACAATTTGACTGTGTTTTTCAAATAATTCTTAACAAAACTTATACGACAAACCGGCATGTCTTATCTTTCATTAGGTAAAGACAAAAGAACTCCGGAAAACGAAGCGTGTACATTGTACAAGTGTTTATTGCACACACTTAATTTTTATTACGGAGACCTCTAGCTGACTGGCTTCGTATGAAATCCATACAATTTAGCGCCTTTCCAAATGCACTAAGATTTAGTGCTCCAGGCAAGGCGCTAGACTTAGCCTTTGATTTTAGCCACTGTGAAAAATAGTCGTAGGTTTACGGAAAATTTTCCCGTGAATTGCAGTTGTAAAAGTACAATTGCAACCATGAGAGAAGGGCGTCCATCACTCATGTTGCAGCTCGTACAATTACAAGCACTTCATATCGGCTTGAAATTCATTCACGGGCAAATTTACAGTATATTTCGTCAATCGTAATTTACAAAATTTGTTGTAAATCTACAAAGATGTTTTTCACAGTGAGCGCCCCAGGAAAGGCGTTGTTTAGAGCCTGTATTTCTAGTGTACTAGGAAACGTACACACTATTTACTGCAGCCTTGCAAGTATGCAGTAAATAATGAATACTTGCAAACACTTGGTTTTCCAGAGTTCCATTTTGTGTGGGTTTGAATCGAGCTTCAAGTTGAAACAAAGATTAATCAATGGAAGCATAAAGAGAGTATTACCTGTAGAGTTGCATTTAAATAGCACGTATTGCCTACGTTCCTCATCCCCGTTTTCGACTCTGTTGACCTTGGCCGAAGCGAGGGAAGCACACATAGCACGTGCGTCGGTTGTGGCATCTCTGAAAGTGAAAAGAAACACAATCATAGAACACGGAGACAACAATTTCGTTGCACCAACTAAAATATTAGACAATTTCTGCACTGTGAGAAATGTTTGTCAGTTACGGGAAAATTTTCCATGAGAAACGTCCTAAAGTTACGGTTTTAAATTGACAAAATTACAAAAGGACACTCTTGGTATCGACTTCTGATTCCTCAACAAGCACAAAAAGGCTTTCGTAAGTTTACGATTTCGATCGTAATGTTACATTTCCGTTCGTAAATCACAAATTACGAAAAAAGCTGTAAGTTTACAAAGATATTTTTAGCAGTGAAGACTACAAATAAAAGTTGGTACGGATGAAATAAACATAGTTGCGAGAACCTAAAATCCTTTGGAAAGGCACTAAGTTTTAGTGCCTTTAGAGAGGCACTACACATTGGTGCCTTTCCAAAGGCACTAAGTTTTGTTAGTGCCTTTTAAAGGTAGGACTTAGCGCCTTTGTTTTTCCAGTGTATACATGCTGCACTGTCAATTACTGTGACGTCACATTCAATTTCGTGTGAAAACTGTCACATTCTTTTAGATATTATTGTCACATTCTTTTGGGTGTGCCTGTAAAATTCAGCCCGCATAGTCCGACAGATTCACGTTAAAACGACTGTGACATCACATCCTGAACAATGTGACTGTTTTCACATTAAAAAGAATGTGACGTCACCGGAATTGAATAACAGTGTATAGTTAGATTCAAATGTGAAAAACCTAAACACTTGCCCATCTGTAAAAAATATCTTTGTAAATTGACGACGAAATCGTAAATTTATGAGTTCACAAGTCGATACAAAGTATCCTTAAAAGATTGTAATTTTACAATTTAATATCGTAACTTAATGACATTTCTCATGGAAAATTTTCCCGTAACTTTTACAAACATTTATTCTCACAGTGTCCTGTCAAGCTGCGATAAACGTCAAATGGTGTGAACTTGTTACACTTGGAGAAACGTTTAATCAACTGCACACCATGTATGCAGTTTTTTGAAGTATCCTTTTGTTACTAGGAGATGCACAAGTGTGCACTTTTCTGCACACATTAAACCTTCATGCATTTTTTTGTGCAAGGTGATGCAGGATTACGTGCAACCATAGTTATGCACATCGCTCCGTACATAACTACACTGGAAATCCAAGTGTACACGCTAATTTTTCATGAACTTCTGTGTGCATGCTGCTGTTACGCATAATTTCAATGCATAACTATGCATAATTTTGTTAGTACTTATGAACAATTTGACTCATTTGTTTGTAATTATGAACAAAATTTATACGTAAGAAGAGCATGCACGTAGAAGTGCATAACTATGAATGATTCAGTTAAAAAAAAATTCATAAGAATTTAGCGTGTACGGATGTCGCTCACTTGTAGATGAGCAAATAAATTCACTCATTTGTAGGTGAGCAAATGACTATTCGCTCACTTGTTAGTGAGCGAATGACTATTCACCAAATGCTCATTTGCTCACCTTCAAGTGAGTGAACTTTTTCGCTCATCTACAACTGAGCGACATTCGTACACTTGGATTTCCAGTGTATGCACGAAATTGTGCATTGATGTGCACAAATGTACATAAACATAGTTATGCATAAATTTTTAGCGTAACAATGGCTGCACGTATTCCTGCAGCCCTTATTTTTTTTTTTGTCTGTAATACAATTATATCTGGATCTGAAGGGTATGGAGAAATATTCGACTATTCACCATACCTTACGGATCCAGGTGCGTTTGTATTACATCCAAAATTGTCTATAATACGGACCGTTTTCATCCGTACTACAGTTAATTTGTCCGTGCGTTACGTTTACACAAAATTTTCCGTAACTGACGGCTTGTACATCCGTAAGCAAATGAGTGTGTAAGAAGAAAATTGAGATTGCAGTGAGTGTGCACTGAACAATGCTATATACACACTAAACCCTTATGCACTTTGTTGTGCATAAGCCTTGCAGGATTTTACGCAACCATAACTATGCACAATTTTTTGTGCATAACTATGCTTAACTCTGTCCCTTATGCACAAATTTGTGCATAATTATGTACAATGTGTGCATAGTTATGCATAAAAATTTGTGCATAACTATGGTTGTATAAAATCGTGCATAACGATGCCAAAATCATGCATAAGGGTTTAGTGTGTAGATAGAAAAACAGGTTTTGTACCATGAAGTATATATAATTAATTAAAAACTTACGTGCAGGTCTAGAATCAGCTGGAGGAGGAGGAGGCCGAGCTGAGGGAGGCCGAGCTGGAGGAGGAGGAGGCCGAGCTAAAGGAGGAGGCCGAACTGGAGCAGGCCGAGCTGGAGCAGGAGCAGGCCGAGCTGGAGCAGGAGGAGGCTGAGCTGGAGCAGGAGCAGGCCGAGCTCGAGCAGGAGGAGGCCGAGCTGAAGCAGGAGGAGGCCGAGCTGGAGCAGGAGCAGGCCGAGCTGGAGCAGGAGCAGGCCGAGCTGGAGCAGGAGCAGGCCGAGCTGGAGCAGGAGCAGGCCGAGCAGGAGCAGGAGGAGGCTGAGCTGGAGCAGGAGCAGGCCGAGCTCGAGCAGGAGGAGGCCGAGCTGAAGGAGGCCCAGCTGGAGCAGGAGGAGGCCGAGCTGAAGGAGGCCGAGCTGAAGGAGGCCCAGCTGGAGCAGGAGGAGGCCGAGCTGAAGGAGGCCCAGCTGGAGCAGGAGGAGGCCGAGCTGAAGGAGGCCCAGCTGGAGGAGGAGGAGGCCGAGCTGAAGGAGGCCCAGCTGGAGCAGGAGGAGGCCGAGCTGAAGGAGGCCGAGCTGAAGGAGGCCGAGCTGAAGGAGGCCCAGCTGGAGCAGGAGGCCGAGCTGAAGGAGGCCGAGCTGAAGGAGGCCCAGCTGGAGCAGGAGGAGGCCGAGCTGAAGGAGGCCGAGCTGAAGGAGGCCGAGCTGAAGGAGGCCCAGCTGGAGCAGGAGGAGGCCGAGCTGGAGGAGGCCGAGCTGAAGGAGGCCCAGCTGGCTTCAGAGGTGGCGTGTTTCCTTTTCACAAAGAAAGAGCAAACTCTGTGATTCCGACTTAAAACATAATGTTATCTAATTTCGGTCACAACCATCTATTTTCTGGGCAAACGCCGTGCTTGAAAAGGACGGGGAGGGCAGCCTTCGCCGTAAAGGAAGTGCGCGAGTATTCTACGAGTACTTGCAGGTAGTTTCTACGAGTATACCGAGTAGAGGCTAGAGTAGGCCCGCGAACGCACGAGGTGGTCAGAGTACACACTACCGGGTTATGTATTTTTCGTAAGTACACAGTAAACCATACATAACTATACACGAAATTGTGCATTCATATGCACGAATGTACGAATGTTCGTACTATAACAGCACAGGCATTCTTCATATTATGCAGTCGAGATGCATAATATGAAGAGTTGCGTTCATATTATGAACACTGCTGATAAGTAATATTTTAAGAGTCTAGCTTCGTACAAAAAAAAGGACATAAACCGGGAGTGTGTACACACTAAACCCTTACGCTCGATTTTGTCATTATTACACTGTTAAAATCTTATGAACGTCTACATTTCTTTTGAATCTTTTCATCACATTTCAAAGAATTGTTGTGCTGTCATAATACAAACAACAATCGTTCGTATCACGAATCTTTTTGTTTGTGATACGAAAGATTTTAACGTATTACGAACGATTTTGGGATCAGTATTTTACAAAGCAGCTAGTGTTACCTTCAATATACTTTTCCCAAAAGCCGTTTATAACACGTCAGAAAACCTACGTATTACATACAAAAAGATTCGTGATACGAACGAATTTGGTTTGAATTATGACAGCACAACAATTCTCTGCAATACAAAGACACGAAGAACAGATTCATAATATGAATGTCAACGTTTGCGCTGCAAACGGTGTTTGTTCGTAAGATTTTTAGAGTGCATTCACGATTTAATGCAACCATACACTAAACCCTTATGCACGATTTTTGCATTGTCATGCACAAAATTTTATGCATAATTATGCACACTTTGTACAAAATTATGCACAAATTTGTGCATAAGGGACAAAGTTAAGCATAGTTATGCAGAAAAATGTGCATAGTTATGGTTGCTTAAAATCCTGCAAGGCTATGCACAAAAAAAGTGCATAAGAGTTTAGTGTGTAGTAATGCACAAAATTTTACTCAGAACTATGTAAAACTTGTACGTAGCGATGGACAATTTCGTGCATTAGAAACAGAATAAGGCATAGTTATGCACGAAAACTTGACCGCACTATGCGTGCATAAAATCCTGCAATTCTTATGCACAACGTAGTTCATAAGGGTGTACACACTAAATTCTGATGAACGTTTTTTTTACACGATCATACATAGTTATGCACTTCTACCTGCATCCTGTTCTTTCGTATACATTTTCTTCATAATTAAAAACAAATGACTCAACTTGTTCATAATTACTAACAAAATTGTGCATAGTTATGCATTGAAATTATGCGCAACCACTCTGTTAAAAATACCGTAGGGCGTTACGGTATGCCTATGGTCCGTGCCGTAATTTTCGTGCACGGTCTTACGGCGCGGCCTGTACTTCGTTGCGGATGGAGTGTGCTCCATTGAACTTCCCCAACTCCCCCAGGCTTCGAAGCATACCGTAAGATTCAGACCGTAGTCAAAAATTACGGTCCAGGACCAGGTAACAAATTTACGGCGCGTGCCGTAGGCATTTACCGTGGTATATTTCAACAGTGACAGTAGCATGCGCACAAAAGTTCATAAAAATTTAGCGTGTTGTGTGTAGGGGCCAGTAGTATCACTTGTGAGCAAAAAGTAATTGTAGGGACCCTCAACCTTACCATAAACAATAAAAAATAAAATAAAAAAAGGCCAGTCACGAACTATACTTAGTCAGTACTCACCATTGCCTGTCTTGGTGGACGCCATACTAGAGGGTAGGTCTAAGCGTGCTCTTTTTTTCGGGACGCAGTAAGAATGATCATCCACAGGATTGTAACCAGTATCCGAATCCAATGAGAAACCTGTTTGGGTCAAAAATAACACTCCGTTAAATTTACTCTCTCTCTCTCTCTCTCTCTCTCTCTCTCTCTCTCTCTCTCTCTCTCTCTCTCTCTCTCTCTCACTCACTCACTCACACACACATCAATACAGAGCAGCCACTGTTGCCAGAAAAGAAGGCAGTAAGTAACTTAAGTTCGTGGCAAAAATGAACAGAGAGTACGAAAGACAACACTATTAATAAGATTCTTTTACTTACATATGCGTACCATAAAAAAAGGGACAAAAACTCGACCACTATATAAAAAAAAAGTAAAAATAAACACAACCACAAAGACAATCACATAAATAAAAACAAAATAAATACCAAAAATAAAAATAATAGAAACTGAAAATCTGAATACGTAACGCACACTTACCACATACCTACCCCACATCTGCTATAAAACCATATTCTCCAATTCCCAGGCATGCGATGGACAATAGGAAGCTGAGATACACATCATTTGCCTAGTCTACTACACAAGTGAGAGACACTTGGGCATCAGCAATAAGGTAGTATCTCAGCTATCCCATCAATGTATGACTTTACTTTTGAATGAAGTTACACTCTCATTTCCTTACGGATGTGCTATCCGTATCTTACAGTGAATTTCTTTCAATCGTAACATGAAATCGTCCGTAATATGGACAATTTTATCCGTATTATAAACTCGGCTAAACTTGAGGGTTACGGAGAAATGAATGTTTTTGTCCATACCAAATGGATGGATGCATATTTGTCATACGGATGAAATCATCAATACTACGGATCATTTAATCCGTATTACGGAGGATTTGTGATCCATATTACGCTAGCACAAAATTCTCCGTAAGCGAGTCCGTAAGGATATGAGAGTGTATGATGATGATTGACTATAGATCACTTCGAAGATGAAAGCTACACTCCCACTGGCACATAAAAACATAAAATCTAGCTATACACTGCAAATGCAAGAGTAAGATGTCTCATCTAAGAGGAGCGAGAATTTTTCCACTTGCCCCATTTGAGTGAGGGTTCAGGAACTTCGCTCTTATTGAGAAAGAATCTATAACATCGCTCACATTAAGTGATCAAAGTTATATAAATCCTAACTCAAAGAAGGTGAGGATTTCCAATCCCCGCTTAAATATGTTTAAAACAAATATTGCTTTAATTGAACGAGAAAACCAAACCTCGCTCTCCTGAGGGCGAGATCTCTCTCTCTCTGGTATTTACAGTGTATACAGCAATTAAGCGGACGAGAGGGAGGACGCAAGGGCGCGGTCCGAAGCGCCGATGGGGCGTGGTGGGGGATGCGGCTAAGCCCGCGGGAGTCTTTCGAGGGACTAGTTAGGGCTACTGGTCCCACCGAAAACTGAGCCGAATTCCCCACAATTCCCAAACACCCTATCGGCGCTCCGGGTCGCGCCCTTGTGCTCTCGTCTCTTAATTGTATTTAGGTTCTAACTACATACTAAACACCGAAAACTAATGAATGAAGTTTTCCCAACAATCAAGGGAGAGGGGGTGGGGGTGGGGGTGGGGTAAAGTTAGAAAAACTTGAGTCCTTCAATGGTTTGACTCTAACAAAAAAATGTTGCCGTGGCCTTTCGTTTACATGTAGGTGTTTTCTGATGCAGAATTTTTTTCTGATTCTATTTCTGCCATACACTGGGAAAACAAATGTCTAGTTCTGCACACTAATTGGTGTTTAGCTTCAAATGTGCAAAAACTAAACACTTGCTGGTGATCTAAACGTTAACTGGTGTGCACTCTCTTCACACTTGTGAAAACGTTTATTCAACTACACACCATGTGCCGTGCAGTTTCTGGAAGTATCCCAGTATGCCTAGGGGGCCTAGGGTATGTGTCCAAGTGTGCACTTATGCACTAAATTGTGCAAAGCTATTGTAAAGTTATACATAGTTATGCATACAATTTTAAGCATAACTACACGCTAACTGGAAATGTACTTTTTTGTACATATCAAATGTAACTAGATAAACATGCATATTTATGAAAAAAATCGTGCTTTATTATGAATAATATTTTACATAAATTTGCTTATTATTGTACATTTTTCTCGATGTATAAAATTGTACATATCAATGTGTGATATTTTACATAATTACGCACGATTTTGTTCATAAATATGCATGTTTATCTAGTTACATTTGATATGTACAAAAAAGTACATTTCCAGTTAGCGTGTATGGTTGCAAAAAATTGTGCATTATAATGACAAAATCGTGCATTAGGGTTTAGTGTGAAGTGTAGCAAAGTGCTGCAGTAATAAGTGTGATACCCGGTGTGCCCTAGAGTAAACAGTGCGACACCCATTGTGCCCTACAGTTATAAGTGTGGGACAACAATGTCTGATTTTTTGAGGAAAGGAAGAAAATTTCGAAAATTTCCTAGCATGTGAGGAAAACTCTTCAGATTTTGAGGACATCTCCTTAAAAATGAGGAAGTTCGCTATTTTTTTTAAAAAAAGAGACTTCTTTAAAATCGGAGGACTTCCCTCAAATTAGGAGAGTTTCTCAAAGTCCTCCCCCCCCCCCCCCCCCCCACACACACACACACACAAATAATCAGACTTTGATTTTACCGTGAACATGCAACTGTAGGACACTATAGGTCTCACATGGCTTACTCTACGACACATCGGGCTTCACATGATTTACTGTAGGACCATTATTCCTACGCTTTTTTAAAGCAGTACTGAACTACACTTGAGTTTGCAGAGTACTAGTATCATAGCTATCCCATCGATGCAAAAGTCTACTTTTAAATGAAGTTACTAAGATGATGATTGACCACTGTATCACTTCCAAGATGAAATCTAAAGTTCCACTGGGCCATAAACACATACAATCTAGCTACATACAACAATGAGGCGGCCAGAGGGGGGACGCAAGGGGGCGGCCCAGAGCACCGATGGGGTGTGGTGAGGGATGCGGCTAAACCCTCGGGGGTCTACGGAAGGACCAGTTAATAAGTGCACAGTCACTCTAAATGGAAAGGAACAATTTTGATACTTAAACCCTACACACTAAACCCTTATGCATGATTTTTGCATCGTTATGCAGGATTTTATACAACCATAGTTATGCACCAATTTTAATGCATAACTATGCACACATTGTACATAATTATGCACAAATTTGTGCATAAGAAACAGAGTTATGCATAGTTATGCGCAAAAAATTGTGCATAGTTATGGTTGCGTAAAATCCTGCAAGGCTTATGCACAAAAAAGTGCATAAGGATTTAGTGTGTAGTAGCGCCGAACACGTGTAATGCGCTTCCGCGCACGGGAAAAACTGCGTCTTGGTTTTCAAGACGCCACGGGATTCTTATGGAGAAAATCCATTGCAGCATCTTGGTTTTTCCAAAACGTCTTGAAAAACAAGACGTCATTTTTACCGTGCGTAGAAATGCACACTAACTGGAAATGTATTTTATCGTACATATCACATGTAACTAGATAGACATGCAGATTTATGAACAAATCGTGCTTCATTATGAATGATAATTTACATAAATCTAATTATTATTGTGCATGTAAAAATTCCGTAGATCTATGAGTATTCAAAATAATTATGAACAATTTTGTTCATAAATCTGATTGTTTATCTGGTCGCATATTACATGCACGAAAAAGCACATTTCCGGTTAGCGTATGGGCACTAAAGGTGACGCATTCTGGGCGCAATGATTACCACAGGTTTATTGAATGTGCATCCATCTAACATTACAGAAATTTTATGCACCTGTAATGCGTCACTTTTAGTGCGCATTGAATCCGCATAGCGCATTTATTGAGAATTTGGCGCTACCAGGAAGCGGGAGCGTTTTCGTGCACATCCAGGCCGGATAAAAATTTGCACCAAAAACAGGACGAAATGTCCGAAGTTTTACACAATTTGATTTGTAAGACAAACACATTTATGTCGGGTCTAGGTGCGCACAGAAACGTCCCCGATTAAGGAACAAAATTTTTCTTTCCCATTCATAGCTCATTTGTCCGATCTGCTCTGCACACACTCCCGCCCAATGCACTAAAATGCGAAGTTAATGCGGCAACACTGTAAATCCAACAGTGAGCAATGCACGCTGTACATAAAGTGTACATGGAATTCACACTGTATATAAAGTGTACAGCGTATGCTGAGCATGGCTATGCATATTTCATATACAGTTAGCATGCCCATACACACGTCACATACAGTGAGCATGTCATACACACTTTATGTACAGCGCGCATTGCTCACTGTTGGATTTTTTAGTTAATGTGCATTAAAAATGCACATTTATGACGCATTATATGTGCGTTACGCCGTGATGCAGATGCTGATTAAATGCGTCAAAAATGTGTTACCTTTTATTTGCATTTAATGCACCTTGATGCACACTAAATCGTCATGCATTTTGCTGTGCATAAACATGCAGTATTTTAAACAACCATAAGAGTATGCACACAAATGCATGAATAATGCATGAATAATTATGGTTGTTAAAAATCAAGCATGTTTATGCACAATAAAATGCATAAGGGTTTAGTGTGTGTGCATTGGCGGTTATTGGGGCGTATTATGTACTTTTTGGTACGTTGCTGTTAACGTCTATAAACTTACGTTGCCTGCGCACAGTATATCGTAAAGCATAAAGTACGTAAAATTTGTCTCTAGCTACACAAAATAATATGAGGCTTAACTATGTCCTACACTCTCATTTGCTTACGGATGTGCTAATCGTAAGTTACAGTAAATTTTGTGCAAGCATAAGGTATTGACAAAATCACGGATGGAAACTGTCCGTATTACAGGGAACATGTCTCAGAACATAACGTATGGAGAAAAAGCGAATTTTTTCCCTAACTTATGGATTGGCTTGTGCTTGTATTACAGCCAAATCCCCTTTAATACGGACAGTTTTCATCTGTATTGCGGTGGATCCGTCCATGCCGTACGCTTGAACAAATTTCACGGTAACGTAGTTTGCACATCCGTAAGCAAATGAGAGAGTAACTTGTGCACAAGCATTGTATGTTTATAGATGTAGGTACACCCTAAAAAGCTTACGGTGATTTTCAGTGTGAGCTGCGGTGAACCCCTCAACACCGTAGCTTACGGTGAGTTTTCACGGTAAGCTACGGTGATGCGCCCTGATAGTGACATTCACTGTAGCTTACGGTGAAAGTTCATCGTAAGCTACAGTACTACAGAGCTCACCGTGCTCTAGAATCCCAAGTATGTGCATGAAATTCTCCACTGATAAAACTAAAGCGTAGGACAACGCATACAACTTCGCCTTAGTTTTACAAGTGTCCATTTGGGGTCAACCTCAAAGCACACTCTAAAATAGAGAACTTGCCAGGCACACTTTAAAAAATAGTGTACTTGCCAGGTACTCTCCATAAATTAAAGCATGCCAGCGAGCGGCATGCACTAAGTGCACACTCTTAAAATATTACTAACCAGCAGTGTTCATAATACGAACGCCACTCTTCATATTATGGATCTGTCCTTCATAATATGAAGAATACCTGTGCTGTAATAGTACGAACGAGCTTCGTATTATGAATCTATTCCTTCGTAATATGAAGACTTCCGTTCATACTATGAACGATTTATGTGTCAGTAACGACCAGCAGACTTTTTGTAAGTTTCTAACTCCCAAATCGTTCATACTATGAAAGAAAACATTCGTGTTACGAAGGAAGGGCTTAATAATACAAACAAATTCTTATGAATTTTTTTATACGCAGCTACAGATTTATGTAAACATGCTGTTTTTATGAATAATTTAATGCAGATCTATGAACAGAATTGTTCATAGTAGGCTTATTTTGTTTATATTTGGGTACAAAATTATTCCTGTATACAGCATGTTTACAGAAATCGGTAGCTGCGTATAAAAAAAGTTTATAAGAATTTAGTGTGTGGCAAGCACACTCTATTTTAGAGTGTGCATTGTGGTTGACTCCAAATGGAGCATGCCATGCATACACTTAGGTTTCTAGAGTAGCTTACGGTGAAAATTGCCGGAAAGCTTGCATTAGTATACACAACAATGAAATTAAAAAAAACATACCCCGGGAGTGTACACTCTCATTTCCTTACGGGTGCACTTACCGTTAGTTACGAAGAATTTTGTGCAATGTTTGCAATATGGACGAGATAGTCCAAACCGTGGACGGCTTTATCCGTATTACATATAATTTGTGAACCGATATTACGATTGCACAAAGTTCTCCGTTACTTGTAGGTTGCAAACCCGTAAGAAAATAAGTGTGCGTAACCAGATATTTAAAGATTAACATACCAGAGCTGCACTGCTGGACAGATCCTGCCGCCTCAGGAACGTCTGTCCAGCCTACGTCGTCTGGGTCGTCTGGGTCGTCTGGATCGTCTGGGTTGTCTGGGTCGTAGTCTTCTACGGTTTGAGTAAGAACAACCTCCAGCCGTTGTCTGCGTATAGTAGGGGCTGCGACTCTCACCTTCTTCGCTGCTTCTTTTAGAGCCTTGTTTGTCGCTTTACATACATTGTTTAACAAGGCCTGGGCCAAATAATTTAATAAAATAGGTTCCAATAAGTTAAAATGGTTGGGACACAACCAGTTAAAAGAAGTACGCTGTTTAAAAAGAGCTATGGACAGCTCTAGGACATTGTCCTTAAATAAATAATCAGATAAAAAAGAACTATCATTAAAAACTTTCAAACAAGATAAAAAACTTTGCACAAATGCTGGAGAAGAGTAAGATGAATAACTTAAACTAGAAGATAAAATATGATCAACAGAAACAGTATCAGAAAACAAAGCAGTGTGACAAAGCCTACAGGAATGGTTAAAGTTCTTATGTTTAACAATTTTCGAGAGAATAAAATTGCACATGACTGTAGGGCCTTGACGGGTAGACTTGTCATAAAATTTTTGTAAATGGTTAAAATAGTTAGCCCTGCCTCTAACCAATTTACAACTAACTGCAGGAACGTGCAATGTGGGACATAAAGGCACTTTTTCTGAACTTATTTTTAAAAACCTAGAGCTATCTTCACTGCAATTAGAATTGTGAACATTTCCTCGGCGTGATGGACTACTGATTAAACATGACTTAAAAGCACTCTTGAACTGTCTTGTTGTAGGATTTCGGTTGGATCCATTACTTTGCCGAATGATACTGAAAAAGTTTTCTATAGGGTCTGAATTTAGTCTTCTTAAATTTAGTTCTGAAAAGCCAATATTTTGCAAAAAGTGCCACAGTAATTTGAAAATCTTGATGTTTTGGATCCAACCAGAAAGGCAGGGAGGACGACTTTTCTTGCCAATCTTCTTTCCTGAAAGTGGGACATAGTACCAGGTTTCAATGTCAGCGATTGCTTGATTCCATAGCAAATGGTGAAGAGAATCTTCGGTAACAAGGCTGCGATGAATCTTCTTTTTGTCTTTACGACCTGCACCATTACATATATCAAAATATAAATCAACATTATTAATAAACTTAGCTGTAGGAGCACACTCTGATAAAACTCTACCCTCACTAGCTTTGATCACAGAACATATACCAGAAGCAACTGAATGGCTTAAAACTTGTACAGCAGTTTTAACACGCATTTTTACCTTCCCTTCAGGATAAATATGATCGTTACTTAACCCAGTTTTATTACCATAGCTTAAAACATCCATATCATAAAATTTAACAATATCCTCCCACTTGGCAGTTAATTTTGCAGAGGTTGGCCCAAACTTGAGGTGAGAATTTAATAAATTATTTCGAATATTTTTAAAAATGTGAGGCATGTCCCAAATGTGGTATATTTTTTGACCACCAACTAAATAAAACAGTTTGTCCTCTTTGTCCTTGTCCTGCGAAGCAAGGGCTCGGAGAATGTTGATGGCAC
Organism: Frankliniella intonsa; assembly: GCA_033675135.1. Classification (NCBI taxonomy): domain Eukaryota; kingdom Metazoa; phylum Arthropoda; class Insecta; order Thysanoptera; family Thripidae; genus Frankliniella; species Frankliniella intonsa. The sequence continues at coordinate 9,720,784 of CM066257.1, forward strand.
CTCGATTCGTTGCACCCTGGTCCGACACGGTGGCGACAACGTTCAGACCGATGCTCTGAAGCATCTTGATGGCGTCCTGTATCAAATCAACTAAAACATCAGTGGGGGTTGTATTTTTGACTAGAAAAAAACCAAAGGGAACTTTAACATCACGAGATAAAAACCTTAACATAAAAACTAAGGCATGAGAAGCAATGGCAGAAGTACGACCTAAATGACCAAAGTCCTCAAAACCCTCAACAAGGCCAGTGGCACTATCTAAAAAGAGACCCTTCATACAAGACATCTCATCAAATATCACAGAACAACACTTATCTCTAAGATTAAAATTATCAACTTTGGACTTAAAACTAGATAACAAATTAACATTAAAACCAGTTTCAACAATACATTCTTTAAGAGCTTTAGTGAGCGTACTCTCACATGGCAAAGTAAAAAATAGGCGCAGCCACCGGTAGACTTTTGGTGACCGCTTAAAAATGTTTAAACAGAAAGCCTTGTCCTCCTTAAACCACGATCTACCTTTCGGTTTCTTTTTAAAATTTCTCATTTCCATGTCTAAAATTTGTTTGGAACCATCTGAAATGAGCATGTCCCTTATCATGTTCACAGTCTTTTCCTTTGCAACATGCTTCAATTTGGTATTTCGCCGCTGAGCCCTTTCCAGCTTATACCTTATTTGTCTAGCGTCAGCTCTGTACTGCTGAGCACTTTTTGCCAGCTTTAAAACCGACTCGGTTCTCTCCTCCGCAGGAACACCACACTCCTCCAGCATTTTGTTCGTAGTGAACCCTGTAAAACAAAAGACATAGAATCAAAAATTTGTTAAACCACAGCTGCAAAATGTTTACAAAAGACAGGTTCATTAATGGGAGTGCTTAGTCGAGGGAGGAAACAACTCTGAATTTTGGTGTCGTCCAAATGTCTTAACTATCTGTAATGGTTTTTTTAATTATTTTTTTTTGGCAAGTTTTTAAAATTTTACTTACATTTTTCTGATTGTTTTTTAAAATTTCTCTAAATGTTTCAAAAATTTTCGGAATAATTATTTAGCTTTTGTTGTGAATTTCTACTCTGCAAACTCAAGTGTCGTACAGTACTGCATTAAAAAGTGTAGGACCAATGGTTCTGCAGTTTTTAGTGCAGGACACTCAGTGTCCTACAGTTTTTAGTGCAGGACACCCTGTGTCCGACAGTTTTTAGTGTAGGACACCGTGGGTCTGACCTTCGGCGTCCTACACTAAAAACTGTCGGACACAGGGTGTCCTGCACTAAAAACTGTAGGACACAGGGTGTCCTACACTAAAAACTGCAGTACTGTACGACACTTGTGTTTGCACACACTAAACCCTTATGCATGATTTTTGCATCGATATGCGCGATTTTATACAACCATAGTTATGCACAAAATTTTATGCATAACTCTGCACACATTGTACATAATTATGCACAAATTTGTGCATAAGGGACAGAGTTATGCATAGTTATGCAGAAAAATTTGTGCATAGTTATGGTTGCTTAAAATCCTGCAAGGCTTATGCACAACAAAGTGCATAAGAGTTTAGTGTGCAGAGTACGGATTTTTCTGAAATACAAGGTGTATAAAAAATTCCGAGTTGTTTCCACCACGGCTAATGAGTACACTGTCAAAGTAAGTGTGCAACTGTTCAACACTCGTAAGTGTGCAAATTTCAGTCCGACACGTACAAGTGTGCAACTCGCCAGTTGAACACTTGTAAGTGTCAGGCTCGCCAGGTGTACGTTTGTTAGTGTTCAAGTGGGTGGTTGTGCACTTGCAAAGTGTTAAACTGTCCCATGCAACACACTCTCATTTCCTTACGGACGTACTATCCGTAAGTTACGGAGAATTTTGTGCAATCGTAATATGGATCACACTGTAAAATCCTTACGAAGTAAATTCTTCGTAACGCTGCGAAGCATTTGGCTGCTTCGCAATGCTTCGTAATACGAAGCATTTTCTTCGCAAGCCCCGCCTTACGAAGAAATTTGTTTGTACACTACGAAGAAAATGCTTCGTAATACGAAGCAGCCGAATGCTTCGCAGCTTACGAACGCTTACAAACACAATTTCTTCGCAAGGTTTTCACAGTGCACAAATCATCCGTAATACGGATGAAATCGTCCGTATTATGGATAATTTCATCCATATTACAATCATGGCTTGATTCATAAGTCATGGAGAAATAACTTTTTTTTGTCTGTACCTTATTGATGAAGGCATGTCTGTAATATGGATTAAATTATCCATAATACGGACGATTTTATCCGTATTATGGATGATTTGTGATCCATATTACGATTGCACAAAATTCTCCGTAACGTACGGATAGTACATCCGTAAGGAAATGAGAGTGCACTTCCCTTGTTGAACGGATGCAAGTCCACAACTGTCGAGTTGAACATTTACAGGTGTACTCTGGAAACCCAACAGTGTGCATTGCACACTGTTTATACAGTGTGAATGGTCTGCACACTGTATCTACAGTGTGCATTGGGATGCACGCTGTAGTTACAGTGTGCATTGGGATGCACGCTGTAGTTACAGTGTGCATTGGGATGCACGCTGTAGTTACAGTGTGCATTGGGATGCACTCTGTAGTTACAGTGCACGGTAAAAACGGTTCCTTCATGTTGAAGGACCACCGGAACGATTCAAGGACGGCCTGCACTGAAAACTCTATCGTGAGCATTGCACGCTTAAGTTAGAGTGAGCATGGCATGCACGCTTTAGTTAGAGTGAGCATGGCATGCACGCTTAAGTTAGCGTGAGCATCGGGATGCTCACTCTAACTAGAGCAAGCATCCCAATGCTCACGCTAATTGGAGTGTGCATTCTCCCCACTGAGAAAGGTACAAATTAGCGTGAGCATTGGGATGCTTGCTTTAGTTAGCGTGAGCATCCCGATGCTCACGCTAACTTAAGCGTGCATGCCATGCTCACTCTAACTTAAGCGTGCAATGCTCACTATAGAGTTTTCAGTGTGATGCTTTTTCCCCCTCCCGTCCTTGAATCGTTCCGATGGTCCTTGGACACCAAGGAACCGTTTTTACCGTGTGTGCATCCCAATGCACACTGTATCTACAGCGTGCATCCCAATGCACACTGTAGAAGTGTGCACACCATGCACACTGTATATACAGAGTGCAATGCACACTGTTGGGTTTTCAGAGTACAACTGAAAGCTGGACACTTAAAATTGCGCAATTGTCAAGTTGCACACTTGGACGTGTTAGACTGGGCGTTCAACACTTACAACTGTTGAACAGTTGCACCCGTGGTTTAACAGTGTACACACTCTCATTTCCTTACAGATTTACTGTCCTTTGTGCACAAATTTGCGCATAATTATGCACGATGTGTACATAAATTTTGTACATAACTATGTGAAAATCGCGCAATACGGTTAAATGTGTACTATCCGTACATCACGGAGAATTTTGATTAATCGTAATATACAGATCACAAGTATCATCAATAATACACATAAAATTGTCCGTATTATGAATACTTACACACTCAATGTTTATGTACTTTTTTGTACACAGCTCATGCACTGAATGACACATACCAAAAGTTTGTACAAAGTTGTCCATAACAATGCACATACTGTACATAATAATGCACAAATTCTGTACAGAAATCTGGTAGTACAAATATTTGTGCATTATTATGTACAAATTTCTACATAATTATGCATGTGTAATTCAGTCCTTTATTATATACGAAAAAAGTACATAAACATTTTGTGTGTACATCCATGTTATAGACATGTCTTTATCCATAGGGTATGGACAAAAATAAATAAATCCTCCATAACTTATAATTCAAGCCATGTCTTAAATATGAATCTAAGTATACAGACGATTTTAACCGTAAGGATGGTTTGTGATCCAAACTACGGTTGCGCAAAACTCTCCGTATCTTCCACACTCATTTGCTTACGGATGTGCTATCCGTAAGTTACACACTAAATTTTTATGAACTTCTGTGTGCATGCTACTGTTACGCATAATTTCAATGCATAACTATGCACTATTTTGTTAGTAATTATGAACAATTTCAGTCATTTGTTTGTAATTATGAACAAAATTTATACGGAAGAACAGCATGCACATAGAAGTGCATAACTATGTATGATTGAGTAAAAAAAGTTCATAAGAATTTAGTGTGTAGAGTGAGTTTTGTGCAAGCGTAAGGTATGGACAAATTCGCTGTGATACGGATGAAAACTGCCCGTATTACAGATAATTTGTCTGTAATACAAATATTTCGCGGTACATAAGGTATGAAGGAAAAACGAATTTTCTCCGTAACTTACGGATCGGGCTGTGTTTGTATAACAGACAAATTCACTGCAACACTGCAAATCCTCGAATCCAGATTCTCGCCCGAAAAGGGAAAGGACATCCAAGGGAATCCCGTGGAGTACTTCAAGGGGTTCCCTTTGATGCCACGCCGAATTTCCATGGTGTTCCCTTCAAAACTCATTAAGTTCAAGGGAAAGCCTTGGAGTAATCCTCTTACCCTTGAATTTCGCAAAACGACCTTGAAATCCAAGACTTTCTTTTTACCGTGTGCACTAAATTCACTGTAACTTACACTCTCAGACCGTTATAGACATTTTTTTCTATAAATATCTGTTTTATTATAAGCTAGAGACTTATATGCGCTAGCATAATGCACTCTCATTTCCTTACGGATGTACTATCCGTAAGTTACGGAGAATTTTGTGCAATCGTAATATGGATCACAAATCATCCGTAATGCGGATAAAATCGTCCGTATTATGGATAGTTTGATCCATATTACAAACATAACTTGATTCATAAGTTATGGAGAAATCATTTATTTTTGTCCATACCTTATGGATGAAGGCATGTCTGTAATATGGATTAAATTATCCATAATACGGACGATTTTATCAGTATTATGGATGATTTGTGATCCATATTACGATTACTAAAATCTCCGTAACAGTACAGATAGTACATCCGTAAGAAATGAAGTGCACTAAACCCTTATTCACTTAGTTGTGCTTAAGCCTTGCAGTATTTTACACAACTATAAATGTGCACAATGTTTTCTGCATAACTCTGCATATCTCTAACCCTTATGCACAAATTTGTGCTAATTATGCACAGTATGTACATGGTTATGCATACAATTTTGTGCATAACTTTGTGGAAATCGCGCGTAAGGAGTTAAGTGTGTACTCTCCGTACGTTACGAAGAATTTTGATTAATCGTAAAATGGATCACGAATCATCCGTAATCCGTAATACGGATGAAATCGTCCGTATTGTGGATTATAAGATCCATATAACAGACATGCCACAATCCATAACATATGTACAAAAATAAATAATTTCGCTATAACTTATAAATTAAGTCATGTCTTTAATATGAATCTAGGTATCCATAATACAGACGATTTTAACCTATTCCGGATGCTTTGTGATTCATATTACGAGTGGACAAATTCTCCGAACACTGTGAGAAATATCATTGTAGATTTACGATACGTTTTGTAAATACGATTTACGAAATATGTTGTTAATTTGCGACAACCCAATCCTGCTCGTGATTGAATTTTAAGTCAATACGTAGTGCTTGTAAAATTACGATTTCGAATTGTAATTTTACAAATGCACTTCATGGAAAATTTTTAGGTAAACCTAGAAATATTTTTCACTGGAACGTATGGATAGAACCAGATAGAACATCCACAAAAGGAAATGAGAGTACACACACTAAATGTTTATGTACTTTTTTGTACATAGCTGATAAACTCAATGACACATACAAAAAGTTTGCACAAATTTGTCCATAACAATGTACATACTGTATATGAAAATGCACAAATATTGTACTGGAATCTGGCAGTTCAAATATTTGTGCATTATTATGTACAAACTTGTACATAATTACGCAGGTGTTATTCAGTCCTTTATTTAAGTAACGAAAAAAGTACATAAATTTAGTGTGCACGCGGTTCTATTAAGGTGTGCTTGCCGAGGCACGCTGTTCTGATATCCACGTGCTTGCCAATGAACACAGTGTGCACAAAGTGCACGGTAAAAATTCGGCCCTGGGATTTCCAGGTGAGTCACTGTTAGTTCCTTACAGGATTTTCGTCATATTACGTAGAATTGGTAGGTTTTGGAAACAACATGGCGGCGTATTATTCGTAAGACAATCTGGACACAATATGTTTTATGTGCTTTTTTGGAAATAATAATGACACATGCATAATTATGCACAAATTTGTACATAATAATGGACAAAATATTTATACTAGCAGATTTCTGTACAAAATTTGAGCATTATAATTTACAGTTTGTACATTGTTATACCAGGCAAATTTGTGCAAACTTTTAGTATGTGTCATTCAAAAACTATGTACAAAACAAGTACATA